>JAUPFT010000026.1:11131047-11731047 GCA_036936625.1 Parnassius smintheus behrii | reverse complement strand
AAATAAAATGTTATAGACTATACACGTCCCACTGCTGGGCACAGGTATTCTTGTATTTCTTAGAGGGTTTTATAGCAATAAATTGGTACGCCCTGCTAAACTAGTGCGTGTTGACAGTTTTCACTTTTGAAGTAAATCAGCATTCAAAATTTTTGGCAGAAGCATCTTCTTAATTACAACTTAAAAATGAAATGAGGTTGCCAGCGTGCCTGCCAAGGCTAAGACTCCACCGGGGAAGCCGATATTCAGCAGTGGCCAATATTTTTACGCTGTAACTTGTGTAAACTTTATTTTTTGACTCTTTTGAAAAAAGAAAAAAATTACTTTTTTCACTCCTTTAAAAAAGTCACTACGTCAAAGTTACTACTAGAATGTCGTCTAAATAGTAGTACATTGAAAATTTCATCTTATATTTTTCTAAGCTCTGAGTAGAATTTTTTTCTTAAAATCATGGGATTACCCTTTAAGTAGTTCAGATAGCCGTGGTAGCTCAGAGAGCCGTGGTAATTCAGAGAATCATGGTAGCTCAGTGGATAAGCCCGGGTACGAACCCGCTGGCACCAATGAAATTGTTAATTGCAATTACAGTGCTGACTTACCACGTGTTATACGACGAAGAAGAACATCGCGAGGAAACCTGCGTGTCTGAGAAATCAAAAAAATTTCGAAGACGTGACGTCTGCGAACACGTATTGGGGCAGCGCGGCGGTCACTTCCTTGCCATAAAAATCTTCTCAGAGTTGAGAGAAGGCCAGTATAAGCAGAGAGACTTATATAGGCTGTTACTTTACTTTTTACATACCCTGAGGTGTATTTATGGTTAAAGATATTTTATTCTCAAAAGATATATACATTTCAATTAATGATTAATTACAGGTATGTAAATATTATTAGTGTTACGAAGAACTTTCTTTCCTTTGCCTTTATTTGTTACACATTTTAATTGTCTGTTTATTTTAGTACCTATCTAAAATATTCGTAGGTATTAGGTATTATAGCAATATGTTTGATAAATATTCATAATTTTGGTTTCCCTGTACAGTTTGTCTGTTGGTGTAAAGAAGTTATAATTAAATAATTAATAGTTTTAATATTTAACAACAGAAATCATTTGAAAATAGCATACTAGGACATAGAAAACCGTACGCGTCAAATATAAAACCTCCTTGTTTTTTCAACTTGGTTAAAATTATTTCTAAAAGAAATATAGTTTTCCATAAGATAAATTTCATAGTGCTGTAGGTGAGAGAATGTTACCCTCAACCCTACATTGAACTCCTGAGAAGAAAATAGCTCCTTTTGTACCTTTTCATAATTATAATATAATTGTATATTTAACTAGAATTTCAATCGCCGTAATGTACACTTAGTTTCACTCACCCGTGATTCATCAGTACCAGACGTTACGTTCAGAGTTCCCGTAACGGTTATCGATTTATGAAACATACAATAAGGAAAAATTTGTCTTAAGGTATGTTTACCACTGCATAATAATGAGGAAAGATTGATCAACTGGTAAGATTCATACAACAACTTAAACACGAAACAAAATTATTCCGTAAATCCAGTAGTTCTGTGTTAAAGTTACGCTTTTATACGTGGTAGAGCCATCATTATCATCATCATTACAGCCCCTCACAAGTCCACTGCTGAACATAGGCCTCCCCCAAGTAATGCCACAAAGCACGGTCCTCAGCCACCTGCATCTATCGACTTCCTGCATGTCTTACCAGGTCGTCACTCCATCTAGTGGGGGGTCGCCCTACACTTCGCCCCATCGGTTATCGGTTCTTCGAGCTATATGGCCGGCCATGTTGCCGCTTTGTTATGGGTGTAGCACGATTGAGTCCCCTCGACCGGGGAAGGACAACGTTCTCAATTTTTCACTCAACTTTGTGATGAAACACAAGAAGATTAAGGTGCTCTTTAGCACCTTAATCTTCTTGTGTTTCATGTATTGAATGTTTTGATTTGATGATTTGATGATTTCATGTATTGAAGCGGAAACCCCTTTTAAATGGAAATGAGGCATTCCGTCTTAGTCCTCAGGGGTGAAAACGCATCTGGATTTTGATATCAGCATACTATCGGGTGGACTGTATGCTCGTTTTTCACTCGTATTCTTTATAAAATTTATAGTTTACGCCTTTACCTCTACATCTTTTTAGGGGGATGCTTAACTTATAAGAATAAATATATTTATTTTAAAATTATACCTCTATTCTCAAATTATTTACGTATTTCTCTTAAAGTATTATAATTTACTAAAACTGTAAATTTGTTTGCATTCATATATCGTTACCAATAGTGTAACAACGGCCTTAGTTAAACACAAAAAAAATTAGTTGACATGAAATTATTGTGGTTAAGAATTTCCGTGAATTGAGGTAAAGCATTGATAATCTGAAATATATTGCTTGGGTTTCTGTTATAATATTTTTAAGTGTAATGATGGTCTATGTTCGATTATGAGAACACTGTACAATATGTATGATCTACAAAATAATTGTCTAGAAGGTTGTAAATCATCAGTTTATGTTTGTAATACTTCGCAACGACAAAAGTTAAATTGTGCAGTGTGGTTATGTTTCAAACTTAATAATATTAAACTCAACAACACTCCTTGGCAATTTTCGATTGAAAAGCACTAAACTGGTTAGAATTTTAAACTAATCAAAGTACTTTTTAATATAATATACGATTGCCCGCAAGCGCTTAAACTGTTCGATTTAAATAAAATAAAATAAAAATGAATTAGTAAAATGTGTTCCTAAAATAACCTAAACGAACCCTTTCATTTGATATGGCGATTATAAGGTTTCATGATTTCTTGTGTACATGTTCCAATAGTCTTTTAGCGTCATCTTCAATACTTTTTTTATGGAACTAGTTATTACGATTCGTGTTTCAGTATTCAAATAGCACTTATGCGTAAGTTCAATTATAATGATTTTGGTTTTGTGCTAGTAAAAAGTTGTGATAGTAAAATTTCAGTTAATACAAAAAAGCTCTAAAGCTAGCTAGTTAGCTAGTCAAAAAGCTAAAAAGTACTGTAACATCGCTATAAGTTTTAAAATTATGGTATAAGATCAGCATAAATTTTGAGCGGTGGCTACTAGGGCATTCTAATACAAGTCTCTCTCTCTCTCATTCACTCACTACCATTTTCATCTTGAATCGTAATAATAATAATAATAATAATAATAATAATAATAATAGTCTTTATTTGCATAAAACATGTTAATTATACCGATGTTTCAGAGTTTTATTATGCCCACATGTTTTGCTATTTTAATATAATATAGCATGCAAATTACGTTTAAATCAAGATAACCTATATAGTATTAAAAATTAACAAATTAAACATGTTTATTTAAATTATAATTATGTTTTACAATGTCAAAATCTAGTTTAAAATGTCAGAAATTCATTAATGTCATAAATATTTTTGTCAATTAACCAATGGTACAATCTTTTTTTAAAATAAGTTCATAATATGAGAAGCGCGGGAAGTTCTGAAGTAGGCGGGCGTCCTTTTTTGGCTAAACTTTTGAAAATTAAATTAAATTGATATTACAGGATCAGTTAAGTTGTAAAGTATATATATTAGTAGTTATTGTTGATTATTTATAGTTTTAGCTTGAATTCTTCATCTGGTAAGTCATTTCATTGTATTATATGTAAATAGGATTTTTCTCTTGGCGTCCATGTTGGAGCCCGAAGACCCTGGAGGGACATCCCTCCAAGTGTCTCATGTAGTCACAATCGATGCGTCGGGAATGGAAACGGAAGGTTCAATTATAGATACAGACTGTTCGGAGAACACGAAATCGGTGAAAAGAAAGAGAATTTCAGCTAGAAACCAAAAGCAGAGAAGGAATCACAGACAAACGGGTCTATCAGATTGCCAACTTTCCCCTAACGATTTAAAGGATAATGTTATTACTAAATTGCTTGATTCTGATGATAAAAACACTGAAATTCACCATAATGATGACACTCACTCTAACAATATTACAAGTAACCCCCGCGCTGCTAGGTTGCTTTACCAGGCGTCAGATCCTGCGCCTTATGTTGTCCATGTTCAAAAAATCTTACAACCAAATCAAACTGGATCTATTCACCCAGTACAATTTGGATTATTCCTTAAAAAAAATTTAATAAAAAGCATTGTAGAGGGAAGCATCAAAAAAATTGGAAGAAACAGATTGTATTTACAATTTGAAACATTTCAGGATGCTAACACATTTCTAAATCACAAATCTCTTGATGTTAATAAATACAAAGCATTTATTCCAGCCTTCACTATCACCCGCATGGGAATAGTGAGAGGTGTTCCATGTGATTGGGATGAGAAAGATATAATGGAAAATATAGACCTTCCGCAGAACTGTGGAAGTATTTTGAAAGTTCGGAGATTAAACAGAAAGGTATATGACGGCGAAACGCCCAAGTTCATTCCAACTGAGACTGTAGTTTTAACCTTTGATGGGAAGGTGCTACCTCCCAGGGTCTTTATATGTTTCAACTCCCTATCTGTAGAGCTTTATATTTACCCCACGCTGCAATGCTTTAATTGCTGTCGTTTTGGTCACACCAAAATGCAATGCAGAGGCTCTCCAAGGTGTTACAAATGTGGAGACAACCATTCAGGTATAAGCTGCGAGACTGAAAGAGATGATGCTGTGTGTATCTTATGTTCTGGTTCCCATTTCGCCACAGACAAAAAGTGTCCGGAGTACGCTAGGCAAAAAGCTATAAAAGAAACAATGGCTAGAAACTCTATATCTTATTCAGAAGCCAGTAAAATCCACCCACCAGTTTCGAAATCTTATGCTGACGTTACTGCTCCTGCTTCATTGGCCCCTTCTGGTCGAACTATTACTTATTCCAGCCCCTATAATTCAACAAGCCCTTCTAAGAGTCACACACAGTCATATAGGAAAACAGTATTCTCGAAACCCAAAGCTCGTCCCAGAAATACTAGTAAGGGATATGATCAAAAAGCGCATGCAGAGCTTATCCAAGATTACAGCAACATTCCTTCCTCTTCTACAGGTTGTCTCAAAAATAACAAAGATCTATCAGAAATAATAACAAAGGATCTCATCATTTCTATAATTCAGTACCTTTCACAATATAACCTAATTAAAATACCGTCCAACGATGCTGCTTCTTCAAAAAGTTTTTTAACTCATGGACAGTCAGGACCATCCACGAAACCAGTCTCTGGTGATTCAATGGAATTGCCGGAGTATTAATAGCAAAAAAGTGACCTAATTTTCTTATTGAATAGTTACAAACCATTTGCAGTCTCTCTTCAAGAGACTTGGCTTCGTCCCGGATTCAACTTTAGAATTCCAGGACATATCTGTCTTAGAGAAGACAGAACAGATGGGTATGGAGGAGTTGCACTAATTCTGAAGGGCGGTGTGCCCTTTGTCCACATACCCATACCTAATCACAGTAATAAATTTTCAATTATTGCTGTTAGTGTAAATAATATTTGTTTTGTAAATATGTATATACCTCACCCTTCCACTGAAGTCTTTGACGATATTCATAGCATTCTATCTTCCCTCCCACGCCCTATATTGGTCATGGGAGACTTCAATGCACAACATTCTATGTGGGGAAGTTCTAAGTCTGACCATTATGGGGCTAGAATGTTAGACATCTTAGATGATAATAATTTATGCCTTCTAAACTATGGTTGTCCTACTAGAAGGACTCGGCCCCATGAGGGTATTAGTGCACCAGACCTTACCCTGTGTAGTCCCTCCCTAGCTCCTACATTAAACTGGTGGCCTCTATCGTCGTCATATGGAAGCGATCACTTTCCGTTAATTATATCATTTCCTCAAAAAATTGGCGAAAAGATGTATAAGGCTCCTCCCCGGCTAAAATATAAACTTAACGATGCCAACTGGTCATTATATAGAGATAAAGTTCAACAAAATTTATCAACTATACCTTCACTAAATGACAACAATAATCATCTTTGTGCTGAAGCTTTTACACGGGCCCTACTACAGGCTGCTGAGGAAGTTTTTCCTATTAAAAATAATAGTGGCAATGGGTATATTCCATCACCTCCATGGTGGGACAGTGAGTGTTCTGCTGCGATAGCTGAGAGAAAGATAGCTGAAAAAAATTACAGGAAAAATTCTACAACACAAAATTTTAATATTCTTTGTAACCTTATAACTAAAACACGTAAATTATTAAAACAAAAAAGATTTAATGGCTGGAAATCTTTTTGTGCATCTATTTCACCACACATTTCTCCATCTGAAGTTTGGCAAAATATTCGTAGATTCAGATCCGCTTTTAAGCCTCCAAGGTTTCCTTTTATGGATAGCAGTACAGTTGATTTGTTTCTTGGCAAATTAGCACCACCATTTGTCCCATCTATAGATAATATTTCTTTTGACCTACAGTCTTCTCTCCTCTCCCAGCATGATAGTAGCGATTCATTCATTTTCTTTAGCCTTTCAGAACTCAAAGGGGTTCTTTCAAAACTTAGGGACTCAGCCCCAGGTTGTGATGGAATCCCATATTCTTTTCTTCAAAACCTGAACGACTCCTGCCTTTCTTATTTTCTTAGTTTAATTAATTCAATTTTAACAACAGGTAATATTCCTCCATCATGGAAAATTCATGAAATTATCCCAATACATAAACCAGACAAACCGATTAATGATCCATCATCTTACAGACCAATTGCATTAGCTTCAGTTATTTCCAAAATTTCTGAACATTTAGTTAAAAATAGGTTAGAATGGTTTATTGAGAGTAAGGGGTTACTATGTCCAAACCATTTTGGATTTAGGAAAGGTAGGAGTACAATGGATAGTCTCAGCATTTTTATGACAGACTTAAGATTGGCATTTTCGCACAATAACTCTGTGTTAGCAGCATTTTTAGATGTATCTGCAGCCTATGATAATGTCAACCTTTCAATTCTGAAACAAAAAATGATTAATTTGGATATCCCACAAATTTTTATAAGATTTACAATCAACCTTCTCTCTGGTAGAATGCTTAAAGTAATATCAGAAGACTCTTACCAATCCCGTATTGCCTGGAAAGGTATACCCCAGGGCTCAGTTAAGTCCTTTAATTTACAATATATATTCTCATGATCTGGAAGCCTCCCTTAAGGGTAAAGTTAGCACTCTCCAATATGCAGATGATTTACTCCTCTATGTCTCTGGTGATTCTGTTCACAACATGTCTGATACTATGACATATTCCCTTAAGTTACTAAAAGTTTGGCTTGACAATAACTGTCTCAGCCTTTCAGTTTCTAAAAGTAGTATAGTCTTATTTTCTCGTATGAGGATTCCACCTCCAGTGTCTGTACTTTATAATAACATTAGAGTTCCCGTTAAAAGCGAAGCAACATTTCTTGGAGTAATTTTAGACTCGAGACTTACAGGCATCCCTCATTGCTACTATATAAGTGCCAAATGTGAGAAGATTCTAAATATACTGCGCTGCCTCTCTGGAGTTTGGTGGGGAGCCCACCCTTTCTCTCTAAGGCTTCTATATAATGCCCTTATAAGGAGTATTTTAGACTATGGAACATTTATTCTTGAACCCTGTAATGAAGTAGCCCTCCATAAATTAGACATTATCCAGTCTAAGGCTCTGAGAATAATTGCTGGGACTATGCGTTCGAGCCCTCTTAACGCTTTGCAGGTTGAATGTTCTGAAGCGCCCCTGCATCTCAGACGACAATTTCTTTGTGACAGGTTCCTGTTTAGAGCATTCCAAGTCTATAATCATCCTCTTTACTCTAAGTTACGGTCTCTGTTGGAATCTATGGATTATCCGTACTGGGCTCATAAATCGTCGCCATGCCTTATTGTTAGTCTCCGAAAATTCTTAGCTCTTCAAGCTCCAACACATAGATCACAATTTCTTCCTATATTTTGTGTTAACTATGATGCCTTAATTTTAAAACCATCTATTTTGTTTGATTTCGGTGTATGTAAACAAGATACTTCTGCCAACGTCAAATTTATTAATATAGTTGACAGTGACAGCCGATGGAAACATTGCCATTTAATTTTTAGTGATTCTTCCAAACCCGGTTCCGAGAAGTGTGTGGGAGTTGGTGTTTTCCATCAACAGTTTGGCATTGTACAAAAAATAAAATTGCCTCCAGAGACTTCAGTATTTACTGGAGAATGTTTTGGTCTGTTGAAGTCTCTGGAGTACATTTTAATTATGAAGTTAAAAAACTCAATAATTTTTACCGATGCTAAAAGTGCCCTCCAAGCCTTGGAAAGATTTCCTTTTAGCAATAACAGAAATAATCATCCAGTTATTATTGCATGTCGTGATTTATTGTATCAATGTTACATCAAAAATTACACAGTTTCCTTTGCTTGGATTCCGGGGCATTCAGGTATCTTTGGCAATACCAAGGCCGATAGCCTTGCCAAAGCTGCAGTCAATGACGGAGATCTAGTTCCGTACAAAAACTTTTGTTGTGATTTGGCTCTCCTTCCTAAATCCCAGTTATTGAATTCTTGGACACATATTTGGCGTTCTTCAAGTCAGACTATAGGTCGATATTATAGCACGATCCAGGTGGATATACCTCATAAACCGTGGTTTTCAAATCTGACGTTTGGTAAAGCTATCACTTCGACCCTTATACGTATGAGGCTGGGCCATGCATGCATTCCCTTGCATTTGGCACGACTTAAACTTTTACCTAGCGATATATGTGAGTGTGGCAATGACGTTGGGGATTTTAACCATATATTTTTTGCTTGTCCTCGACTTGACCATTCCGCTTTTATTTCCTCGCTTTTGTCCATTAAAATTCCTTTTCCTACTTCAATTTCTGTCCTTTTATCTTATGTAAATATTGATGTATATAGAATTTTAGCCAGTTTCATTTTTCATAACAATATAAAATTATAATCATTTATGTACTCATATACTAAATTTACCTGATCCTTTTTCAAATTCCGTTCCAATTTCCAATTCAATAAAATAAATCTTACTTCCTAACCTTCTTGCATGGCTGACGCACAAACCGTGCAGGCCAAGAAAGGGAAAAAAAAAAGTTCATATTATGTAGTGTTTTAATTTCATCAGGTATTTTGTTGTATATACGTACACACATTGATAAAGACAAGTACGTAGGGGCAAGTTTGTCCTTGTGCAAGTTTACGTTTATAAATTGCACGAAGACAAAGGTTCTCTCGCTCTCTGTGTTTATTTAAATCCAGAACTGTTATTTGTAGGTCACACAAATAATTCTTCCGTGCGGGATTCAAACTCGCGGCCCCCAGCGTCACAACTCGATAAGCCACTGCATGACTCTGACTCAACTGAAATTATACCTACTAAGTATATATTTTTGTTTTGTGAGCCGTGATAGCTCAGATGGTTCTCGCTGTAAATATAACAGAACGCGAGTAATCTGGGTTCGATCCCGGCCGGCACCAACAAAATTGTTAATTGCAATTTTAAGAGCTGATTTACCACGTGCTCGCCGGTTAAGGAAAACATCGTGAGGAATCCTGCATGTCTGAGTAATAAGAAAAAAAAATATTTCGAAGACATGTGAAGTTCGCCAACACGCATTGGGGCAGCGCGTCGAACACTTCCTTGCCCTAAAACCTTCTCAGAAATGAAGGGAGACCTGTGCCTAGCAGTGGGACGTATTATTATATTTGTTTTAGCATATTCATTAGAATAGAAAAACAAAATAATTTTAACCTCTTATAAGTTACAAGCAAATAAATATTTTATTTAACACAAAGCATTTCGTTTGCCACGTCTGTGTGTTAAAAATTACTTGATGCATTTACTATTCCAGGAAATTAAATGCAACGAGCTTCGAGAACTTAGTATAGCGGAAACTAAAACGGAGTGCTTCCGATAGGTGGTAATTAAGAAGGTACGAACTGCTTTGTGTTCTTAGTTTCACAAGCTCTTACAACAGTATCTGAAGTATAGTAATGGGATTAATTGTGCGCCTTTAAGAGAATTAAATTATGGTCTTTTTTGTACTTTTTAAGAATCATACATAGTTACGCTGATATATTAAGCACATTTTTGTCATCGTCATTCACTGCTGAACGCAGGTCTCTTTTATATTTGCTATACCACGCTAAAAATAAAGATAAAGATAAAAATAAAGATATTTATTTTGTAAAACATGAGTAAAAAACAGAGGTGTTAAAAAACTTAAAACGAGCTACATGTTTTACCATTTATGGCGTACAAAAATTATACTACATATATTAATAATTATACAAGATAAATTAACTAACCCTACGGACATAATTTTAGATGTGCAACAATTTCAATGGCATCTCGTAAAATCGCATTAGAGAAATGTCGCAAATTATTATTTAGCTTAAAAAAGTCAATCACTTAAGAAATCAGGCAAGCTGTGAACTGTGAACATTTGGCTATAAGATATTTTTTTAAGATGTAGCTAAAAAAGTCTAGTAGGCTAGGAAGGTGGATTTTTGTTATATTTCGGTTGTTGTAAGGAAGATGCTATATAGTCCATTTCACCAATCCACGGGATGATATGGTATAGAAAATACTCTTATGTTACCATTACAAGGCAGAAATTTACCGCTTGAATTTTTTAAATTCACAGACTTACTTTGACATACTTTTTTACAACGTTTAAACAGATAATAATTGCGTTAAGGGGAAAAATAACCTCAAATGGCTTAGCAAGATCCTCCGTTATATCGAAATTATTGCAGCATTAATTTTGAAAAAAATATATGGTAAAGTTGAGGATTAATAAAAGTTAGAACCGGGCGGCAGGAAACAAGCTTCAGGACGCCGATAGTTTAGGTAACTTCTTTTTACAGTGAAAATAATGGTAATTAAAAAAAAACATAAGCCTTGCTTTATAGTTAGTTCAGTTACTATGCAAAGTTTTATGATCTAATTTAAAGTATTTTATGAATACCAGCGGTTTATTGTTCAGTTTAGAGGTGACTTTGGATTTTTTTTCTATCGAGAAAATTTTACGGAATCATGTTTTCGTCTAACATAGTACTTAACATTAATCCTCAACTTGACCATATATTTATTTCAAAATTAATGCTGCAATATTTTCGCCAGAACGGAGGATTTCGCTAAGCCATTTGAGGTTATATTTCCCCTTAAAGCACAGTACAAATATGCTCCAGATAAGTTTCAAATCTTGTTTTTTTCTCTTTATTAGGAATAGCAAACTACCACATAGTACAATGTTACACAAAATAATGTTAGTTTTAGTTAAACCTGTTAGGATTTCTCCAATTTTTATCGTAATGTGACCAATCCAATCCTAAGAAAGCCCAATAGTTTTGAATAAGGACAGGGAAATTGATCTTATTAGTCGTAGTAGCTCAGGGCCTTAGCGCTCACTGTAAATTTCAGTAAGTGAGCAACTAGGGTTCGAGCCCCGTCGGCACCAATGAATGTTTATTGTTAATTGCAATCTTAAGTGTTCATTTACAACGTGATCGGCGGTGAAGGAAAACATCGTCATGAAACCTGCTTTTTTATAGGTTAGGGTGACAAACGAGCACACAGTCCACGTGATTGGTAAGTGATTGCTGTGGCCCATAGACGTCTACATCTGTCCTCGATTACGAATCAAAATGCAGATGCGTTGTCACCCGTGAGGACTAAGATGGAATGCCTCGTTTCCAGTAAAACGGGTCTCCGATTCTCTAAACTCACCATACGAAACACAGCAGCATTAAGCTACTATTTAACGCTGGTATTCTGTGAAAGCGTGGTCCTTCCCCGGTCGAGCCGACCCATTCGTGCTACAACTATACTACTAATATAACTGCAACATGGCTCTACCACGTATAAAATTTCTGAGAAACAAAAAAAGAAAATATTTTGAAGACATGTGAAGTCCGCCAACACGCAATGGGATAGAGTGAACGACACTTACTTGCCATATTATAACCCTCTCCGTAGTGAGAAGAGACCTGTGCTCAGCACGGGACGTATATAGGCTATGACTTTAACTTTTTTAGCCCCAATACAAATTATAAACAAACATAGCCTTAGGGCAGAATCGAGAAGTACAATAATTTTATTAAAAGTTATCAGTTTAGTTTAACAGTATTAATCTACAAATATTTTGTCAATATATAATATATACTTATGCCCCTAATTTCAAGTCAAGTTGTAAGCGAAGCTTCTTAGTATTCTAACACAAACTGATTTTGTAAATTTCTGGAGAATCAGATAAATTGTCAGAATAAGTATTTCGCCAAAATGAGGTCAGTTTGTCGGCGAGTTATAAAAACTGTATTATATCACTAATATACTACAAATACCTACAATTAATAACAAAAGCTGAAGATCATATAGGTTTACGCTCCAACCTCGGCACATCCCGATGATGAGGTGGAGGACATGTATGACGATATCTCAAGAGCCATGCATTCCTCCAAAACCCACTATACGGTGTTAATGGGAGACTTCAACGCAAAACAAGGCACAAGAGAGAAAGGTAAGTTGAATGTGGGGAAATTCGGGATAGGGCAACGGAACCCAAAGGGCCAACAGCTGACCGACTTCATGGAGAAAGAGGGACTCAATAAGATGAACTCCTTCTTTAGAAGCGGAAGCTTTCGGAATTGGAAGAAGAAAGTGGACCTGGTTAAGCACCGACGGTTCGACAAATAATGAGATTGACTTCATTATGACGACTAGATGGCAATTCATCGGCGATGTCTTAGTGATTGCAAGGGTGAAAATTGTCAGCGATCAACAAATAGAGGCACATTGAACTTAAACGTAAAGTTGGAGAGATCTCGCCTAATGAAGTCAACGCTCCGTCATTCTCATGTTCTAATCTAAAGTCCCGAAACCTTTCAGCTCGAGTTACAAAACCGTTTTCAGTGCTTAGAAGACTGAAATGCGGTGTACGATACGAATGATAAGCTCGTGAGAACTGTCCATGCGGTCGGAGCTAAATTCCGCATACCAGCCGCGGAACAACACAAAAACCTCCGATTACACTCTTAATGTTATGGCCGTTAGACGGGAAATGAAGCTGCAGTTTTCAGAAAATTTGACAGCATACAGGTAATTGAAGAGATATAATATCTCCAATTGCATGCGGCGGGACTTACGCAACTTTAATACAGCTCGGTGACGTTATATCCCCGAAACTCTTCACCGCAGCATTGGAAGACGTTTTCAAGTTACTGAACCGGAAAGGATACGATATTAACATCAAAGGCGAGTACATCACTCATCTTCGATTTACTGACAATATAGTCCTTATGGCAGAATCGCTGGAGGACATAAGCACTATGCTCAATCACCTCAATAGTGTTTTCCAACGGATAGATCTTAAGATGAACATGGACAAAACAAAGATCGTGTGTTATGTCCATGTCACACCCATGCCGGTAGTTGTTGAGAGCACTAAGCTTAAAGTTGTTTATGAGTATGTTGAACTGGAACAAACAGTCCGACTAGTTATGTCCAACTTCGACCAAGAGGTCAATCGACGGATTCAACTCAGCTGGAGAGCGTTGGGGAATTACGACACATCTTGTCGTCAGGTGTACCTCAAAACCTGAAAACGAGATTGTACAAGCAGTGCATGTTGCCAGTGTCTTATGGAATGTCTTATGTCTTACGAATCTGAGACGTAGTCTTTCACTGCTGGCCATATAAGGACGCTCAGCGAGCTATGGAGAGGGCTATGATCGGGGTTTTTCTGTGTGATACTTAGTAATGAGGATATCCGCAATAGAACCAGAGTGACCGACATAGCCCAACGGATAAATAAGCTGCAGTAGCAATGGGCCGGCCATATAGCTCAAAGAACTGATAACCGATGGGGTAAAAAGGTTCTCGAGTGGCAGCCTCGTACTGGTTGGCGAAGTGTAGGGCGACCTTCCTACTAGATGCAGTGACGATCTGGTAAGACATGTAGGAAGTCGATGGATGCAGGTGGCTCAGGACCCATGTATGTTCGGCAGTGGACTTATGAGGGGCTGTAATTATTATAATGATGATGAATAATAAAATATAAAAAAGTTAGTATAATAAATTTCAAAATGTAAAAGATAAAAGCAATCCAACAATGTACACTTAACTTAGTTAACAATGACTTTTATAGAGGTTTTTCAGATTACTTTGCTCAATTTATTTTTGTTAAGTGGCATTTCTCTTAACAACTTTATTTCGTTAAAAATTCTAGGCCTAATGAATTTATTCAAATGTTAACCATAGTATTGAGTTCTATTTGTTTTTTGTATTAAAACCTTATAATACTTAGTAATAAGTTAATTAAATTTATTTTTATTTAATATTATATTTAATACTCTTTATTGTATGTGTATGTGCATGTGTGTGCGTGCTTGCGTGCGTGTCGACGCGCGCGATCGCGCGCGCCGGTGTGTCCAACTCAACTTCATTTCTTTTTTAATAATATAAGTCACTGCTTGACTACTATATTACTATCCTACCTGATAGTAAGCGGTAATGCAGTCGAAGATGGTAAATTCGTAGGAATAAAGACCTTTAACAACACATTAACTAACCTCAATGTTATCCTATATGTGGATGCAAATCTCCATGTATTTCGGACAGATTTTTGAATTAAGAAAGAGTTTGCCGCACTTCTCCAATGCATACCGGTGGACATCCTCGAAATATTTGAATTTATTAGATATGAAGGTCTCTCACTTTTTTCTTCATCGGTAGTGTCAAATATAAAATCAACACTTAAAACTGTAATTAACACGTTCATTGTTCCTGACTGGAAGCTAGCTCAGGATGCAGCCTGTAGCTCTTATCTCCTAATGTATTCAAAATAGTAAATGCAATTTCCAAAGTGCGAATTTTTTCTTGGTCCAGAGGACGAAATTGGGTGATAGATTATCTTAAGCTACTATCTTAATCAAATATTTTGTTTCTTCAAATTACTTTGTAAAATTTCTTTTAAATTGAAAGTCACTATGAGGTGAGGCAGATTCTTAGAATGAAGTCTGCATAGCTTAAAATAATATATTTTTTGCATATTTTATAATTGTGATTTACGCAGAGAGCCAGTAACTTAGTTTTATTTGGAAAATTCAAAAATGCACGCCTCATAAGCGTTTCATTTAATTTTGATGAAAAAATGAATTGTGTTCCTGACTTTTAAAATATATTATTTACATGTTTTAAATTTACCGTTCTATTATTTTTACAGGTGGTGTCACCCACAGGGTAAAAATAAATAATATTTACCAAAATAAATCCAGTACACAAAGTATATACCTACCTACCTTTGTCATGGGCTAAGAAACATGAGAGCGCCTTTAAATTTTTAATAGCAATTATAAAAATTAAAACTCATTTTATTAAAAAACTACCCGTACTAGGCTATTGATATGGAATAGGGAACCAGATGATGTAATTCTGAAGCTAACAGAAAAAAATCGGTCTCGATATGTCAATTTTTTCGGGAGTTATTGTGACCACATACAAAATCAACATCCGAAAATCAACGTGAAAATTTTTTCAAACCTTGTTTTTTCAAAGTAGCAATATAAATGATTTTTTTTAGAAATATAAGGTGGTTTAGTAAGAGTATTTTCTTTATATACGGCAAGTGCAAGTGCAATATGGTTATGATAGAGGTATTTTAAGAACACGAAATTGCTTGACCTTGACGTCTCTAGAGTAAAGTACTAGTTAATAACGCTTAGCGTTATGAGGAGTGAAGCATATTCAGGATAGAGTAGAATAATTTTAATGCAATATAGATTAAAAGAATACTTATTAAACAGTCATTTATGACACTATATAAGAAAAAAAAACTCTGTCCTGGTAAGAACCAGTAAGAAACCCAGCACAACTTATTTTAAATATTAATTTATAATAATAATATTACGAGTGTGTAGTAAAATTAAATATGAAATGCTTAGAAACGGTATGGTAGATATCACTTCATTCCCATGAATCATGTACTGTTTAGTAGTATAATAACCTCAATTAAACAGTATTAGCATAAATAAATTATAAGTTTTTGATGATGAACTATATTATATAAGCTGGGAATTTGTTGTAAAAACGTATACATTGGCCCACGAAAAAAATAATGATTCTTTAGAGTCGATACAATGGTACTATTAGCTTGTGTTTATATCGAGTATATGCAGAATGCAAGTGCATGACCATTTTTGGTTAAAAATATTTATGTATTATTGTACATACCATAGAATAATATATTATATATAACATACATAAACATAAACACTCACGCCTGTCACCCAGAGAGGGGTAGGCAGAGACTATAGACTTCCATTTAGCACGATCCTGACATACCTCTCTCGCCTCTTCCACATCCATATACCTACGCATACATGCTCGTCGGTTAAGGCTTAATTTGGCCTATTTTTAATATATCGCCAATTTGGTCGACAAACTTTCGCCTAGGACGTCCCTTTCCGACTCTTCCATTCACTTGTGCAACATATATTTGCTTTGTCAGTCTTTCCTCATTCATTCTTTCTAGTAAAGTAAAGTAAAGTTACAGCCTATATACGTCCCACTGCTGGGCTCAGGCCTCCCCTCATTTCTGAGAGGGGTTAGGGCAAAGAAGTGTCCGCCGCACTGCCCAAATGCGTGTTGACGAAATTCACATGTCTTCGAAATATTTTTTTTTCATTCTTTCTACATGACCATATATAATATACATATGTATTAAACTATTCTAAGGTAAACATACAGTAATTTTCGTAAATTTACTGAGTGGGCAAAATTATTTTTTTTGAAATTACGCTAGAGCTATAATGGAATTCTCTGCTAATTAATCCTGAATATAGTTTTCAGTTATTTTATAAAATTTCACTTTTTTTTTTCTCCGGACAGGGGAACCTCATTCCGAACTGCAGGAGATTAAAAAAACACGTCACATCTTCAAACGAAATAAACAAATATTATTTCTAATTTCATTTTAATAAATAATAAACGTAGATTTGCCCTAGACATGCATAGCACCCACTTACAAAAACGAGCACACGTTTTTTATCTTTACTTAAAAAAAAAGAACGTATATATATATATATATTTATTTACATATATATATATATATATATATATATATATATATATATATATATATATATATATATATATATATGTATATATATGCATATATATAAATTGAATCGATTATATTTATTACGTTCATATAAATTAGCACAAAAGACTACTCAGTGTGAATTCTAGAAAATATGAAATAACATGTGATTTCAGACGTGATTTTATGCGAAGCGAGTGTTGAAGGTTTTGAAAAGTTTACTAATTCAGTGGGAGAATTAACCCACATTTACTCCTACTCTTAACTTTCCCCTCAAACTTCCTTATACTACATCTTGTTGTTATACTCGACTGTCACCATTTAGTGTTTTTAAAAGCACAGAATGCGCATATTGCACTTAAGTGTAATGATTAATTGCAATAAGCGCAACAATTAAAAAAAACTGTGGTTGCCTGCCTACCAAGAGTGGCAAATATGGCAAATATGCGGTCAAGCTTGATCTGATGTGTTATAGGTGCGAGCGAAATCATCGCGGAAATTCAAAGTAATACATTTGTCATCTTATAAATTAATGAAATTTTTAGACCATTTATTAAGGTTTTTGAATGCCTTGTAAATTATATATATATATATATATATATATATATATATATATATATATATATATATATATAATTATAATACAAACTTCTTTTATAAAAAGACACTTCTGTATTGTTAGCAGTAATCCGCACTTCAACACCTTTGAAATAAAAAATCTTAATCCCATCCCACCCAATTCAAGGTATAAGCTGTAACCATACTATATATCCGGTAGTTTCGGAGCAGGTTTTGTTTAAAGCGATAAACAGACAGGCAGACAAAAAATCGTTTTAACTTCTATATTGATAAAGCAGTAAGTATCCATTAATTACAACCTATAAAAGTCATTCACTACTACATCACTGGTGAACATAGTCCTCTCCTATAGATTTCCTCATAGATTTTGCTATACCTGCCACGCTTGGCAGGCGGATAGGGTAGCAAGTGTTTTTATTTTGACTTTTTATTAGAATCAGCTTGATGAAAGACAGTTAATTAAAATTAAATAAAATTAATATTTCGATATTACAGAGAGTAAAATCAATTTCGTTTATATGTATATATGAATAATCGATTACATCTAGCTTATGCTTCTAAGTAACTGGTTATGTGTTTTGGATTTCACTTTGAGGAAAGATTTGTGCAATACACAAATAATAATCGTCATTGTCACTTTTCGAATGTTGAATAAAACTATCACTTACGGATTGTGTCGCGTTTAATCTCACTCATTATTTTTATTATTTGTAAGTAGTGTGCAATTTGGCATTTTCTAAATAATTTGCATGCGAAATTTGGAAACGATTGTAACGTCAAAACACATCTCGTGTTGACAGTTACGTGTGAATTGACATGTTGGTGACTGTTTAGTGGCTACACGGGTTCCGCCCACTCCCCCGTTCTATTATGTATGTATTATAGTATTCTACGGGTGCTGCCATCTGCTTGGGATCCTATAATAAAAAAATTAAACCCAAACCCAAGCATACCTCTGCAAGACTTCATGATACTATAAGCTCGTTTTTGCGTAAATCGGACCAAAAATTAATATTCAAAAACGGAAGGTCAAAGTCCCCCCCGTGACCATGGGTGCAGTAAAGCACCCGAAACGTCGGGATAATAAAAATAAGTAAAGTAGTAATTAAACGCGATAAAATCCGTAAATAATAGTTTTATTCAATGTGTAGTGTTCGCGTAAATTTAAGAAATCATTTTCTAATGTTTTTAAACTTCCTTTTTTAATATTCTAGTGCCAACGCTTGACAATGAAATGAATGATTTTGTTAAAATACTTATTGAAAGTCATTTTTTAATTTACCACTGGTTCGCAAAAAAACCTCTGCCCTCTGAAGAACCAGCCAGAAACCCAGCGGGACTTTTTTTAAAACATGTTTAAAATTACAATAAATTTGTTTTGTTACAATTTTTGAATGATTTTTTATAGAACCAGCATGGTGGCGGTCAGCTCATTCCCAGGTTTTTTTTCATTTATGTATTAATTTAAATTAAAGAACCCTCTTTGTACAATTTTTATTTAATAAAACACTTAAACTTGTTTAATTACAAATTTTGTACATATTCTGGGATTTTGTTGTAAAAGCGTGTACATTGCCCCATAAATGAATTACTAATTCTGTGTAGTCTTGTAACTGGTATTACAAGCTTAAGTTTGTTCCTAGCGTTTAAAGTAAGAACATCTTTATTGTTATGAAAACTTAAGTTTAAGAATTTATGTCAGCAAAAATATTAAATGTGTATACATCATGATACTAGTATAGATAGTTATTTGTTTACTCTTACACACTAGGCCTTTCCTTTCTTCTTTCACTTCTAGCATATTACATTAACTTCTTATAGCACAACTTACGTTATGTTACAAAGCTTTTAAAATTGTATTAACGTGAAAAATATTGTTGGCAGTTTACATTCAAACTATTTTATAGTCTTGGCATGTAATATCAGGTCACATATTCTTTAATATTAGGTCATGCACGTTGAAACTAATAAGAAACTATAGAGTTCAGTAACCTCCGACCTAGAAATGGGAAACAATTAAATTCTTGTGAATTATAGCATGACATAGATAAAAGCGCATAGGATCAGTCTTATGACAATCAAAACAAATCCATTTTTGGGGCAATGTATACGCTATTACTCCCAGAAAATATACAAGGTCTCTCTAACACCAAGTTTAAATATTTAATTAAACAAAAACTGTATAAAAAGGGCTTATGATGAAAAATGATATAAATGAATACATGGTTTATAATAACCCCTGGGAATGAGATTGTAAATTTTTTTTTGAACACACTTACCAAACAAGCGGACTAATGAGCGGAGACGAAGTGCTCGCATAGGTAACAACGTTCCCCATTAGCCTTGGTCGTTAGTAGAATACGTGAAGCCCGAGGGTAGGCTTTTAATGCAATAAAGGTGGCAAACGAGCACACAGTCCACCTGATGGTATGTATTCTTTGGCCCATAGATATCTACATTTACCCTTAATTGAGGATCAAAATGCAGATGCGTTGTCATCCCTGAGGACTAAGATGGAATACCTTGATTCCAGTAAAAAGAGTCTCTGATTTTCTACTCTCATCACACGAAACACTGCATCATCAAGCTGCTATTTTACGCTGGTATACTGTGATTCTACCCTATCCGTTCGTTGACAAAAGCTACATTGCTTCAATGTAATTTGATTTTAATGCAATCGTTATATGCAAATCTCTTCCCAAAACATATTATCTAGTTTGAAAGCGTCAAAGTTTTTGACATAAGTGCACTAATATAACAATACCACCACGCCTAATTCCCAACCGGTCACAGTACTAACTTCAGGCAGATCACACCATCAATTTCAAACTTGATACGTGTTTTCTCTCGCAGAGTTATCATAAATTTACTAGCTGATACCGGCTCGCTACGCTGGGTGCACGATAATATTTTATTGCGGAACCTATTAAATTTTTCTTTGATGGGACTATCGTAAAATCCGTTTTCCTTAGGAAGCGTCTACATTGCGAAATGAGTAACTATCTAAATTTCAAGTCAATCGGGTATTGTAGGATTTTATGTAATCGAGGGAGGGAAGAAAATCTCAATAATTTATTAATTTTTAAATTTAAATTTACTTTACTTTCGAGTCTAAGCTTTCGAGCAAAATCTAATATTTGCCGATTTCGCAAAGCGAATGCGAGCGACAGATGCATACAAATTTTAGAAAAACCGGAGAATTTACTGCACCCCGGGAGATCAACCATTATTACCGGAGTCTTCCGGGCAATCCGGGAGGGTTGGGAACCCTGGTAACGCCTGACTAGATCACGCTAGGGTAATTATTAAATTATAATTATTCAGTAATGGACTTGTGAAGAATGGTAATGGTGATAAAATAATTATAATCATATTCCGCAGACATGTCAACATGAAACAAACATACAAATAATTTACGATCTTGGACAACAACTTTAATAAAATAAGACGTTTTGTCATTCAGTAAAAATATGAGTCTAGAAGAAAAGGCCTGTGCTCTACATTATAACGTCCACAGGTAACTTATCATTGTCGGGAACAAACATTTTCTTATCTAACATTTAAAATCTTTATCTCGAGAAAAAAGATTTTTTTCCTATCACAACGGAATAAACGTGATCCGCATACGTCTCGCTGCTTTAGAAATATTACTTTACATTTTTCTATTACGTTTCAATATCGCTGCTCATGGATTTTGAGTTCTATTTTTCTGGGATTCGTTTTGCTGTGACTTTATATGATTGTTTTTAAAACGGATTTAATATTTAGTTTCACAGTTCAATGATATATAAAATCCCAAGTTATAAATATATATATTCTTTTTTTTTATTTAGCTCGTAAAAGTAATTTTCGGAACAGTGGACTCTCATGATGTAAGCGAATTTTTTTTTTTTACAAAAAGTGTGTGACGAACGAGCACACAGTTCACCTGATGGTAAGTGACGGCTCATAGATATCTACATTTATCTTCGATTGAGAATCAAAATGCAGATGCGTTGTCGACACTGAGGACTACAATGGAAGGCGTCATTTCCAGTAAAAAGGGTCTCCGGTTCCACTACACTCACCATACGAAACACACAGCAGCATTAAGGCCGAATACGACGCAAATGACCTTGCTAGTTTCGCAGCAAACCGCGCGCCGCAAGTACCTACGCTTTGTTTATATAGACATGTATAATACCTATAATCAAAGCCGTACGGGCTTTGATTATATTTGACCGAGCTAGCTCAGATGCAGAGTAATGAACAACACAGAGAGCATTGCTTACTTCTTAAATAAATTTTTCTTATTTATAATATTAGTTCCCATAGATTCTAAATTCTGTACTTTATTCGTTATAAAATATTGTTCGAAAAGTTATTGAATTGGTAACGATTTTTTTTTCTTAATTGGTGCATCGTACGTAAAGAACCTCATATAACTGAAAATGTTTGTTCTTGTGAGTCTTACAAAATGCCGTAATGCAAATTGCATAAATAATAAAGAAAAAAAACTAAAAAGTCGGTGATTGCCCCATAGTGGGGATAGGTACTGTGTATGTAAATTCTCACAAGACTACTCCGACTAGTCAATCACTTCACATCCGAAGTATTTCGGTTTTTCTTAATTATGTACTTTTACCCCATGCTTTCAGACAATACATTGAGTGACATTATTTGCGTTCTCTGTGCTTGCACTACTCTGTACATTCTTTTCCGACTGGGTCTTGATATTTTACAATTTTAGTGTTTCTCACTTGAAACTAGAAAAGTATAAATGATCAGTTTGGCTAATGTAAATGAGTAAAAATGCAACCTATTAGGCAGCCTCAAACAAAAAATTACCTTACAAAAATATAAGTATTAACCTCAAAATACAATATTCGAGCAGCGTTCATGCGATAAACTCTCTTTGTTTTACCACTTAGGTAACATTTATTTCTTTTCCTACCCATATTTACATTTATAGACACTTAAACGCGTATAAAACAATAAATTAACGATTTTCGCTACAGACACATCGACTGTTGTTGCCTTACGTCACACGTCGAAGCGCCTGGTAATTTATTACGGCAAACTTTTATCTGGCAATATACGATATTATTATTAGGTGTTTTTAATTAAAACGAATTATGTTAATAAATAATATTTTGTATCGAAAATAAAGATAGCAGGTACCTTCGAAATCACAATACAAACATTTTTACGTAAAAGAATTTTTCCTAAATTAAAATTCACAGAGTTTTGGAAGAACAATAATTTTATATATCATTTCTTAACATTTTTTTATTTGTTGGTATATTCATTTATTTTAAAATTTTAAAATTACGGTGCCCTTGTGGAGGACCCGAACAAACCTACAAAAATGTTTTAAAGCTTAGAATTACTTCAGGTCAAAGTTCTAGTCAAGAGAAATACATTAATTTTCGCCAGTTCTCTTCGTATTCGGCCTTAAGGCGCGATTTTAAGCTGGTATTCCGTGAGAGCGTGGTTTTTTTTCGGTCGAGCCGACCCATTCGTGCTACATGTTCCATAATTGTAAATAATGGTAAATAGTGGTGATGTATTCTATCTTAGTTTTAGGGGACACCGTTGCCACGAAACTGCATTTTGATTCGTAATTAGGGATAGATGTAGATGGGTCACAACACAAACTTATTATCAGGTGGACTATGCGCTCGTTTGCTCCTCGTTTAACATTACTTTTGAATACCGATGCAAGCCTAAGATGTTAATATTTCAAAATTACTTCAAGCTTTTTGCGTGTTGGATATTGACATATCAATGTCCAATAGTTCTAAATGATCGTACATTTTACAAAAATACATTATTTGTGTTTGTCAGGAATTTCGTCCTTTTTGCTCTAAATTCTCTCACATGAAAATATAACTACGTACTAATCTCTGACACAAACCAGCAACTACTGTTGTATCCCTTTTTGAATGATAAGAAAGCCAATATAGTAACACCTTCAACCAAGTCTACAAAAGAAATATCCTTGAAAATGTGTTTAGTTTTGAGTTGGTTGCATGTAACTATACTATGCTACAAGTGCTTTGGTTTATAAAATTAACTGTTATAAA
Source organism: Parnassius smintheus behrii (assembly GCA_036936625.1). Classification (NCBI taxonomy): domain Eukaryota; kingdom Metazoa; phylum Arthropoda; class Insecta; order Lepidoptera; family Papilionidae; genus Parnassius; species Parnassius smintheus. Next base: position 11,707,311 of record JAUPFT010000026.1, on the reverse strand, counting down.
AATCATAGCATTAGCGACCAGTCACTTTTTTCTTTATCATGGCAGTTGTAATTATTAAATAGGTACTCGCGTTTCGGCTTTAGCTGAATAGGCTATATTTTGTTATTTAAATGTAAGAAATTTTTACGTGGTAGAGTTACGCTGTAGCTATATTATGGTTGTAGCACGAATGGGTCGGCCGGGGAAGGACCACACTCTCACAGAACACCAGCGTAAAATAGCAGCTTAATACTGCTGTGTTTCGTGTGGTGAGTGTAGAGATCCGGAGACCTTTTTTTACTGGAAACGGGGCATTCCATCTTAGTCCTCACGTGTGACAACGCATCTGCATTTTGATTTTTAATCGAGGATAAATGTAGATGTCTATGGGCCACAGCATCCACTTACCATCAGGTGGGCTGTGTACTCGTTTGTCAACCTAAGTATATAAAAAAAAGATAAACTAAGACTATTTGTTTTATAAATGTTTAAAAAAAAAAATTTTAATTACTTATCCGTTTTGCGACATAATATAGCGTAAAAATGAGCCAATATTTATTTAAAGTACTAGGTATGTACTTTATTTGTTGAAGTTAAAACAGTGAGGTTGTTAAAATTTAAAAAAATGCCTTTCTTTAATCATATAAAATTCAATTAATTTTAACTGTCACAAAAATCGCGAGCTCTCACACACTTTAATAAAAGCTGTAACAGCTTACGGCCCTCGAATGACGTCAGTAAAGTCGAGACATTAAGGGGCCGAATACACTCGTTGTTTTCGTTGTTATAAGTAAGTGCTGTTCATGTTGACACGAAATAAATTTGTTCATTCTTTATTTTATTACCATCGTATTACGAAATTGAGATCGTTCGTGCTATACAATATTTAGGGATATAAAAAATCGATATGTATACGTTTGGAAGAGTTTCTAGTAATGTGCAACAAAAAATAAACTGTTAGTTGCCTTCCCAATTCTGTAGGACCTAAAAAAGTGTCCGCTTTACTTCGCTATCCCAATTTTGAATAGATCATGTCCATAAATTGCGAGGTATAGTAGAGGAGTATTATTAAATTTCATTTCGGTTTCTTAACTGAAATGAAATTTAATAATACCTCTGATGAAAATTTAATGAATGCTCGTGGAATAAGATAGTATGTATTAAGATTCTTGATGAAGCCTAAAATACTATATGCAGCACCAAACGAACTGCTTTCGTATAATTTATAAGTGTAGTTGTTATAGTTGTAGCATGAATGGGTCGGCTCGACCGGGGAAGGACCGCGCTCTCACAGAATACCAGCGTCAAATAATAGCTTAACGCTGCTGTGTTTTGTATGGTGAGTGTAGAGAACCGGATACCCTTTTTACTGGAAACGAAGCGTTCCACTTAAGTCCTCACGGATGACAACGCATCTGCATTTTGATTCGTAATCGAGGATCGATGTAGATGTCTATAGGCCACAGCAACCACTTACCATCAGGTGGACTGTGTCCTCGTTTATCAACCTATCCTATAAAAAAAAACATGTGTGAAATTCTGGCCACCCTCCTACCTACTTCTGCTTCTAAATATTAGTGCTAGCACTGCTGTATTTCGGTCGTAATGGTAAAGAGAGTGTGTATATTTACAGACTGTTGGGCGTCCCATCATAGTTTTCAGAGGTGACAATGCAGCTGTAGCTTTCTTTGTTTCAAGTTCACTAAAAGTGTTCATGAACTGCAGCTGACTTCTATCTGGTGAACTTCAAGTTCGTTTCCATCTTCAGTTGCAAAAAATGTATTTTTTTAACAACATTCAACCTTTGTGTAAATACATATATATATATATATATATATATATATATATATATATATATACTTCTTGATAATTTCCAGGCTAACATAAAAATGTAACATAAAAATGAAGAACTGCCAGGGGAAATACTAAACAGCCTATACTCGTAATAAATGCTATAAGAGACGAGAATGGATGTATTCTGAATGATGAAGTTTCGAATTTAAACTGATGGAAGGAATACTTTGAAAGCGTATTTATGAGTGAAGAGTCGTCTGAATTAAATGAACTAGAAATTCCGAAAGAAGTGGAAAGGGGTATGGAGATAAGTGTAGATGAAATAATGAAAGCAATGAAAAGCATGAAAGGCAGCTGGATATGATAGGGTATCACTCGAGATGCTAAGGGCTGGAGAGGGAGTGGTGGCAGGCCTGCTGTACACCTTGTTTAATTTATGTTGGGAATTAAAACGGGTACCGGATGACTGGAGTAAAGCAGTTATAGTACCAATATATAAAGGAAAAGGGTCACAGCGGGACTGCAAAAGCTACCGCGGTATCAGCTTGCTTAGTATTGTGGGTAAACTGTATGCTAAGGTGTTAATTGAAAGAGTTATGAAAGAAACTGATGGAAAAAATTGGGATGTGCAAGCGGGTTTTAGAAAGGGAATGGGGTGTACAGATCAGGTCTTTTCCATGCGCATGATTGCGGTGAAGTTTTTGGCTAAAAACCAGAAAGTTTTTTGTGCATTCATGGACTTGGAAAAGGCTTATGACAGAGTGGACAGGAATGTGTTATGGCAAATACTGAACTCATATGGGTTGAGCGCTGGTTTGATACAGGCATTAAGGTCTCTTTATAGGGACCCTAGTGCTTGTGTCAGGATCAATGGGGTCTACTCGGACTGGTTTGGCATCCAAAAAGGTGTCAGACAGGGCTGTGTAGCTTCCCCTTGGCTGTTCAAGCTATTTATGGACCGGTGTTTGCAAACTTTGAAAGATGAAGAATGTGGATTAAGAATGGGCGAGTTAACCGTCAAATGCCTTTTGTATGCCGATGATCAAGTCATATTTGCGTCATCGGCGGCTGAGTTGCAAATGATGGTTACATTAATGAACTGGGAATTAAAAGAAAGGGGAATGAAAGTGAACGCATGTAAGACGAAAGTGATGGTTTTTGAAAGAGAAGAAAGCAAAACGTTATGTGAAATAAGAATAGAAGGTATGGTGGATATGATAGGGATATAGAACGACGAGTAAATGCAGGGAATAGAGTGAATGGGGCACTACACTCTATTATGAAGAACCAGAATGTGTCAAAACAGGCACGTATGGTAATTCATAATGCTCTGTTAGTCCCTACTTTAATGTATGGTAGTGAAAGCTGGGTGTGGCAGAAGAAGCACGAAAGTAGAATAAATGCTGTAGAAATGCGGTCTTTAAGGAATATGCTAGGGTTGAATCTGAATGACAGGGTGAGAAATTGCGTGATAAGAGATAAATGTGGTATGCAAGATGATGTTGTGACGAGGATTAAGAAAGGAATGCTTCGGTGGTTTGGTCATGTGGAAAGAATGAATGAGGAAAGAGTGACAAAGCAAATTTATATGGCAGATGTGAACGGCCGAGTCGGGAAGGGACGCCGTAGGAAAAAGTTTATCGACCAAATTGGCGATATTTTGAAAATGGGCCACGTTAGAAGTACCCTTAACCGACGAGCATGTATGCGTAGATAAGATATATGGATGTAAAGGAGGCGAAAGAGGTATGTCAGGATCGTGCCAAATGGAAGTCCGTAGTCTCTGCCTACCCCTCTGGGTGACAGGCGTGAGTGTTTATATATATATATATATATATATATATATATATATATATATATATATATATATATATATAATTTTTTTAAAGTTGTGTGTGCACCCAGAAAATTAAAAAGTTACAGCCTATATACGTCGCATTGCTGGGCACAGGTCAACAAAGGTAAATCAACACTTAAAATTGCAATTAACAATTTCATTGGTGCCGGCGGGGATCGAACTCGGATTAATTGCGTACTGTGATATTTACAGCGAGCGTTAACCATCTCAGGTACCACGGCTCATAAGTTTTATATTTTGTAACAAATCTTAATTACTGCTTTAATGCATTCAAGTCAATTATTTTAAAGACAACTTGCTAAAACTCTAAACTTCTTGATATTCATAAACATAAACTATGGTTTACGGAAACTTACAAGGATTTTATAAACATAACACTAGATAAACTACGTTTTGTTATAAGCAAGTATATATTGTAATTATAAGACACATTAAAATAAATGCGATTCGTACCTTAAACTCTATAGTATCATAATGATTTCTTATATTTACGCGAACACTACACATTGAAATAATACTCGTTTTTACGGAATTTATCGCGTATATTTAACTTTTTAATACCCGACGTTTCGAGAGCTTTACAGCACCCATGGTCACGGGAAGGACTGAGATGTTTAACGTCCAGATGTCATAGTTAACCGCGGTTACCATAGATTAAAATTTAACTTTTGTTCCGATCTACACAGTATGAACTTATGGTATCATGAAGCCTTGCAGTTGTATGCTTGGGTTGGGATTTAATTTTATTTATTATAGGATCCCAAGCAGATGGTAGCACCCAGCCATCTTCTCTATTGAAATTAGGGTGTTTTTTGATTTCAATAGCCTCGCAAATCATCCTTGGAAGGAATCGGTGTTCTTTAGCGAGGATTTGTGGTCTATCAAATCTGATGTAGTGACGTGGGCGATCCTGTACATGTTCACAGACTGCAGACTTCCCGGAGCGTCGATTCTTCACATCAGCTATATGTTCTTTGACGCGGGTTTTAATTGATCTTTTAGTTTGTCCTATGTAGGAGAGACCACATTCACAATCAAGCTTGTACACTCCTGCATCTTGCAGAGGGACGTTACACTTGACTGATGGTAAAAACTGACCAATCTTCTTCGGCGGCTTGAAGTATGTTTTGATGGAAGCGCGCTTCAAGATGTAGCCAATCTTGTCAGTGACTCCTCTAACATATGGCAGTACAGCAGGTACACGCTCGACTGTGGCCGGCTTCACTCGTTCTCTGTGACGTAGGCGCGGGACCCGAAGCTTGTTGTCATGCAAAACTTGCTTGACGTGTTGGAGCTCGGCAGCCAGGTGTTTACTGTCACAGATCCCTCGTGCTCTCTGAAACAAAGATTTACCCACGGTAGCTAACTGTGAAGGATGGTGGTGAGAATCACCGTTTAAATATCTATCTGTATGGGTCTTTTTTCTATACACAGTATGGCTCAAGGTGTTATCAGGATTCCGAATTACTAACACATCTAGAAAAGCTAAGGAATTGTTTGCCTCTAACTCCATTGTGAACTGAATTTTAGAATTTATAGAGTTAAGATGGTCTAAAAATGCAGTTACTTTATCTAAAGGTAGAATTGTGAAAGTGTCGTCTACGTACCGCTTGTAGAATCTTGGATTTATGGGAGAAGTAAGCAGGGCTTTCTCCTCAAAGTCTTCCATGAATATGTCGGCGACAATGGGAGATACAGGTGAGCCCATCGCCACACCATCTACTTGCTTGTAGAACTCCTCCTTCCACAATAAGTAGCCAGATGTAAGGCAGTGTCTGAGTAATACTGCATATTCTACGGGCATGTTGTTTTCCTCCAGCCTCCTAGTTACAATTGAGATGCAGTCTTCAACAGGTAAGCATGTAAACAATGACTGCACATCAAAACTGACCATAGTTTCATTGTCTGCCAGACGCAGGTCTTTAATCTCGCTGACAAAATGGTAGGAATCCTTTATGTGTGCTCTTGTGTGTCCCCTGAGCGGTGAGAGTATTTTCGCTAAGTGTTGAGCCAATCTGTAAGTTGGTGAATCGATTTGGCTCACTATGGGACGTAATGGAGCATTGGGCTTGTGTATTTTTGGTAACCCGTACAACTTTGGTGATTTGGCGCACGTAGGTATTATCCATTTTACGTCCAGATTTAATTTTTCGGAGTGTTTCTTTATGAGGTCACTAGTTGTTTTTAGTGTGCTATTTGTTGGGTCGTTTTTAACCTTTTTATAAGTACTTACATCCGACAAAAGTTCTTGTATTTTTGAATTATAATCTGACGTATCCATGACTACCGTGGCGTTTCCCTTATCTGCGCGGAGAATCGTAAGTTCTGGTTTATTGCGTAGGTTCTTTAACGCTATAAATTCGTCTCTGGGAAGATTCGGTTTAGGCACTGAACATCGACGTAACATAGACGAAATGTCTTGACGTATCGCCTCCAAATCTTCTTTCCGCATATTGTTTTTAAATAAACAGTCCTCGACGCTACAGATAATTTCTTCGTACGGTAATCTGCGCGGACTTATAGCAAAATTTAGTCCTTTGGATAAAACCTTTATTGTTGCATCATCCAGTGTTTGTTTTGACAGATTATAGACCGCGATTAATCTATGATCTGTGTTTGTCAATGGTTGCTTTTGGTTCTGGCATTGATTTGGATGTTTGACATTTGATTTGGCCGTTAATTTTTGATATTTTTCTATATGTTTGTTTTTGCATTCGTTATATTTACTAATTTCGCGTTTATTTAATGTTTCCATGCAAAAATTATAATCAAACGTCGTTAAAACTTTCTTTAATTCACTGGATAATGTGTCTATGGATTTATTGATGACATATAGATCGGAGCGTTTTTGTTGGATTACCGCCCGTAACAACTTTTTACTCGCCTGATTTAAGATCTTAGCGCTTCCTCGAATGTCCTTTTTGGTGGATATTTTGACACACGTAGGAATGAGATTATGGTCTCGGCATCTCTTCAAGAAATTTAAGGCTGTTAGATATCTTGCGCGCTTAGTCTTTAGATCTTCTAATCGGCGTATTTTATTTGCAATTACCAGTCCGTACTGGTTTACATAATGATTTCTTATATTTACGCGAACACTACACATTGAAATAATACTCGTTTTTACGGAATTTATCGCGTATATTTAACTTTTTAATACCCGACGTTTCGAGAGCTTTACAGCACCCATGGTCACGGGAAGGACTGAGATGTTTAACGTCCAGATGTCATAGTTAACCGCGGTTACCATAGATTAAAATTTAACTTTTGTTCCGATCTACACAGTATGAACTTATGGTATCATGAAGCCTTGCAGTTGTATGCTTGGGTTGGGATTTAATTTTATTTATTATAGGATCCCAAGCAGATGGTAGCACCCAGCCATCTTCTCTATTGAAATTAGGGTGTTTTTTGATTTCAATAGCCTCGCGAATCATCCTTGGAAGGAATCGGTGTTCTTTAGCGAGGATTTGTGGTCTATCAAATCTGATGTAGTGACGTGGGCGATCCTGTACATGTTCAACGACTGCAGACTTCCCGGAGCGTCGATTCTTCACATCAGCTATATGTTCTTTGACGCGGGTTTTAATTGATCTTTTAGTTTGTCCTATGTAGGAGAGACCACATTCACAATCAAGCTTGTACACTCCTGCATCTTGCAGAGGGACGTTACACTTGACTGATGGTAAAAACTGACCAATCTTCTTCGGCGGCTTGAAGTATGTTTTGATGGAAGCGCGCTTCAAGATGTAGCCAATCTTGTCAGTGACTCCTCTAACATATGGCAGTACAGCAGGTACACGCTCGACTGTGGCCGGCTTCACTCGTTCTCTGTGACGTAGGCGCGGGACCCGAAGCTTGTTGTCATGCAAAACTTGCTTGACGTGTTGGAGCTCGGCAGCCAGGTGTTTACTGTCACAGATCCCTCGTGCTCTCTGAAACAAAGATTTACCCACGGTAGCTAACTGTGAAGGATGGTGGTGAGAATCAATGTTTAAATATCTATCTGTATGGGTCTTTTTTCTATACACAGTATGGCTCAAGGTGTTATCAGGATTCCGAATTACTAACACATCTAGAAAAGCTAAGGAATTGTTTGCCTCTAACTCCATTGTGAACTGAATTTTAGAATTTATAGAGTTAAGATGGTCTAAAAATGCAGTTACTTTATCTAAAGGTAGAATTGTGAAAGTGTCGTCTACGTACCGCTTGTAGAATCTTGGATTTATGGGAGAAGTAAGCAGGGCTTTCTCCTCAAAGTCTTCCATGAATATGTCGGCGACAATGGGAGATACAGGTGAGCCCATCGCCACACCATCTACTTGCTTGTAGAACTCCTCCTTCCACAATAAGTAGCCAGATGTAAGGCAGTGTCTGAGTAATACTGCATATTCTACGGGCATGTTGTTTTCCTCCAGCCTCCTAGTTACAATTGAGATGCAGTCTTCAACAGGTAAGCATGTAAACAATGACTGCACATCAAAACTGACCATAGTTTCATTGTCTGCCAGACGCAGGTCTTTAATCTCGCTGACAAAATGGTAGGAATCCTTTATTTGTGCTCTTGTGTGTCCCCTGAGCGGTGAGAGTATTTTCGCTAAGTGTTGAGCCAATCTGTAAGTTGGTGAATCGATTTGGCTCACTATGGGACGTAATGGAGCATTGGGCTTGTGTATTTTTGGTAACCCGTACAACTTTGGTGATTTGGCGCACGTAGGTATTATCCATTTTACGTCCAGATTTAATTTTTCGGAGTGTTTCTTTATGAGGTCACTAGTTGTTTTTAGTGTGCTATTTGTTGGGTCGTTTTTAACCTTTTTATAAGTACTTACATCCGACAAAAGTTCTTGTATTTTTGAATTATAATCTGACGTATCCATGACTATAAATTCTAAAATTCAGTTCACAATGGAGTTAGAGGCAAACAATTCCTTAGCTTTTCTAGATGTGTTAGTAATTCGGAATCCTGATAACACCTTGAGCCATACTGTGTATAGAAAAAAGACCCATACAGATAGATATTTAAACGGTGATTCTCACCACCATCCTTCACAGTTAGCTACCGTGGGTAAATCTTTGTTTCAGAGAGCACGAGGGATCTGTGACAGTAAACACCTGGCTGCCGAGCTCCAACACGTCAAGCAAGTTTTGCATGACAACAAGCTTCGGGTCCCGCGCCTACGTCACAGAGAACGAGTGAAGCCGGCCACAGTCGAGCGTGTACCTGCTGTACTGCCATATGTTAGAGGAGTCACTGACAAGATTGGCTACATCTTGAAGCGCGCTTCCATCAAAACATACTTCAAGCCGCCGAAGAAGATTGGTCAGTTTTTACCATCAGTCAAGTGTAACGTCCCTCTGCAAGATGCAGGAGTGTACAAGCTTGATTGTGAATGTGGTCTCTCCTACATAGGACAAACTAAAAGATCAATTAAAACCCGCGTCAAAGAACATATAGCTGATGTGAAGAATCGACGCTCCGGGAAGTCTGCAGTCTGTGAACATGTACAGGATCGCCCACGTCACTACATCAGATTTGATAGACCACAAATCCTCGCTAAAGAACACCGATTCCTTCCAAGGATGATTCGCGAGGCTATTGAAATCAAAAAACACCCTAATTTCAATAGAGAAGATGGTTGGGTGCTACCATCTGCTTGGGATCCTATAATAAATAAAATTAAATCCCAACCCAAGCATACAACTGCAAGGCTTCATGATACCATAAGTTCATACTGTGTAGATCGGAACAAAAGTTAAATTTTAATCTATGGTAACCGCGGTTATCTATGACATCTGGACGTTAAACATCTCAGTCCTTCCCGTGACCATGGGTGCTGTAAAGCTCTCGAAACGTCGGGTATTAAAAAGTTAAATATACGCGATAAATTCCGTAAAAACGAGTATTATTTCAATGTGTAGTGTTCGCGTAAATATAAGAAATCATTATGTAAACCAGTACGGACTGGTAATTGCAAATAAAATACGCCGATTAGAAGATCTAAAGACTAAGCGCGCAAGATATCTAACAGCCTTAAATTTCTTGAAGAGATGCCGAGACCATAATCTCATTCCTACGTGTGTCAAAATATCCACCAAAAAGGACATTCGAGGAAGCGCTAAGATCTTAAATCAGGCGAGTAAAAAGTTGTTACGGGCGGTAATCCAACAAAAACGCTCCGATCTATATGTCATCAATAAATCCGTAGACACATCATCCAGTGAATTAAAGAAAGTTTTAACGACGTTTGATTATAATTTTTGCATGGAAACATTAAATAAACGCGAAATTAGTAAATATAACGAATGCAAAAACAAACATATAGAAAAATATCAAAAATTAACGGCCAAATCAAATGTCAAACATCCGAATCAATGCCAGAACCAAAAGCAACCATTGACAAACACAGATCATAGATTAATCGCGGTCTATAATCTGTCAAAACAAACACTGGATGATGCAACAATAAAGGTTTTATCCAAAGGACTAAATTTTGCTATAAGTCCGCGCAGATTACCGTACGAAGAAATTATCTGTAGCGTCGAGGACTGTTTATTTAAAAACAATATGCGGAAAGAAGATTTGGAGGCGATACGTCAAGACATTTCGTCTATGTTACGTCGATGTTCAGTGCCTAAACCGAATCTTCCCAGAGACGAATTTATAGCGTTAAAGAACCTACGCAATAAACCAGAACTTACGATTCTCCGCGCAGATAAGGGAAACGCCACGGTAGTCATGGATACGTCAGATTATAATTCAAAAATACAAGAACTTTTGTCGGATGTAAGTACTTATAAAAAGGTTAAAAACGACCCAACAAATAGCACACTAAAAACAACTAGTGACCTCATAAAGAAACACTCCGAAAAATTAAATCTGGACGTAAAATGGATAATACCTACGTGCGCCAAATCACCAAAGTTGTACGGGTTACCAAAAATACACAAGCCCAATGCTCCATTACGTCCCATAGTGAGCCAAATCGATTCACCAACTTACAGATTGGCTCAACACTTAGCGAAAATACTCTCACCGCTCAGGGGACACACAAGAGCACACATAAAAGATTCCTACCATTTTGTCAGCGAGATTAAAGACCTGCGTCTGGCAGACAATGAAACTATGGTCAGTTTTGATGTGCAGTCATTGTTTACATGCTTACCTGTTGAAGACTGCATCTCAATTGTAACTAGGAGGCTGGAGGAAAACAACATGCCCGTAGAATATGCAGTATTACTCAGACACTGCCTTACATCTGGCTACTTATTGTGGAAGGAGGAGTTCTACAAGCAAGTAGATGGTGTGGCGATGGGCTCACCTGTATCTCCCATTGTCGCCGACATATTCATGGAAGACTTTGAGGAGAAAGCCCTGCTTACTTCTCCCATAAATCCAAGATTCTACAAGCGGTACGTAGACGACACTTTCACAATTCTACCTTTAGATAAAGTAACTGCATTTTTAGACCATCTTAACTCTATAAATTCTAAAATTCAGTTCACAATGGAGTTAGAGGCAAACAATTCCTTAGCTTTTCTAGATGTGTTAGTAATTCGGAATCCTGATAACACCTTGAGCCATACTGTGTATAGAAAAAAGACCCATACAGATAGATATTTAAACGGTGATTCTCACCACCATCCTTCACAGTTAGCTACCGTGGGTAAATCTTTGTTTCAGAGAGCACGAGGGATCTGTGACAGTAAACACCTGGCTGCCGAGCTCCAACACGTCAAGCAAGTTTTGCATGACAACAAGCTTCGGGTCCCGCGCCTACGTCACAGAGAACGAGTGAAGCCGGCCACAGTCGAGCGTGTACCTGCTGTACTGCCATATGTTAGAGGAGTCACTGACAAGATTGGCTACATCTTGAAGCGCGCTTCCATCAAAACATACTTCAAGCCGCCGAAGAAGATTGGTCAGTTTTTACCATCAGTCAAGTGTAACGTCCCTCTGCAAGATGCAGGAGTGTACAAGCTTGATTGTGAATGTGGTCTCTCCTACATAGGACAAACTAAAAGATCAATTAAAACCCGCGTCAAAGAACATATAGCTGATGTGAAGAATCGACGCTCCGGGAAGTCTGCAGTCTGTGAACATGTACAGGATCGCCCACGTCACTACATCAGATTTGATAGACCACAAATCCTCGCTAAAGAACACCGATTCCTTCCAAGGATGATTCGCGAGGCTATTGAAATCAAAAAACACCCTAATTTCAATAGAGAAGATGGCTGGGTGCTACCATCTGCTTGGGATCCTATAATAAATAAAATTAAATCCCAACCCAAGCATACAACTGCAAGGCTTCATGATACCATAAGTTCATACTGTGTAGATCGGAACAAAAGTTAAATTTTAATCTATGGTAACCGCGGTTAACTATGACATCTGGACGTTAAACATCTCAGTCCTTCCCGTGACCATGGGTGCTGTAAAGCTCTCGAAACGTCGGGTATTAAAAAGTTAAATATACGCGATAAATTCCGTAAAAACGAGTATTATTTCAATCTATAGTATCATGCTATGATACATTACGACAGATTGACAGAACTGAATTACCGAGGTAGAAGAGCTAGTCTTTAATCATAGAGTTCATCTGGACAGTTACTACCTTATTTTTAATAGGATATGGGTAACAAACGAACACAAAGTGCATCTGAATTCTGTGGCCCATAGACATCTACAATTAACCTCAATTAATAATGAGAATGCAGATTCATTGTCACACCTTGTAGTGTTATGTTACTTACATACCATTTTAACTATTTTAAATTTATTTTTCCATTCTGTTTTCTATTTTCTGCATTCATCTCAAAACTAGATATTTTGCATCACCTTTATTTCCATAGGAACCTGTAACATTTTTAAACCATAAGAACACAATAACAAATCATTTTCACGTCGTATTTTCCCGTTATCAGCACTTTTTAAATCGATGTCAATGGAGTCTACCTTTTTCGGTCTTTTATTTAGTTCTCCGTAACTCTGCAATTTCGGGCTTCGTGCGCGCTGTTGCGCTACTTTTTTTTCCTATATAAATAATATCTCATTTTTCACTTAAATCTTGCCGTTTCTGTATTACGAGCCTAAAACCAAAATTTGACATGTTTTGACATCGTTGTTTATCAGGTTGTCATGGCAATTTTTATTCAAATATCGTTACCGGCCTGATGTTTTTACTTCAAAATACTCCTTTCTTCTTGGCCATTTACAAGAATTTGCTTTTAATTTAAATAATTTCAAATTTAATGTGAATAATTTTCCGTTCTTAGGCCAGATCCGTCAAAAAGCAAAAATAAGCCGAACAATCGGCGAATGGGGGAGTCTGACTTGAGCTTTGATACTTGAAGCATCTCCTAAAGGCCTTTTCCGCACTGCCTCGGGATCCTGCAAGCCTCCGCCCGCTCCTTAAATCGTCGCCTAGCCACGCCTACGCCTCCGCCTACTAGTGAGCTGTGTTTGCCTACTTCAAGCGCCGCGTGTACCTACTTCAAACGCTGCGTGCCTACTCCAGACGTTGCGTGGACCTACTCCAGACGCTGCGTGTCTATTCCGGACGCTGTGTGTGTCTACTCCGGAAGTTGTGTTTGCCTACTTCAAGCGCCGCGTATACCTACTTCAAACGCTGCGTGCCTACTCCAGACGTTGCGTGTACTTACTCCGGGTGCTGCGTGTACTTACTCCGGGCGTTGCGTGTGCCTACTCCAAGCGCTGCGTGTACCTTCTCCAGACGCTGCGTGTGCTTTCTCCAGATTCTGCGTGTACCTAGAGCAGGAGCTGTGCACCTATCATAGGCATAGCCTGTGCATACTTCGTTGCAGTATCTTTATCTTTGTTATTTTTTTTTTAATAATATTGTAAATCACTATCTTCATTACAACCCATCATCACCTTCATACCTTTTTTTTTATAAAAGAAACTGTAAAACTTTTCAAATTTTTAAATAATTTATTTTATTTTGGTTGTTTTCGTTGTAGTTAAGTTAGGTTCTTTAGTTTTTTATTGTCGCTTCACGACAACCTGAGGACTTAACTGAAATGCCTCGTTTCCAGTAAAAATGGTCTCAAGTTCTTTACTTCTACTCTTCACTCACCATACGAAACAGCAGTATTTTCCCGTAAGAGTCAACCTTATCATGCTATAACAATAACATTATAGCGATAGCGTGGTTCTACCAAGTTCAATATTTCACATATTTCTCTTGTTATCGGTAGTGTCTCCACTGCTGCGTTCCTGTTATACATTTTATCTACAGTCCCCAAATGTGACGAATCTGACTGGAGTTATTTCAGTAATCTCTGCTCGTTTGTCAATTTTACGGTGCTATAAATCGCAAAGAGCTCAGTAAAGTTAAAGTCTATAAACATCAAATTGAAGGGCAAAGACACAGCTTACACTGAATTTCGTAAGGATAATAAAGAGAAAAGTGTTTTGCATGCTCCTTTAGCATTTACTAGCAAACTTTACATATTCGCTAAATGTATTTCAGTCTTCTACTTCTAACTAGTACACGGCTTACCTTGTGGTAAGTAATCACCGTCACCCATGAACATCTGCAACATTAGCTAAATTGAAGGAGCGGTATCCTTTTAGAAAGGAGTAGGCTTTTAATATCTCATAACTAACAGGAAAATATTTAATATAACAATTAACGGTTTTAATTATCAGGACTGAGGAAATTACTAAAGTTTGCGTATTATCAAAAGGTAACCAACACAAGCAAACTCTGAGCTTAATTCTAACTATTAAAAATTTATTATGACTTCTATAAGATTGTTGCTTGAGCACTTTAAAAAGAGAGTGTATTTTTCTTTTATAACCTACCAGCATCCATCACTAATAAAAACTTTCTTTATTAGTGATCGATGCCTACCAGACACAAGCAATTTATAGCGTGTCTTTTTTTTAAATCAACGTTAACCAATACCTGGAATTGCATGTATAGTTAGGATAGTTGCTCCGTGCGGTGTTCGAACCCTAAGTACGCAGCTTCACAGCCAATCGTTTAGTTACTGCGATAAGTTGTTTTAAAGCTCGATGCTTTAAAACAACTTATCTAAAGTATCCTAATATCAGGATACTTTAGATAAGTTGTTTTGCGCGGACCGCGAACTCAAAAAGGTCGTGGGGTGCCAATCCACCATTCGACTACTGACGGAAACCACTCGTAACACAAGCAATTTAAGCTTACCACGAGTGGTTAAAGGGAATATTAGTAATGTTTACAGCATTGTTAATATTCTTTTATAAAAAAGAATAAAAAAAGACAACTGTGTGTAATGTGGGTATAATTGTAATTTTTTACAAAGGTGTGCATTTTATGAAGAAACGACTTTTAAAATATATTGTTAAGAAATTAATCACTAACATTGATTCCAGGAAACCTTTCCGTTGTTATATTTAATAACTAAACTGCTCAAAAATAAAATAGTATATTGCTATTTAACTAAACTTTATTATTTTAAAAAATACGTAAAGCAAATTATATCGTTGGACTTAACATCCGGGTTATACGAGGCAAATTTATTGACGCAAACGTAGTCAGCCAGTATAAGTTAAGCCAGCAGCCAAATAATACTGGTTGAATGTAACCGAAACTAGCTTATTTTCTAGTCCGTAAGCTGGTACATACTAGAAATTTAACACGCTAATAATATTTTATTACAAATGGTTTAGCAGTTTAGTAGAGTTTGGTTTTCATTCTTGAAATTGTACTAAGGAGTTGGTGACTCCACCACAAACTTCACTTTCCTGCCTTTTGAATGAACAGCAGTGCTTCAAATAGATCGGCTAATGTACACGAGATTGTGTTTTGTATTTTCATTTCTTCTCCTTTTTTATTTCGTAGGTATATTAAATGATTATTTCATGTATTCAAGTTGTGTGTGCTACATAATAAATTAAAATGATGCCTAAGTGCTTACAAATTGTTTCATCGTCCTACCTGTAATTTTAGTTGTATTATTTCTAGGTATTTTTGTTTGGATTAAATTTTTTAAGGTTTTCGTTACTGTTGTTATGTTGAGCAGTTACGAAAAAACCGCAAACATTCTTTCCCACTCTTGATTCTAGATTTAATAATAGCGACGTTGTACTATTTATTATATAGACTTGTGGGCTTTAATTATGATGATGATAAATGTCAAACATAACGCTGTTAAGCGAACTACGAGTATAAAGTCCATTCTCACATGTTATAAGTTGTTTATAAAATATACGAATGGAATAAAATTTTAATCAAATTTTATTTAAAACTTATTTACTTTAATATATTTGAATTTCGCACGCGACAGAGGTATGTTGCAACTATATTATAGTTGTAGCAAAAATCGGTCGGCTCGACAAGCACCACGCTCTCACAGAACACCGAGAAATAGTCATAGGGCTGCTGTTTTGATTAGAAACGCGGCATTCGAACTTAGTCCTCAGGAGTAACAACCCATCTGTATTTTGATTCTTCATCGATGATTGACGTTGATTGAGATTGATGTCTACGGGCCACAGCATACACTTACCATCTGGTGGACTATGTGATCGTTTGTCACCCTTATTCTCCAAAAAAATATTTCAGTTTTTAATAAAATTTTAATATGTTAATTGTTATTCAATAGGCTTGTACTATTGAGGTCATTGAGCATAGTGCTTAAGTCCTCCAGCGATTCTGCCATAAGGACTATATCGTCGGCAAATCGAAGGTGAGTGATGTACTCGCCATTGATGTTAATACCGTATCCTTTCCGGTCCAGTAGCTTGAAAACGTCTTCCAAAGCAGCGATGAAGAGTTTCGGGGATATAACGTCACGCCTGTCTTACACCTCTCTGCAGTTGGATAGGTTTCGAGCTCTGGTTCTGTACTCGGATAACCATCGTAGCCCTACTGTACAAACACTTCATCACTTCGATATACCGACAGTCAACTTGGCACCGCTGAAGGGACTGCAGCACCGCCCAAATTTCGACGGAATCAAAGGCTTTCTCATAGTCCACATACGCCAGGCAAAGTGGCAGATTGTACTCTTCAGTCTTCTGTACAATCTGCCGCAGGGTATGTATGTGGTCTATGGTACTTTTCGGAAACCGGCTTGTTCGGGAGGCTGGAAGTCGTCGAGTCTGCGTGCCAGACGATTCGTAATGACTCTCGAAAACAGCACGTAGACGCGGCTCAGAAGGGAAATCGGTCTGTAAATCTTCAAGAGAGCGGTGTCGCCTTTCTTAAAGAACAAGACCACGGCACTTCTGCTCCACGCCTCTGGAGTAGTGCCACCATGGAGGACGGAATTGAAGAGCTTCTGAAGGACTTCAAGTACCGGTGTTCCACCCACTTCCAGAAGCTCCGCTGTAATTCCATCCTCGCCTGGGACCCTGCCGTTTTTAAGGTGCTGGAGAGCCATTCTAATCTCGCTTAGACTGACGTCCGGGATATCATCGGAATAGTGTAGGATAAGACTTGCTCTTGGATCGTTACTCACACTTGCGTGTGGCTCCAACGATGATGTGTACAGCTGCCCATAGAACCTCTCAATCTCACTCAAAATCTCAGGTGTCCCGGAAACGATGCTGCCACACTCAGTCTTCAGCTTTGACAGTTGGCTCTTTCTAGCAGACAGATCTCTGGCAAAGACATTGGAACCCTGGTTCCTTAAGATGAACATGGACAAAACAAAGATCATGTTTAATGTCCATGTCACACCTATGCCGGTAGTTGTTGGGAGCACTATGCTCGAAGTTGTTGACGAGTACGTTTACCTGGGACAAATAGTCCGACTAGGTAAGTCCAACTTCGACCGAGAGGTCAATCGACGGATTCAACTCGGCTGGGTAGCGTTCGGGAAATTACGACATATCTTCTCGTGAGGTATACCTCAATCTCTAAAAACTAGATTGTAACACCAGTGCGTGTTGCCAGTGATGACTTACGGATCTGAGACGTGGTCCTTCACTGCTGGCCGTATGAGGACGCTCAAGGTCGCTCAGCGAGCTATGGAGAGGGCTATGCTCGAAGTTTCTCTGCGTGATAGACTCAGAAATAAGGATATCCGCAGTAAAACCAGAGTGACCGACATAGCCCAACGGATTAGTAAGCTGAAGTGGCAATGGGCCATCCATATAGCTCGAAGAACCGATAACCGATGGGGAAGAAAGGTTCTCGAGTGGCAGCCTCGTACCGGTAGGCGTAGTGTAGGGCGACCCCCCACTAGATGGAGTGACGACCTGGTAAGATATGCAGGAAGTCGATGGATGCAGGTGGCTCAGGACCGTGCTTTGTGGCATTACTTGGGGGAGGCCTATGTTCAGCAGTGGACTTGTGAAGGGCTGTAATGATGATGATGATGAGGCTTGTACAGAAAGTTGGAGAACAAATTACTTTCACCGGAAATAGATTTGCGAATTACTTTTTATTTAGCTCCAAAAGAAAACTCCTTATAGCTGTTCATTTCTTCAATGAAATTCATTCTTACAAAGTATTACTATTTAGAGTACCTACCTAACAGATGTTACATTATTACAGAACTTTTATTTAGTTGATTAGTCATTCATTTGAGATATACGTATTTAATTCGTTAAGCGCAAATTAATACGCGCGATAAATTTTACAGTACACTTTGGGCACCAATAAAAAAATCAATTGCAATTTAAAGGGATAATTTATCACGTCCACGGCAATGAAGTAATTAATCTTGAGAAAATCCACAGATTTGAGTAATATATATATATATATATATATATATATATATATATATATATAAATATATATATAAATATATATATATATAAATATATATATATATATATATATATATATATATATATATATATATATATATATATATATATATATATATATATATACATGACATGTTGTGAAAACAGCCTACTTAAAAAGTGACGGCAACTAAGGATTTCTTATTCCAAAACCTTCCTTAAAATTGAGAAGAGGATTGTTCGTGACTGTGGGAAATACTTTACATAATATGCTACCTTTTTTTCTTAACTTACAACACGGTGGAATTGATAACATACTTTTAATTTTTCTTAACTTAGTTCCGATTAAACTTTATGTTAACTATTAACACTACTCCTCTTGATATGAGAATTTGACCACATACGTTCGTACGTGGTAGAGCCATTATGCAGTTATATTAGTAGTATAGTTGTAGCACGATTGGGTCGGCTCGACCGGGGAAGGACCATGCTCTCACAGTATATCAGCGTAAAATGGTAGCTTAATGCTGCTGTGTTTCTTATGTGAGTGTAGAGAACCGGAGACCCTTTTTACTGGAAACGAGGCATTCCACCTAAGTCCTCACGGATGACAACGCATCTGCATTTTGATTCTTAATCGAGGATAAATGTAGATGTCTATGGGCCACAGCAACCACTTACCATCAGGTGGACTGTGCTCGTTTGTTACCCCATCTATAAAATATTTATTTATTTTATTCTTTATTGCATAAAAAATATTTTTTTCTAATAATATTGGTAGCTAATACTTTAAGCACAGAAGCTAACTGATTTAATATAAACGCCAACGAGTTCAGAAGATCCAAAAACCAACGACTTTTCACACCCCTACTTCCCGATCCGTTATAGAATCCCAACACTGGATTTATGCCTCTCACGTTGTATTAAATAATTGCCTTTATCGACTCTTACATTCAATTTCAAACAAACAAAGCCACAGATGCATTGTCACCTCTGAGAATCAAGTAAGTACTTATACCGGCTCCGTACCTTTCAGAACGGAACACACGATTATATTTTTTTTTATAGGACAAGGGTGACAAACGAGCACACAGTCCACCTGATGGTAAGTGGTTGCTGTGGCCCATAGACATCTACATTTAACCCCGATTAGGAATCAAAATGCAAATGCGTTGTTACTCTTGAGGACTAAGATGGAATGCCTCGATTCCAGTAAAACGGGTCTCCGGTTCTCTACACTCACCATACGAAACACAGCAGCATCAAGCTGTTATTTTACGCTGGTATTCTGTGAGAGCGTGATCCTTCCCCGGTCGAGCCGACCCAATCATGCTACAACAGTAATGGGTGCAGCGTGGCTCTACCACGGATACAAACCCTGCTATTTGACGGCACAGGAGCGTATCGGGTTGTACCTTACCAGACACACTTTTAGCCACTAAATGTTTCTTAGCACCTAAAACAACACTTTTCTCCGTCATCTTTATCATCGTCGTATTACATATTCTTTATATTGATACCAAAAAGCATGTTTTAACTAGCGCAAATTGTATTGGTCTCTAGTAACACCAAAACGTTATAGATATTTGATTGTTTTTTTTTCAGCATTTTCTAATATAATTTAGTAAGATACTTTCATTCTAATGTTATGCCATATAAAACAAAAAGATTTGAAAATATCAGTGTAGTTTAATTTTTTTTTACCAATATAAGGAAATAAAAATACAAGGAAATCCATTGTCTCTCTTTCAATCATACCTTTTAGAAATTTTGCTTAAGTTTTCCTAGGTTTAATGAAATATATTTTATATTTATGTATCCCAATTCTAATAATAGATTAATAATAAGGGTTATACTATAATAATAGAGAAAAAGCTAAAATGAGGTTTTTCAAGTTCAAATTATAATATGAAGAGAACTTTCAATGTGAATTTGAATCCCGTGATGACAAGTCGTATTAGATTAATCTCGTCGCTGCTAGGTAATTGAGTTTAGTAACTAGTTGCTACCGGTGCAAATTTTGAAGCTTACTAATTGTATCGTATTTACGTTTGCTTGAAATTTCCTGCTGTATGCATTAATTATTTTGTTTCAGCCGTGGTAGCTATGAGACTAAGTGCTTGCTGTAAATTAAACGGTACGCAAGGTGGTTTGATACCCGACGGTGGCAATAAAATTGGTAGTTGAAATTTTAAATGGTGATTTACCATGTGCTCGTTGGTGAAAGAAAACATTATTAAGACACCCGCATGTCTGAGAAATTAAAACAAATCTCAAATTAAAATGTTAATCATGAAAAAATATCGATTTAAATTACAGCAAATATTTTCAGCCTTTTTGGCAAATTACAGAAACCTAAATAAAACTTGCGTTGAAAAGCATTTGGATTTTTAATAGTTCCAATAAAACACAGAATACCAGAGCAAAATAGCAGTAAACGCTGTATGTTGGGGAATGAAAAACTAATACCCTCTTTACTAGTATTGAGGTATTAAAAGTTAGACATCCTAGGTGGTAACGCACTTGCTTTCACAAAAGAGGATATGTGTAGGAGGTGTGTTATACAGGACGATAGCAACATCCACTTTTCATCCGATTAACTGTGTGCTGATTTGTAAATATAACAATGTTATACTAGTAGGAATAAAAAAGCTCTACCAGGAACACTGAGTTCTGTCCAAGAAAAACCTGTCTACATAGATGACATAGATGTCGCGGAACAATAACAAGGATTACGTCAGAGCCCGTCCCGGTCCAGAAATAAACTAGACAATATCGTGTAATTGGTGGTAAATGCTAGGCTGTGTTTACTAGACCATGAACGGGGCCAAAAAAGTATAATTGAAAGCATAGATATCAAACATTTTAATCTCTTACTGCTTTTAATGTTACGAAACCATACAATAAAAATATTGAGAGAAAAACAAAATGTGGTCTCATTGGAATTTTGTGAGTTTGTGTATATGTGGGGGTATATATATATATATATATATATATATATATATATATATATATATATATATAGTAGCTTCCCAGGCAGACGTTGTTCTGCCCTTTTCGACGACCCTTTGTCATGTCCTAATAAAAATCCTTATTTTCGCAAAAAATTGTGGGTCACAATATACAATACAAACATATATATATATATATATATATATATATATATATATATATATATAACTACTTCTATAGTGCCACAAGAATGCTCTAGCATAGGGGCATTCATTAATTTCATATTCAATCTATTACCCGACAATTACTACTTTAGTCGGATCTGAAAACTAATAATTTGTGTTTCTCTAAATAACATTATTGCCTTCTAGTGACGGACTAAGCTATGCAACAGCTCATGTAATGTCGTGGGTTTCATAAAAGGTGACAGAAGGAACCTTAAATAGAACTGGAGATGAACATCGGTATCTCTGTTAAAAGCTCAAAATATTCAACAACGGATTTGACACCAACTGTGTAACAAGCGTGGCAAATATAGAAAATATTCTCACAATGAGTTAATCTATATACGTGTTTTATACGTAAAGTTTCATACGTGGTAGAGCCACGCTGCAGCTGTGTTGTGGTTGTAGCACGAATGGGTCGGCTCGACTGAGGAAGGACCACGCTCTCACAGAACACCAGCATATAATAGCAGCTTAATACTGCTGTGTTTCGTATGGTGAGTGTAGAAATCCGGAGACCCTTTTTTACTGGAAACGATGCATTCCATCTTAGTCCTCAGGGGTGACAACGCATCTGCGTTTTGATTCTTAATCGAGGATAGATGTGGATGTGTATGAGCCACAGTGTCCACTTACTAACAGGTGGATTGTGTGCTTTGTTTGTTACCCTTATTCTAAAAAAAATCTGTAGTAAGGCCTATGTTTAGCGGTGGAATTTTGATAGGCTTTACTTAATTTTTTCCATAGAATAGGGTGCCAAACAAACACACAGTCCACCTGATGGTAAGTGGATACAATATGGATATGGTTAACGCCTTTCAACTCAATCAGATCAAATTAATGTCCAAATTTTTGTTTGGTTTATTTCGACTGTTAATATGTAGGTTTTTTTAATATAATAAGGGTGAAAAACGAGCACACAGTCCACCTGGTGGTAAGTGCTGGGCTACAGCACTCTTACCAGTTTAAGTAAGAGTTACACTCCAGACTTTTTACATGAATAAGTTTCTTATTATATGAATAAAAAATTCCAGATTTTGACAAGTTTTTATTCACTCTAAACTAACAGAATAATATTATTGCAAACATGAGTTATTTTGGTCCGTAAATATAAAATTTATGGACTAAATAATTACTACAACACAGCGCGATAATCGGAACTTGTAAATGAACCATCGTTTTGATGAAACAATTAAAATGTGTGAATACATCCTCAATCAAACAAGTCGTTCTGGTGTTACACGATGACTAACGGAGGCACTGATGATTATAATTATTATATATTCATTTAGAATTATTTTCTATTACAATTTCACATTTTTTGAACTCGGTTAAAAGCTTTTATCCTTTAATGGAATCGAAGCAACGTTTCTGTATAAAATGTATTTAATCAAGAAGCCATTTTAGTACAATGTTGTAATTTACTTATGTAAATACGACATCATCATTCAAAAACTAATCCAGTAAAATAAAGGTATTTATTTTATTGTGATTGATATAAACGGAATGTTGGCTTCCATCTACTACTTCGCACTCAATAGAGCCTGCGCAAACAGGGTCCTGACCATCCATCAACTGTACGTTTCATCAGTTGTTACTCCATACTCGCCCACTACTAAGCTTGCGAGTATAAGGCCGGAAAACGATTAATTAAACTTCTTCTCCATCGTTTGTCGGTTCTTCAAGTTATATGGCCGGCCCATTGCTACTTGTCTATTTCTTTTAGCTAGTTGGGTTGTTTTTTGCTACAAAATTTAGTTTATATCCAACTTTGTCTTTTAGAAATATGAGTAGAGAACCTGGCTACTCTATCTGGGCACTCAGTTCGAATTCCAGCGGAATCTGCCATTTGTGTAAAAAACAAATCGTTGGTTTTTTTTATCTGATTATAGGTGGTTGTTCCCGGGTCTCATACCATGAATTCTAATGAAATATGTATCGAAATTACCTCAAAACTTGGAAACAGAAGGAAAGAGCAGTGCGTGTTACCAATAATAACTTATAGATCTGAGATGTGGTCCTTCACTGCTGGCCGTATGGAGAAGGCTATGTTCGAGATTTACTTGCATAGCCCAATGGATTACCGACATAGCCCAACGGATTAAGTGTTCTCCTGCGGTGGGTTTTGCAGAATTTAGTTCCGACCGCATGGACAGTTTCCACGAGCTTGTTATTTATTACGGTTTTTCTAACTCGAGATGAAAGGTTTCGGGACTTTGAATTAGAGCACAAGGGGGACGTAGCGTTGACTTCATTAGACGAGACCTCTACAACTTAACGTTAAGGATCAGTGTGCCTCTAATTATTCTGTGATCGCTGCCAGTTTTCACCCTTGCGATCACTGAGACATCACTAAACAGTTGTCGTCTAGTCGTCAAAATGAAGTCAGGCTCGACTAGGTTCACTTTCTGTGGGACCACTTCTGGAAGAAAAAGTTCATCATAAAGAGTTCCTCTTTCTCCATGAAGTTGACCAGCTGCTGGCCCCTTGGCTTCCATTGCCCTATTCCAAATTTCCCTACCTTCAGCTCACCGTTCTTTCTTGTGCCTAGCTTTGCGTTGAAGTCTCCTATTAACACCGCATAGTGGGTTTTGGAGGAATGCATGATTCTAGAAATATCCTCACACATTTTCTCCGAGGAAGGAGGAATGTATAAGGTAAGAAGGAAGGGGGAAATGTATAAGGATATATCTAGAGCATGCATTCCTCCAAAACCCACTATAGGCGTAGTGTAATTGTTAATTAAATGGGCAATCGCAAACCTTCGGTGGGGTTAATTTTGACTAAGATGTTCAGGTTGTGACATAAAGCGTCGGTGTAAATGTAAGGTGTTGGTTACTGCGGCTGCCAACTGCATTCATAATCTTTTAATAACGTTATAAGTCAAATATTAAACTAGAATTTTAGCTGATGCGAAGCGGATTATGTATCTTATATTATATTGTTTTTTATACACCTTTTATTTTATATTATAGTGTATTTTTATATCATCATATATTATTAAGTCTACTGCTTAACCTATGTTCAGAGGCAAATGCCTTTACACGGTTAATGCACTTACACGTGCTTTTTTGTTTTTGTTTTGTTTGATTGAAGATTGAACTCTTAATAGTCGAATTGAGTGAAAATTAATTAAGAGAGAGAGTAATTAAGTTATAAAATTTTTGTAATTGTTATACATCGAACTCATAACTAATACTCATAACAACTTGTACTATTTTCACTTATTGTCCACAATTGAGATATTATTTACTGACGTACTAGAGAGGACACCACAAAGCATGATTTTGCGCAACACCTTGCGGTACACCGTACCCTGTACCATGTAGGGTTTGCTGGTGAGTCAACGTCCGTCGCGAAGATTTGTGTTTTGTTTTTGCATAAAAAAGTCGTAAAATGCCTGATTTTGTGCTTAAAGACTGTTCTATACACTCGAGAACATCAAAAAAGTGATGGCTTAACATTTCATCGGTAAAAAGGCATAAATACATACAAATAAATCTTTGATTGAATATTTTTCGCAATGTAACAAACGCTTAACGCCCACGAGAAGCGAGTTGCCGCGGACGCCATTTTAAAATACAAATCATCAAATCATACTTTATGGCAGTGCGGCCTTCCACTGGCGCGCGGTTTTTCTTTTACGTGTCTGTTCTAGTACTTTAGTACATAATAGTTCAATGTTGTTCACCAGTAAATGGGTACAGCAATTGTCTTAAATAATACATGGGCGGTCTCTTTGTACTCGGCAATCTCTATGAGACTGACTTTTCATGCCTTTCTGAACCTACAGTTGCGGTAGCTGCTCCGAAGTGACGTCATCTACTAACCAAAAAGTAAAAACCTTGAAAATATTTAAAATCAATTATTACCTTAAAAACAAAAAGTTTAAACATTTGTTTCTTGGATTTTAATTTGAATGAATAGCTGATCGAAACTTGGTACGCTTAGTTAATTACATTACTTATATTCTGAATAATTTTATGTCCCCTGAAATAAAATTAGTTTTGTGAACTTTTGTTTTTTAGATTTATTCTGACGACAAGCATCCAACTTTGCAACAAACTTGAGCTTAATATTAGCATAAGTCTCTATTATAGATCTTATCAAATTTAGCCTGTGACTGAACATTGCTGGGCTTTCAACTGAGTGTAGAATTAAGCCCTCAAATATATTCGAATTCAACAAAACTTTTAATACTTTAGTTTTGATGAAATCAGTATTGTGCTTTACAGACACACCTTTGTCATCATTTTCGTTTATTAGTTTTCGAATAAATATTTCTGTAGCTTTACATACGTCAAAAACTGTGTTTGAAATTAAGCTTGATACATAGATCTTAAATCTAGTTTTTTTGCGAAGTATACGGGACACATAACCAGAAATATATCCAATAATTTGATAAACTCCATAAATATAGATTTTTCATTTAACAATACGAAATATTCTTGGGCACAATTTCAAAGTTTCAAAGTTTCAAGTTTCAAATCCCTTCTCTAGAAGGTGTAACTGAAAGTCTTCATTATCTATATACCTGGACAAGTAAGTGCTATTTACAGTTTCTATAGCAGAAGTAGTGAGAATGGCAAAATTATCTATTGAAGCACAGTTGCCCGACAAAGAATCATTGGCTAAAATTTTTGTAGGCTGCTTTAAATTGCATAATATTAGGATAGTTGTTTTGACCCCCGTGTCTCCTTATGCATCCAAAAAATCCAAAAAACAATTCGATGTGGTCTTGACTTAGTCTGTACGTTGCCAAGTATTTCATTTTGTTCAAACTAATTCGTACAGTTTTTGCAGACTTTGAATATTAATCAAAAACCCTAAAAATCCCATTTTATTTATACTGTCCACGAAACGATTATTTATTAATTTTAAAATGATCCTGCGACGCTTTATTTCTTTTCTTATTTTGATTAGATAATTTTTGGCTTGTTCTAAAAATGCAACAATGATCGATTTGTTTTTGACATTTAGCGGCTGTTTCAGCCAAGCTGTAATTTCCATATTTATTACTGTTCTTGATATCGAACAAATCATTTAAAATAACGAAAAATTTTACAGTAGCAGAAACATTGTTGAATGTATTACCAGCAAGTAATTCATTGCAAAGTAATAAAGCTTTTGCTACATTTCTACTTAGTAATTCGGTCGCTAATCGGACTTTCATTATATGATTTCTGAACTAAACGTGCTTAGCGGATAACTTATTAGCAAAGTGTAACTGTTCATTCGTTTGTAGCTTTTTGAAAGACACCAAAAAAGACTATTTTATTATTTAGTTTTCTGCGGAAACTAAAAAATAAAATGGTCTTTTTGGTGTCTTTCGGAAAATATCTTTTTGCTTTCTAATGTTTTTTTAACCAATTTATTATATGACTAGGGTCGGGGAATACCATGACACTTTCATGAGATTGAGATTTTCTGAAAATCTGTTTTTAAATTATCTGGATTATTTAAGTTGCAACTTAATATTTCTGCAGTACTTAACACTTAACACCATCGAAAGTCATACTGACTATTTTGACGCCAGTTTCGTGGCATAAACTTAAGCATTTCTTAACTAATGAAGCTTTAAGTTCGGCCGTAGTAGTATTTATAAAAAGTACCCCATTGGTATTTTCCAGCTTTGGTCTAATGACACAACCATGAAAACAAGCGCTTGAGAAGCTATTTCGTCTCTTATGTTACCGAAACCTAACTTGACAAAACCTTAATTTGTCTTGGTGTTCCATATTTTCTGACGTCTAATGGAAATCTCGTCAAAAACCAAAGAACGAATTAATTTCCTTCCCGTTTTATATCTTTTTATCGTCAAAGCGCGGAATGATTCGTTCGTAAAACCCGGCTGCGCGTTTACACTAACATACCATCTGCGCAATGTTCTTACGTATGGGAAAACGTAACTAAGACATTTTCTAGCATATTTGTAAGCAGCTGGAGAGTCGTAATGGAGGGTTAAAGCAAATTTACGAAAAGAAGGATTAAGTTTACGACGAGATAATCCTGCCTTTGTTGATTGCTTATTGAGTCTATCATAGAGGGCTTGCGTTTCTGCTGTAGCGTTTAAGGAATTTACCATATTTTAATGTTTAACTAATTCTTATAAGTTTAATATTTTCCGTTTTAGATATTTATTTTGTTGGCCTAATTTTTTAATTTTAGCCTGATGGCGCATTTTTTGTTTTTGTAAATTGCGAAGTTGCGACTTCAATGCAATTTTCCTCGGACTATCAAATTATTGACTCAGAGTCTGATACAACGACACTGTTTGGTGTAACTCTGGTAGGCTCCGCATTTGTGCCATTATTCTGAAATTACAAAAAGCTGATGTCAAGAAAAAATTGTATAGAAGTCTGTGGTTAAGACTAATAGGCAAATGTTCGGCTTTACTTGGATGTACCGCTATATAAGAAACATACAACTTACTTCACTTGCAAAACGAGTAAATAATCCTTTTTTTTTAAATTGTTCGACCAGTCTTCAGCATACTTTTGATGTAGCAGATGGAAGCCAATTTTTTTTCTCTGCGCTCTATTTGGACAAACCGTATCCACTTTTCATGCACTGAGGTATTAACTGACTGAAACCTAAAACCACCAGATATGTGCTTATACAAAGACTATAATTATATTGCGGTTCGTAGAACACTGTCAGCAAATGATTTTAATAACGTGATATGTTTGTAAGCAGTTTGTAAATTTTATATTATTATGTCAATTTAATCAAATGCAATACTTATAGACCCACATCAATAAAAAAACGTCACTTTAAGTTTATACCTTATTTCCTAACTCAGACTTAACTTACAACTACTTGCATCTTATCTCTTTAACAATGCAAATTGTTATTACTCGTAATGTAACAAACCTATAGCCCTCTTCTATCACCATAATCCAGGATTTATAAGGTTCTGTCCTTGAATACCACCAGACAGTGAAGCCGGGTGTGTAAAATCACAGCAAGTATCCTCAGCATGCTCAAAAGCAACAGAAAATCTCATTATCACTTAAACAAAATATTTTCCCACCCTTTCACCAAATAAAGTAGGCTACTGCTACTAGCATAGTTGGTATATGCTACTCATCTTTGTTAGTATGGCTACACAGTATCGTTGTCTGTTTCACTTCATTAAATTTTTTAGATGATTAAATCACAGGCACCCTGTAATTTTTTATTGATAACGCCAATCGTCAATCACTAACACAGTAAATAAATAATGACACCACTGGATAACAGAGGGTGCTTTTGACAAAACAATAAATGTTCTAGAAAAATCTACTAGATATATTAAAATTAAAAGACTATTTGGTAAGTATACATATTTCTTACGATAATAAAACGAAATAACGTTAATTTTTTGCTTCATATGGTGATTTACAATATCTTAATGCACCACATTTTCTTTAAAAATTATTTTTAAATTTACGAAACGATTGCGTCATGACCTTTTGACCATCTCACTAAGACTAAATGACAAAAATCGGAGATATATCCTATAGGACAAAAGTTACAGATGAAAATTTTGTTGCTGATGTCCGGTCTGTTACTACTACTACTTAAATGTCTTTAACTGTAACACAGCAATGTAAGCTGAATTGATAGGTGTCAAAAGCTACTCCCGACTTAAAAGTAAAAACATCAAAAAGTTTAAGTCAGGAAATCCCGACACATCTTTTCGCCCAGTATTACTTGAATTTGCGAAAAGTGCTTATTGTCAATAATGATATAAAAGTGCTTATGAGCAAAAATGGAATGGTAAATGACGAATTTGACAGACCTTGAAAAATTTTGTCCATCAACACATCAACAAATTGTTCCATCTGATTACAATTTGGGTATATTCGTGAGTATGCGGTTCAAGTGTGAACAGAATTTTGCTATGCTATCAACCATTAGATGATACATTTCGGTTGGCCTATGATAGAAATAAAAAATTGTCATCAAGATAATACCATTTATCTTTCCATTTTTAAATTATGTACCTTATAATTATTCCAAAAATAAAATATCTTCATTTCCATAATCGTTAGTGCGTATGTTGTGTACGTTATCGTTTAACTTAAGAGTGACTTGACCAATTTAGGTCATTTTTATGCAATATAATTATGTCGAAATAATGGTGTATGGCTATGCCAGAATCTCACGGGTAGCACTGACATGCTATCTGTCAGATTCTGGCATAGATGCGGCGTAGTCTACCCGAGTGTAGTCTACCTGACCAAAATAAATCATAATCATAATATGTTGGTGTAGTGCCAAAATATCACGAGATCTGGATCCGATAGATAATGAAGTAGTAAATAAATTTTATATTGGCTACACTGTCAAAAATATCGAAGTGATCATTTTATTATCAATTTTCTGAGAAGAAGGTTGGTATTAGACAGACAGAGACACATACATATTTAGTTTGTGGTGTTGGTACAACAAGATTAATAACTGTATTTACTTTATCTTAAACTTGTGTACACGTTTAAATCTGTGTATGTAGCAGCTAAATTATGATTGTAGCAAAAATAATTCGGCTCGACGGGGGAAGGACCACGCTCTCACGGTAGACCAGTGTAAAATAGCAGCATAATGCTGCTGTGTTTCATATGATGAACGGAGACCCTTTTCACTTTTTACGGAAACAAGGCATTCCATTTCAGTCCATTGCTGTTCTGAACCTATATTAATGACTTACCTATTTTGTAGGAGATAAGCACGGTGTAGTATTATAATAATATTATTTTATATTATAATGGTATTATTTTCTGACGATACCTCTTTAACTATAAACTCAAACGGCCGTAAATTTGATAATGACTGTCTGGTCAATCGTCCATAGAAAAAATTAGAGCCGTAGAGCGAGTAGAGCCATATTGCAAATAGGAATAAATCAATGAATATTTTTTTATTGTACACCGCAAACAAATATACAGATAACAAAACAAAAATCAAATTATAATATGTGAGTACAATTCGGCGGTCTTATCGCTACATAGCGATCTCTTCCAGGCAGCCAAAAGTGTAAAGGAATAAAACAATTAAAACTAGGTAAATGATGTAACATGAATATACATAATATTATAATATCAATACATACAATTATATGAGTTACTAATACATAATAAAAATAAAGTAAAACATATAATATACATAGTCGGCGATTAATCGGCTAAAACGGCCGATTAATCGGCTTTTTATTTTATTAATTTTAGCAAAGGTTTTTCGTGATTTTCTGCGTGGTAAGTGAGGCTACATTGATATGAGTAAAGCTTTAAATTTAAGAAAAGTATAATTTCTCTCCCATGCGTAAACTCACGTCACATTTATATGTAGGTAAATCAAATAAATAATAAAATAAGTAGGTTCATACATAACTTTTATTGAAAGATCAGTCTCACGTGTTTTAGTGTTAATTATTCTGCACACAGGAACTTTGGTCAAAAAAAAGAATCTGAGGTAGCTATTTAAAACCAAACAAAAACCTAAGTACTTACTATTTTAATTCTACTTTTAACTTTTTCTAATCGTAATGAAGAGTAGTGACATAACAAAATAAAATATTAATAATATTGTTCTTAATAAACTTAAAAAAAAAAAACAAATTTTAAGACTCTCCCTTTGTATAACAAAAAAACCATAATTCTTGAATAAAGTTTGTTAAACTACACGCATATAGATTTTTGAAAGACAAATAAAGCATACTTGTTTCTGTACTTAAAACTATATTGTTTTTGTACTAAAAATTAAATCAAATTGTTATTTTTCTGTACTTGAAATTACAATGAATTGTTTTTTCCTGCAATGTTATTAAATAAAGAATCGATAATCATCTAATGATTTGTTAAAAGGAAACACTCAATTTGAAAAAGTATTTTACTTTTTAGAAAATATTTAATTTATTTGTTATTTTTAACCAGTGGCAAATGGTAATGCAAAAAGGCCAAAATCTCAGCCTTTTCTGGTTGAAGTCGATTTCTTTTTATTTTGTAGATACTAGATATTCCCTAGCTCAGAAAAAAGTCTCTTACTATACACAGAGCTGGCGGGGCAGCAAAGGAAAACTTTGGCTAAACGGGACATTTCTGAATATCTGGAAGAATTTTTGATATTTGAATTTGTCATCGGATAGGGATCGGTTGGGCCGATCAATCGGTCAAAGTACTAATCGGCCTATTTCTAACATATATATATATATATATATATATATATATATATATATATATATACACATTACAAAATCCCTTAAAGAATAATAGAAGCAGATAAATACAATAAATATATAATCACATTATTTGTCCTAACGGTGTCCGAAGATTGAGACAAGTAATGCTCAGTAATGCCCTTAAAGATTACAATAGTTTGTGTTTCACGTATACGCAAAGGTTTATTAAAAAAAAGAGGTATTGTGAGTTGGTACCCATAAAATGAATTTTCTTGAAGAGCGTAGGGATTCCCCTGGAAGCCCTACAAAATTAAACTTCTTTAGATAGGGAGGAGTAGAAGAATGAAACTATATTAGTAGTACAGTTGTAGAACGAATGGGTCGGCTCGACCGGGGAAGGACCACACTCTCACAGAATACCGACGTAAATTAACGCTTAATGCTGCTGTGTATCGTATGGTGAATGTAGAGAACCGGAGACCGTTTTTACTGGGCTGGCAACGCATCTGCATTTTGATTTTTAATTGAAGAAAGATAGATATAGATGTCTATGGGCCACAACAACCACTTACCATCTGTTGGAGTGTATGCTCGTTGGTCAACCTTCTCCTATATAAAAAAAACGTACAAAGATGAATAGCTTTGACAAGAATAAAGATATTCAAACTTCAAACACTACGAACATACGTGAGCTTCTAATACCGCCACCATCTGTGTACGCTTTTACAACAAAATCTAAGAAAATGTTTTAAGTTTATCAATAAACAAATTTTAAAGTATTATTAAAGAAAAATTGTAGAAAAGGGTTTGTAAAAAATTATTGTGAAATTATATGTATAAAAAAATATAATCCTACTAAGTTTCTTGCTGATTCTTCCCAAGACAGAGTTATTTTCCGAGCCAGTGGTAAGTGGTATAGCCCGAATGTTATAGCCCGAATGGGTCGGCTCGAGCGGGGAAGAACCACGCTCTCGCAGAATACCAGCGTGAAATGGTAGCTTGATGCTGCTGTGTTTCGTATGGTGAGTGTAGAAAACCGGAGACCTTTTTTTACTGGACATGAGGCATACCATCTTAGTCCTCACGGGTGACAACGCATCTGCATTTTGATTCGAAATCGAAGATAGATGTAGATGTCTATGGGCCACAGCAACCACTTACCATGAGGTGGATTGTGTGCTCGTTTGTATCCCTATCCTATAAAACAAAATAGAAATTAAAGTATAAGTACAAGTATTAAGTATCAGGGTATAATCGATATTGAATAAAATTATTTTAATTTATTCTATTATAGTCCTTACGGGACTAGATGTAGAATGGGGGGGGGGGGGTAGATGATAGATCTACCTATCATCAATTGAAGACGTGAGTGGATGAAGGTGATAACTCGCGTTCTACTAATTTTGAGTAAATCAAAATTAAAGTTTCATTGTTGTTTTTTGAGATAAGTTGTTAGAAAATTGGTTTTTGATTTAAACTTTCATGCAGTTGGGTTAAAAAACTCAAAAAATTAGGGTAGGTGAGCAAATAAACACTTTTAATTCTTTATGGTATACAATTTCGAAAAAAAAAACTGAACATAACTCTTTCTTTCACTAACATTTTTAAAACATTTTGGCATTTTAGCTATTTCAAATTAGGTGTTATGTAACAATATGTACTTAAAGTATTACAAAAAGGTAAACAATACTTAAATATTCCTTAAAATATATTATAAATAAAAACGTAAGCTAATAAAACAGAGTCGACAATAAAATAAAACAGATCAAAATAATACTATTTTTCAATTAAAATCGACTCATAGAAATACCGATATTCCGGCTTTACGTACTTAAATTGGTCTCGGAAATTTTTTTCCATATTTTTCGTCGGTACGGGGAATGTCCACAGAATAGCGCAACTGAGATCTTCTTTTTAAAATGTCCAACTTTTGAAGGGTGTCATTTCATCGTATGTTTTTTTTATATAGATAGGCACCATATTCATCTACGCGTATCCATTTAATACCATCCCTAAAACTTACTTTGTCGTTGTTTACATCTTTTTTTCTGTTAAACAAATTAAGTTTTTCGTGTCTCCACTCACCATTTTACGCAATAGAGCAAACGCAGTAGAAATGCGGTCGTTAAGGAGTATGTTACAGCCCTAATCTAAATCCTAATCTGAATGACAGGGTAAGAAATTGTGTGATAAGAGTAAAGTGTGGTTTGCAAGATGATGTTGTGACCAGGATTAAGAAAGGAATGCTTCGGTTGTTTGGTCATGTGGAAAGAATGAATGAGGAAAGAGTGACAAAGAAAATTTATGTTGCAGAAGTGAACGGAAGAGTCGAAAATGGACGTCCCAGGCAAAGTTTATCGACCAAATTTGCGATATATTGAAAAAGGGCCAAATTAGGAGTACCCTTAACCAACGAGCACGTATGTGTAGGTATATGGATGCGGAGGAGGCGAGAGAGTTGTGTCAGGATCGTGCCAAATGGAAGTCTGTAGCCTATGCCTACCTCTCTGGGTGACAGGCGTGAGTGTTTATGTTTATGTTTTTTTCTATCCTACCGAAATCACAATCCGAGTCTTAATAAGAATGGCAAACCTCAGGGAATTTGTGGTCCATTACTTTAAATTATACTTACTTACTTACTTACTTATCGTCACGCACAATCCCTAACGGGGTAGCCAGAGAGAACAGATCGCCAAGTGTCACGATCCTTACATACCTCTTTCGCTTCTTTCAGGTTCATTAACTTCTTCATACATGCACGTCTAGGTATCCGAGTACTCTTGACCCTCCCTTCTTCGAGCAATTTGCTCACATGGTCTTCGAAAGTTAGTCTCGGTCTACCTCGACACCTTTTAATATTTACTTTCGCTCTATATATTTTCTTCACCATTCGGTCTTCACTCATTCGTTCAACGTGTCCAAACCATTGGAGTACGCCCCTATCAATTTTTGTGATAAGGTCATCTTTCAATCCTGCCATATTGCGAATCTCTTCGTTTCGCTTTCGGTCGGCTATGGTAACGCCACACATTTTACGAAGAGATCGCATCTCCACTGCATTCAACTTGCTTTTATGCTTCTTCTGGCATACCCAGGTTTCGCTGCCATATAACAAAGTCGGTACCAACACTGCGTTATGTATTGCAAGGCGTGCACTCTTCACCACGCCTTGCCTTTTTATTAATGCATTCAGGGCACCATTGACTTTGTTTCCGGCAGCGACACGCCTATCCACATCTAAATCACATCTTCCATCCCGGCTGAAAGCACTCCCCAAGTATACAATTTCATTTACCTGTTCTAGACATTCCTGATTTACCCATATTTCACATTTCGTTCTCTCTTCGTCTCTTTCAAATACCAGAACCTTAGTTTTATTAGCATTCAAACGGAGACCTTTAATTTCACATTCCTCTTTCATACACGTGACTAATGCCTGCAGTTCTGCTTCTGATGGTGCAATAAGCACTGCATCATCAGCATACAGCAGACAATTAACTTTTATGTCACCCAATTTCACACCCAAACAGCTATCTTTCAGCTTCTGTAAACAGCTGTCGAGATACAGTATGAACAGCCAGGAAGACATGACACAACCCTGTTTTACGCCCGCTTGGACGCTAAACATGGGTGACAGGTCATGCCCTACCCGCACACAGGCTTTACAGTCATAGTAGAGTGACTGCACAGCCCTTAACAATCGACCATCCACACCATATCCCGGCAACAGTTCCCACATTTTCTTCCTTATAACCTTATCAAATGCTTTCTCCAGATCCACAAAAGCACAGAAAATCCTCTGGTTAACACTCAGAAGCTTCTCCGTGATCATGCGGAGAGAAAACATTTGATCCGTGCATCCTCTTCCAGGTCTAAATCCGCATTGTGCCTCCCATAAGAATCTTTCCGATTTCTCTTGCATCCTGCGTGTCAAAACCTTCGAATAAACTTTACTTGCTAAACTGGTCAAGCTGATCGCCCGATAGCTCCCGCAGTCAAAATGTGAACCTTTACCTTTATATAAAGGCACAATGACCGCGGATCGCCAATCATCCGGGACATCTCCCGTCCGCCAGCACAAATTGCACAGCAGATGAAAGCTGTCCCAGACGCGAGGCCCACCGTACTTGACCATTTCAGCAGTAACTCTGTCTAGTCCCGCAGCCTTACCACATTTCAAACTTCGAATCGCACGTTCAATCTCTTTCATGCTGATGACCTCAGTGTCATCGAGGTCCGTGTCTGGCGTGCCAGTCACGGCGTCACCCCCGGATCCTTCACTAAGATCATGACACGCATACAATTCTCTATAAAATTCACTCCATCGCTGCATGACGTCCGATTTTTTTTTCTGAGAGGACGTCATTGGTTCTCGAAAGCAACCAATGACGTCCTCTCAGAAAAATCGCTCAGAAAAAAACTTTAAATTATCCTTTTAATATAAGGTATTGATACAGTGCAATCATGTTAAAGTTTTTGTTCTGTTCGACACATGAATCCGACCAGATCTATAAATGATCTTTGTTTTCCAAAAATCTTAAAAGTGCACTTCCAATTTCAACACGCGAATCCGCGATCCGCTATTATAGGGTGACCGACAGCAGCTTCCAGTAATAATTTTGCCCTTTATTTGCCTCCTGCCGTTGCATTTTCCACTTTGCCAACGTAAATTCACTATTATAAACATTGAAGTAATATGTACTTACGTACTAGCACAGCTATCTGAAACAAAAAAATGTGCGCTACTCTGTGTTCGCGCGGTTGTTTTTTTTATCATAGAATAAACGTAGGTAGAATTACCCGTAGGCAATAGTAGATTGTATTGTTTAATGTCCATGTCACACCTATGCCGGTAGTTGTTAGGAGCACTAAGCTCGAAGTTGTTGACGAGTACGTTTATCTGCGACAAATAGTCCGACTAGGTAAGTCCAACTTCGACCGAGAGGTCAATCGACGGATTCAACTCGGCTGGGCAGCGTTCGGGAAATTACGACACATCTCGTCAGGTATACCTCAAAACCTGAAAACTAAGTTGTACAACCAGTGCGTGTTGCCAGTGATGACCTACGGAACCGAGACGTAGTCCTTCACTGCTGGCCGTATGAGGACGCTCAAAGTCGCTCAGCGAGCTATGGGCTATGTTCTGAGTTTTTCTGCGTGATAAACTTAGAAATGAGGATATCCGCAGTAGAAACAGAGTGACCGTCCAACGGATTAGTAAGCTGAAGTGGCAATGGGCCGGCCATATAGCTCGAAGAACCGACAACCGTTGGAGAAAAAAGATTCTCGAGTGGCAGCCTCGTACCGGTAGGCAGGTGTAGGGCGACCCCCCACTAGATGGAGTGACGACCTGGTAAGACATGCAGGAAGTCGATGGATGCAGGTGGCTCAGGACCGTGCTTTGTGGCGTTACTTGGGGGAGGCCTATGTTCAGCAGTGGACTTGTGAAGACCCGTAATGATGATGATGATTATGATTGTTAAATAGGTAAATTATATCGAGAACAATCTTTAAATTTTGTCATTTATTTTGTTTATTATATTTGCTTATTTAATATATTATTACATAATATTATATCACAATTACATTTTAATGATATTTTTATCTGATGATTTTAAAAGGTCAATATCAAATATAAAAAACATACTAAATGTATGTTTGACAAAACTTATTAACATAACATTTAAATTACAAATATATTTATTTAAATTAGAATAAGAGTCGTTCATAAATGCTGGACACGCGAGAGTTAAAAATGGATGAATTTAAACCACTTTGACTTTGATGTGGAAACATAAAAATAAAATAAGAGTATAATAAGTAGATTCAAACATGAAAAATTTTGCCTGATTATAATAATTTATATATGTTTCTACAAAAAAAAAATGTGTATAATAATATATTCGTCCTATACTCAAGTACCCACAGAAATGTCACATCTGTACATGTTAATTTCATAATCTGTATTCCATGACACGAGATGGCGTCTTAGGAATAATTTGTTTTATTTTTAATGTATAGTACTTTTTTATTGATTAATTATCTTATTAACCGACGAAAAGTAATTCCTTGGTTTTTACTGACATTTCTTGAATTATTTGTGCAATATCTTAAGTACACACGACGGCATATTTTTATCAAGAGATTTTTTTTAAATCAACACAACACGTGACAACTCATCGATCACTATTAGTGATCGATGTGACAACTATACAAGCGCCTAGCAACTATAAAAATGCAACTATAAAAGTGCGGTGTATGCACTGCAGTTGAGTGGAACAGAGTAGCTGAACGCAATGTCGCCTCTAGTACGTAGTACATAATAGCTGAATGATTATAAATAATGTTTTTGTACACAAGACACGCTACAATACGCACTCTGTCAGAAAGACAGAACGAAAATCAAAACAATTGACTGACGTGAACGAATGAAGATGCTATGTATGTTACATAACACCTTCATTCACGGAGAAGTGATGTGAAGTGATGTGTTCGCTGAGTGGAAGAAAGTGTTATGTTCGTAAAGCACGACAAAAAACAAAACTTTTACTTTATTTATCAAGAAGGTAGTGTGATATGGGCTCATACCTCTTTCATCCAGTACCATTTTCAAACTAAACTGTACATAACACCTTTATCAACTTTCTATTTTTGAAATACGCCTTAAATCGAGAGTTTTAGGGTCTAAAATCATTTTATAACGACATATCACCTTCATCCACTTATGTCTTCAATTGGATTGTGTACTTGTTTTGTACCCTTTATTCTATAAAAAATAAGTTTAAAAAGATGATTATAAACTAACACAAATTTTAAATATTTTTATCGTAAAAATTGACTTCTTCGAAGAATAAAAATATTTTATGAAAAGGTAGAGAACTCACTGTTTATGGCCATAAATACATCTTTTCTTGAGCCGTCGTAGCTCAGATGGTTAACGCTCGCTGTAAATATAACAGAACGCGAATAACCCGGGTTCGATCCCCGCCGGCACCAATGAAATTGTTAATTGCAATTTTAAGTGCTGATTTACCACGTACTCACCGGTGAAGGAAAACATCGTGAGGAAACCTGCATGTCTGAGGTATAAGAAAAAAATATTTCGAAGAC
Source organism: Parnassius smintheus behrii (assembly GCA_036936625.1). Classification (NCBI taxonomy): domain Eukaryota; kingdom Metazoa; phylum Arthropoda; class Insecta; order Lepidoptera; family Papilionidae; genus Parnassius; species Parnassius smintheus. The sequence continues at coordinate 11,668,525 of JAUPFT010000026.1, read as the reverse complement.
ATGTGAAGGTCGCCAACACGCGTTGGGGCAGCATGGCGGACATTTCCTTGCCCTAAAACCCTCTCAGAAATGAGGGGAGGCCTGTGCCCAGCAGTGGGACGTATATAGGCTGTAACTTTACTTTACTTTACTTTTACATCTTTTCTGTTATTACAATTTTGTTATAACATGAAACAACTAGTGATTAAAATATAATATTTATAATGTTGTATTAATAAAACACGACTCGTAAAGTTGTATTGTTCACAAACTTACTGAAAAGGATTAGGCCATAAGCTGATTGGAGTAAATAAACAAAGACATGTATTATTATTCAAGAGAGTACGTCTTCGAGAGGATTACAAAGGCCGGATTGTATTGTTCGTTACTCACTTTCGCTATTATGTAGTAACACCATATATTTAGGTTTTGGCGTTGGAATTAAAATATATCGAAGTTTACTACCTGCACTTAGTTTTGACCACCTACAAAGGTTGGTTCTGTTGTACTCACAAACAGGGTCACTTTCTAGTCCTAACTTGTTTACGAGTATGCCTAAATGTACGCCAATACGATATGACATGATAGTATTTATTCAGCTCCCTGTGTATATAAAGTCGGCAGAGAGTTGGACGGTTGGGCACTTGGAAAAGTTTTGTCTGTATTTGCCTCGAGGTTAATTTCGTTACATGGAAATTTACAAGTGTTTATTTAACGGAATTCAATTTTATTTCTGAGAATATGTACAAAAATATGAGCTCGCAGAGGAGGAACCAATGAACTGCAACTTAGTAGTAAAATAAAACAACGATAATTATCGTTAAATAGTATATTTTTATATTTAAGATATATCCCACTATAGTTTAAAACAATATGGCTTTAGTATTATTCACCCATCCTCGTGGTGTTGCGTAACGATCTGCTGCCCCACAATTGGTTTATTGCTTTGTGTAACGCGCGACACACGGGTATGAAACCTAACGAACTGCGCTGATCTGATTTGAATCACAGCAAACAAAAAACTAGGAAACGACTGTCTTCACCTATATTATGTGACAATATATAGAGTTATTTTTTATTTAGTAAACATGCATATCATAATTGCAATGAAGAATGATCCATCTGTAGGTATAACCCACACTTATCCTCCAAATGTTTGGATTATGCAAATAAAATGTTGTATAGAATATTATTTCCGATTAAAGAGAGAATTAAGCTATTTATTACATTTATTACGCATTGTCACAAAATTTTACTTAATAAATTTTTTGAAGTTTTTTTCAGTTTTTTTTGATCTTTTGATTAAGTTAATTTAAATCTACCAGCCGTTTCTATCCATCAGCTTTTATTTTTCGTACACAGCTTTTGGTATTTTATGTGAGGGTAGGCGCGCATTTAAGAATTTAACACAGTGTTGATATCAGTTCAGATAAAATTTTTGCGATGTCTACATCAAGGAGACCTTGTTTTTGCATTATTTGTGGTGAATATGTTTATAAAAATTATAGAAAATCAGTGACAGATTTCGTAAAAATCGCGTATACCGACTATTTTAAAGTACAAGTGTGTAATTTCGACAAGCCGTGGTGCCTAAAACTGTTTGCCAAAATTATGTTGTTAGTTTGCGACAATGGTCAAGTGGAAAAAGAAGTTCCTTGAAGTTCACAACCCCCATGATCTGACGAGAACCGAAAAATCATTATGATGATTGCTATTTTTGCGTCGTTAATGTAAACGGCATTTATTCAAATAACCGCAGTAAATGGATTTATCCTAATTTATCGTCTGCTAAACGACCAACTTTGGTACCTATTCTAGCTCAAGAGTCTATACAATCGGTTTTACCTTCGACATCTTGAGAAACTTGGTATAATGAAGCAGTTTGTCAAGGCGCTTGATACCAATGGCGACTTATTTTGAGTATGTTGCACAGAAATTTCCTGGCCTAAATACAGAAAAATTTAAAGCTGGAATATTTGATCTTAAACTAAAGCACCAAACTACCAAGACTTGGTCCAACATATGATATTATGTCTGAAGGATCTTGGTTGCAACATGAGCGTAAAACTTCACTATTTACACTTCCATCTGGACAAATTTTCTGAAAATCTTGGGCACTTTAGTGATGAACAAGGAGAAAGATTTCATCAAGAAATTCGAACAATGGAGGAACGATATAAGGGCTGATGGGATGTGCATATAATGGCAGATTATTGCTGAAGTTTGAAACCCTACCACAAGTATGACATGCAAGAAAATCATTAAAAAAATTATTTTTGGCGGCTTCCAAAAATTAAATATTTTTATGGCATTGTATTATTCTAAAAAATCACACATATGTAACATCTTAAAAACTAAAGCTGATAGATGAAAAAGATTTTTATTTTCAGAGTCAGGATGCCATATGTCTACATAAAAGCTATTTAACCGTCTGGAAAAAAAACTTCGTAACTATGTGATTATCGTAATAAAATCTATAGTTGTTCAACGTAAACCCTTTATAAAGTCTCGATAATCAGTTATCTATAAATATTTAGTAATCATTGTGACATAATATATTATAATCATTATCATCATTATTACATGAAAAAAAATATTTAAAGTTGGTTGCATTTATTCCTGGAGTAGCCTTCAACAATCAGGTGGCACGATCCTAATGTGAATGTCATAATTTTTTTTTTAAATTATTTGTCTATTAATTGTCCATTGTTATAGCTCGTGTATAACTTAAATAAACAATGCACGATTGATGCAGTCCTAAATATTTAACGGCACTCTGCTTAGAAGTGAGACACGTACATCTTCAAGGGTAAACAAGTTCTCTGACTCTTGTTTTATTGTGTGTAGGCACTGACGAAACATGCTGGGAATTCGGGAATGGATGATAAAGTGCTGATTTTACGTCCAAGTATTAGGTGATTGGTATTCAAGATTTTTAAATAATATTAGTGTGTCACTATTACAAGGTAGCTTTGTAACTAACAAACTTCAGAAAATCCACTGATGCCATCCACTCCCTCTGGATGCTTGGCGGTCCACCAATGTGCGATTTACTATAATTCATCGTACGATTTCTTTGTATGGCCAACGGCGACTTTTCTGAAATAGTACAATTGAGGAAACTTCAGGCAACGAGCTTACTCATTTTTATAAATACCAGAAATGACCGCAAATCTTCTGGTGTTGCAGTTGATCATGGGCAGCGGCAGACACTTACCATCATACGAGCCGCATGCATAAAAAAATGTTATTAAACCTCAAGACTTAAATAATTAAAAAGACTATTTTTAAATAAAATAAGGGTAACAAACGAGCGTACATTCCACCTGATGGTAAGTGGATGCTATGACATATACATTTATCCTCGATTAAGAATAAAAATGCAGATGCGTTGTCACCCCTGAGGACTAAGATGGAATGTCTCGTTTCCAGTAAAAAAGTGTCTCCAGATCTGACAATCTGACAACGAAATACAGCAGTGTTAAGCTGTTATTTTACGCTGGTATTCTGTGAGAGCGTGGTCCTACCCCGTTTGTGCCGACCCATTCGTACTTCAACCATAATGTAGGTGCAGCGTGGCTCTACCACGTATAAAAACTAGGATAAAAGCCTAACGGTGAACGATTATAATGCTTTTATTATCAGTTTGGGTATTTATTCACACGTCGAAAGGTGCTGCAATAATCTATCTAATTCAGTTTGAGGAGTTAGTGTCTTATTAAAATCGCAGAACAAATATTATTATGAATTTGGGTACTAATTTACTTACGAAATGTTATAAAACACAAAATTCATTCTGAAAAGGTTTATTTTAATTAGTCTAAAAATATATGTTTAACTTATACAGTACTTCGCGAGAAAATAAGTTTCCTCAGTGGCTTCCGGCTTTATTTCCTTACAGCAGCTATTAATTAACTAAGCTCTAAAACAAAAGCATTTTTAACGTTATTCAGACTGTAAACATTCAAATGTATTCTTGATTTTGAATTGAACATGATTAACAATACAGCCACTTCAATGAATTAATTTTATACAATGTTAAGAGCAGAATTATATATACGTATATATAAGTATCACCATTAATCCCAAATATAGAATAGTTTTGATCCTTTTATTTCCATCGTAACAAGTGCAAATGTACATAGTGGTTTGCATTTTCATAGTTGTAGCTATTTCCACTTTTTCCTTAAAAATTAAATATATGTTTAGGAGATCCGATCAGTTTTAGTTTTCTTCAAGATACCACTGCTACAACAATTGTTAATTGTAATATTCAATGCTGATGTGCCATGTGCACGGTGAAACTGATGTCCAAAAAACGGTTGTCCACCAATAATAATAATTTTATTACGTGGTAGAGCCATGCTGCAGTTATATTAGTAGTATAGTTATAGCACGAATGGGTCGGCTCAACCGGGGAAGGACCACGCTCTCACAGAATACCAGCGTCAAATAGTAGCTTAATGCTGCTGTATTTCGTATGGTGAGTGTAGAGAACCGGAGACCCTTTTTACTGGAAACGAGGCATTCCATCTTAGTCCTCACGGGTGACAACGCATCTGCATTTTGATTCGTAATCGAGGATAGATGTAGATGTCTATGGGCCACAGCAACCACTTACCATCAGGTGGACTGTGTGCTCGTTTGTCACCTTATCCTATAAAAAAAATAAAAATAAAATAAAATACGCAATTTCCTTTTTTAATTCCCGAGCAAAGTATTGTGTAACCAAAAAGTAAAATTATTTTAAATTTAGTATTATTTTGTTTACAGGTAGCAAAACGACATACAGAGTAAAGAAATGTCGACCAAAAACCCTTTTACAGTAAGAACTTATGAAGCTCCATTATCTTTTTAAATCCGCCATGACATCCGAAGAACCAATCGATGTGGTCGCCAAATCCGAGAAAAAGACCGGAACGAATTTCCCGAACGAGAACTCGGATAACAACAAAGCAGGAAAACTTGCCGATGGACAAAAAAAACGCTCACAGGAGTTAATGCGACTCGTATATGAGTTACCCGAAGATTTAAATAAAACAGAACTAAACGTAAACAACAATATGTTAAAAGAGAACCCACCGATTACAATAGTTGAAATAACGGAACAGAATGGTTGTGAAACAGACTTAGGGAGTGCAGGACGATGTGATAGTAATAACTTTGTATACGACGTGATCGCCGCAAACGAAATAATAATGCAATGCCCGGACGAATTAAAGGAAGTCATTAATCGATCTTCACCTGAAGATTGCACTGATGAAGATTTAGTGGAATTGAAGAAAATATTGGAAAACAAGCCAAAAGTTTTAGAGAGGTATTTACGGGAGTGTGCAACGTCTGATGAAATATCTCGAATTCATAATTTAACATCAGGCGGCCCGTTGTCTCCAAGACCGCGTCATGAAGCACGGAGTACGTCAGTGACATCAGACCTGTTCCAACTGTGGCTGTCATCATCTCCGGTTAAGGTGAGTGTTAATATATACTAAGGCATTATGTGGGCTCCAGCTAAAGGTTGAAAAAAAATTTTTTTTGAATATGTATTTTATTTACCATAATTATTTCAATTAATTATAAAGAATCTACTTGACTCTAATTTGATGTCAGAATGTAGAATCAGTTCACACAAATAAATATTAGAAATAAGTAACATAAGGTAGGAAACACGTTATGCTGACGCGATGCCTCGTGATTGTCGTAAGCCGATGCATGGCCAAGCCAATGACAAACCGATGATTAGGGCTGCGTAACACTTCCCCCGAAAAACAGCGACTATAAGACCTTGGTCATGAATAGAGCTGGGAGTTGATTGGGGTCAACATTCTCAGTGTCTGAAACAGCATAAACCCTTAATGATTTAGGATGATCATCTTTTGTATTTCTTTGCGTACTTCCAGTTGGCTTCGGCTTATATTTTATATATAGTATGCACACTGCCTCATTGGTCTAGTGGTTGTAGTAGTGCGACTGCTGATCATAAGGTCCTGGGTTCGAATCCCGGGTCGGGCCAAAAATTTAATTATTGAGTTTTTCCGTCAAGAAATCCTCAGTAGTTGCCCGGAGTCAGGAAGTTGGCGGTGTCTCACCCCCGTGCCTCGGAAAGCACGTAAAGCCGTTGGTACTGCGCCTGATCTCTCTCCGGTCGTGTCGGTTTACCGTCCCATCGTATTATGAGAGTGAGGGAATAGTGAGTACTCCTGTACGGTAATAATCCTGTACTGCGCCGATGGCTAGTCTCCGTTGAGGCAGGCTGCCGTGGCCGAAATTCGGTCTGGAGGACATTATAGTATGCATACGATTAGTACTCTTACACATATTATTAATACGTAAAATGGTATTGCAGTATGATAAAGACTGTAGTCATCATTGTTCCTTAGATTAACTGGCGATTCATGGGTTATTTTGGTGTTCGATGCATGAAAGAAAATGAAGTTCTATTCAATTTAGTTTACACAGGAGTTATGTATGGGATGCTGATGTTTTCTTCAGGTATACCCATTTTCTTTAAGGCTTGTCTCTTCAATCGATTTTTAGTGTTTGAGATCGAGAATAGCGGCGTTTTTACGTTGCATTTAAGAGGGCTAATAGAATAACTAATAAAAAATAGAATAATACTAATAAACAAGATAACTTACTTGAAGTATTACAGAGGAGTCTTGTCCACAGGATAGATGTACTTTCGTTGATGTAAGTTACGCGGTGGTGTAATGCTTGGCATCCAATTCCTCGTAAACTGGTTTATATAGAGTGAATGTAAACGGGTTATATACATTCGTCTGCTGATTTGTGATGAGGTGATGTATGCAATCGTGGGATGTTTGACTTCTTAGGCTTCACTTTTTCTTACAGATTTACCATTAACGCTATGTACTAAAAATCTTTCTAATAAATGGCTAGGAATGAAAGACGTGGTGTAAGAATTTCGTGTTTCTTGTTAGGAATAATAGATAACTTATACATATATATGGGGAAATAGAATCGGGTACTTACATACTATTAATCTTTCATTTCCTACATAATATGAAGCTAATTTAATAATGTCATATGTATTCTCTTAAATCTGAATTTCTATCCTTTTTACTGCCATTAAGATCGGTTACCCTATTAATCATAATACTGATACTCTGATAGATCATGACACTGAAATTATATTTATTTTATGGAAGAGGGGCACTAGAGAAATATCTAATTTAAACCAAAAGAGTCACTGAGACAAAAATTTAAGGAAATTAATATATTAACTCTGGCCTCTCAATACGTTTATGAAAATGTAATGTACGTACACAAAAATTTAAGTAGTTTTGCAAAAATAAGTGATATTCATTCTGTTAATACTAGGAACAGACACAAGTTAGTAGTACCAGTTATTCGACTCCACCGAGTCAGTAATTCATTCTTGGGGCGATGTATACGCTTTTACAATAAAATCCCAGAAAATATACAAAATTTGTCATACACAAATTTCAAAAATGTTATTGAACTAAGTTTGTATAAAAAGGGTTATTATAATATTAAGGAATTTATGGATGATAATAACCCCTGGGAAGGGTGATCGCTACCAAGCTATTTCTAATTTGTCATGTGTTGTTAATTGTAAACATGATTGTAAGCTATTATAGGAAAAAAAAATAGTCCCGCTGGGTTTCTTGCTGGTTCTTCCCAGGACAGAGGTTTTTGCGATAAAGTCCGTATAAATAGTTTTATTTAATGCTGATAGATTGAATAAAATACAATGAAATACTTGATAGATTCTAAATTAACTATAGAGTGGTGCATAGTATTAACTCTTATAAAGGCTAAATTATTCTGTAATTTAATTAATTCCTTTGAGATTTATTAACGTTATCACTAAGAATCATAAGTACTTGTCTGAAATGTGCATATTTAACTAAGTCATGCTCTCTGGTACCCTCGAATTATTTTATTTTAATTATCAATATTTTCATTTTATTTTGATTATCGACAGTGCTTACACGATTACCAGTTATACTTTTTATGATGGAACCAAGACCATCTACGAGTGTCCTTTTCTCACTGTTTGTCTTAAAGCTTTTTAACGGTATGGTAACGCTTTCAAGCTTATTTTTAAGATAATAAATAGAGTTGGACCGATCAGTACTTAGGCCGATTGGCCGATTAGCCGATTAATCGGTTAAGAAATGCCGATTAATCGGCCATTTCTCTTTAACAATCTTTATTCAAGAATTAACTGTTTTATTTTAGTTATGCATAGGGAGAGGCTTAATTTTTTTTTTTAAGTTTATTAAGAATAACTTTATTAATATTTTATTTTGTCCTGTTACTACTCTGCATTACGAATAGAAAAAGTTAAAATGTAGAATTAAAATAGTAAGTACTCAAGTTTTTGTTTAGTTTTAAATAGCTACCTCAATTTCTCTTTTTTTACCAATGTTCCTATGTCCAGAATAATTAACATTAACACATTTGAGACCGATTTTTCGATAAAAAATATGTATGAACTTACTTATTTTATTATTTATTTGATTTAACTTCGTATAAATCTGTCGTGATTTTACGCATGGGAGAGAAACTATTATTTTCTTAAATTTAAAGCTTTACTCATGTCAATGTAACCGCACTCACCACGCAGAAAATCACGAAAAGCCTTTGCTGAAATTAATAAAATAAAAAGCCGATTAATCGGCAGTTTTAGACGAATAATCGCCGAGTAATCGGGGACCACAAATAGGCCGATTAATCGGCTTCACCGATTTGTCGGCGGCTAATCGGCCCAACTCTAATAATCAATATGAGGCTGAAATAGGGAGTTAGTTACTAATGACCTGTATTCTAATATCTTCTAATTCTTCAAAATATGCAATATTACAGAAATGCATGGTAGTAGGATAGGATTTATTATGGATATATTACCGAAACTATTTAGGACTAATGCAGGAGGCTTTAGAGCTGGTCGCAGAAAAAGAAGTACCAAGAGAGTCCTGTAACTATTGTTTAATTTTAGGTAGGTACTCTCTTCAATTGGGTTTTTGCTTTGGCGTCTCGTTTTTTCTTTGTATAAATGTGAATTGGGAGTGCTCTAATTTTATGTTTGATCTTATTGGTGAATGTAAAAGGTTCTCCGTTTAGATTTTATTTATTTATTTATTACACAGTTATAACATCAGTACAGTTATTAAACCAATGCGATGCTATAACTAACTTAAACAGAAGAAAACTACTGACTAATAATTAATGATATCAAGTATGGAATCTATCAAATTGATGGTAAAATAAAATACTTATTAAAACATTACACTTTTCAACGCATTTGTATGCTGCAATTATGAATTTCGTCTCACTACATGCAAATATGTCAATACCCTGTGAGATGATATTAACATAGTGTATAGCACGTGACCGTGGTGCATTCTGAAGCATCTTCGTCCTAGCAGCGGGCAAGAGGAGTAACGGGGCGCGACGACGGGAATACACGTAATTATTAGGCACCCGCAGCTTTAAGGCAGCCAGCACATCTGGGTGATATATCCATCAACGTAATACTTTCCACACATATTTAATAAGCGTGATGACTCTACTCATACTCAGCCGGCTGTAACCAACCATCCCCAGTACAAACAGACTCGGATACATCAGTGGAAAACAAGGATAGATTCCGTACTGCTTAAAGTATAAAAATCGTGTGAATTTATTCCGAATTTTTTCGACCATGACACTGTACTTGCTTTCATATGGACTCCAAATACTTGCGTTCCTTTCAAGTTGACTTCTTACGAGGGCATTATATAGATAAAAACACGTCGGCATATGAGGCACATAGCCGTTGTAGTTTTTTTAGCTCCTCATGCTCTAGATGATCAGTGCGAAGACAAAACGTTTTTAGTGCGATCTGATAACGCTTTAGTAAACTGGCACTTCACATTAAATATTTCGGCATCTACGGGACGGTCCATTGAAAATATCACATTATTTGAACTGTTATTACAAATTTCAATTTAACCACGATTATTAATTACCTTTGTTAAACAATGAAAAATTATGCAGTCACAAGTTATTTGATGTTCAACTACTATGTCACCGTCCTTTAAATTTATAGACAACCTAACTTTGATGACTGCGCGGGTATAATTTGTTCATATAAATTAGCGTTACGTGAATCATACATTTAGATAAGAATTTTAGAATTTTTGCGTTACGAGTAATAAGTAATTTATTCCGAAGATCAATATTAGAAACCCATATGTCAAGCAAATCAGTACCTAACAGTCCGTCGAAGTACAAAGATAAATGAAAAAAGTTGTATAACCTTGTTTATTAAAAGAGTTATGGAATAATCATTCTTGCTCATCACATGAACATCGAATGGGTTGTAATTTGTTAGAATGTGGCTAAAATATTTTCTTACAGCTTCGGGACTAATAAACAATTAATTGGTTGTTTATCAAGTTGTCTATCAAGAGTTTCAACGAGAGATCACTTGTTTGAATGTAACCGAGTTGCCTTTAAATGTGTAAATTTATTTTTATTTTGATTTTTCTGATTGGGAACACCTCTGAAAATCGTCATCTTTAGTTGGAGTGAAACTAGAATCTATAAGATATTGTTCGTAAGCATAGTACTTTTGATTATAATTATAGTCAGGATAGTCATTCATAGTACGCGTTGGTTTTATAGTCGTAGTGAGAACCTGTCTCCTTAAAGTTTACCTCAAGTGTTATAAAGTAATTGCTCGGTTGTGAATTGCCAAATCGTCTCCAGTCATGTTCCATCGGTGGTAAGGGTTTTGAAGCTCATAGGAGCTCATAAGGTTATTATTACTGAAACCATGCGGTTGTTGAGGTCTGATTAGGAAGTTTAAACACATTGCTTTGTGGGTTAAAATTTGGTAATGAAACTCGCATAGTCTATTGCTTACGAGTGATACCTCGTCTGGCGTCGCAGATTTGTTCTCCAATCCTGTGAAGCGTGCATTTGCACAGGTCCCTGTGGTCTGGATTGCGACGCCATAAAAAACACGGTAGTTTTGGAAGAAAACTATATATTCTTACACTGCCACTAATTATATATCGAAAAGGGCATAACAACGTCTGCCTAGCAAGCTAGTATATATATATATATATATATATATATATATATATATATATACATATATATATATATATATATATATATATATATATATATATATATATATATATATGTTTTTAATATTTTAGTTTGTTTAGGTATGTGTCAAAAGTGGGTTAAAACCCGAATAAAAATTTAATGACATATATATTAGCAATCCGCCGCCCATGCGAGGGCGCATGGGTGATTTATGGATCTTGACAACAGCGCCACCTATTATATTTTAAAACCATCCATGGAGCCACTCAAATACACACAAAATAATTCATCAAAATCAGTCGAGCCACTAAGAGCCAACGTGATATTTTAATTATAATTGAATATTTAATATGATTATAACGTAGGAGAATCCATTACCGCATTTCGTCCCGTAAGTTCAGGATGTGACGACGATAGAAAAGACATAAAAATCTAATATTGGACCGGACCAGATAGGCGACGGACTGCAGCGTCAAAGGTGCGAGACGTCTGGAATTAAAACCGTCAATACGTCTGCCAATCATAACGATGAAGGCAGCTCCTCTCTATAACGGTTTAGGCGTCTATCTAGTTGTACAAGTCCACTGCTTTATGAGCCAATGAAGGAGGTAGTTAAAATATGTTTCATATTAATTTAAAAATTAATTAAAAACAATTACTACGTATGCTTTTATTTGACTGTTTTGATGAGTGCCTTTTCTTGTTCTTGTTCTAGTGTATCTTCTATGTAGTAAGTTAGTTTTTGATTTAATACTATTATTTTAGAATAATGATAGTTGTAAGTATTAATTAGCTCGAGATTTCCGTCAAACATTGGCTTCTTTTCCTACGATAAGGTTGACAAACTAGCACACAGTCCACCTGATGGTGGGTAACTGCTGTGACCTATAGACATCTACATAATATGGTATCCTCGACTACGAATCAAAATGCAGACGCGTTGTCACCCGTAATGACTAAGATGGAATGTATATGGAATCGTACTACACTACACTCACCATACGAAACACGTGTTTCGTATGGTGAGTGTACAGAACCGTAAAGCAGCGTTAGTTTGCTATTTTACGCTGGAATTCTATGAGGGCATGGTACTACCCCGGTCGAGCCGACCCATTCGTGCTAGAAATATACTACTAATATAGCTGCATTTTGTCTCTACTACGTATAGAAACGTTTCTGTTGTTCATCATTTCACATCCAAATCTTCAAAGTTATAGCAACTTATTTAATTAGAAACAGTGTTACAATGTAGTGTAATCTTTTATCATACATCCGCGTCGTATAAGCAAATATTCCTATGCTATTTTGTTGGTACTATTGATCTAATATAATATAAACTAACACGGTGAGTGATCACTTATCAATACGGCTTTACATGTTCGAGTGTATATTCTGATAATAAGTTAAAAGCCACTTGAGAATTGCTTTTAGCAGAATGACTTGTGTTAGAATAGCAAAGTTAACTCATCGATACAATGAGAAATAAAACGGTGGGTATATAAGTAACGTAATTTGTGTTAATTTGTAATATTGCGTTATTGCATAAATCTTGTTGCAAAATGGGAATATAAAAAGATGGTGTGTGTCAGCTTCGACGCTTGATATTTTATTTTATTTAATATATATTCAATAGGCAAAGGAAACTACATATTCTATTCCTCACGGGTGACAACGCATCTGCATTTTGATTCGTAATCAAGGATAGATGTAGATGTCTATGGGCCACAGCAACCACTTACCATCAGGCGGACTGTGTGCTCGTTTGTCACCCTATCCTATAAAAAAAATACACACTTAAAGCATAGTTTCTCTCCCATGCGTAAACTCACGTTAGATTTACATGTAGGTAAATCAAATAAATAATAAAATAAGTAGATTCATACATAACTTTTATTGAAAAATCAGTCTCACGTGTTTTAATGTTAATTGTTCTGGACTTTGGTAAAAAAACAATCTGGGGTAGCTATTTAAAAGTAAACAAAAACCTAAGTACCTACTATTTTAATTCTACTTTTTAACTTTTTCTAATCGTAATGCAGAGTAGTGACGCAACAAAATGAAATATTAATAATATTATTCTTAATAAACTTTTTAAAAACAAATTTTAAGTCTCTCCCTTTGTATAACAAAAAAGAAACTTGATTCTTGAATAAAGTTACTTAAACTACACGCATACAGATTTTTCAAAGACAAATAACATACTTGTTTCTGTACTTAAAACTAAATTGTTATTGTTTTTGTACTAAAAATTAAATCAAATTGTTATTTTTCTGTACTTGAAATTACAATAAATTGTTTTATTTCCTGTAATGTTATTAATATATAATATATGTTATTAATTGTTATTATATAAAGAATCTATAATCATGGTATAATTTTTTAAAAAGAAATACTCAATTTGAAAAAGTATTGAAGGCTTTTTAGAAAATATTTCATTTATTTGTTATTTTTAACCAGTGGCAAATTGTATTGCAAAAAGACCAAAATCTCAGCCTTTTCTGGCTGAAGTCGATTTCTTTTTGTTTCGTAGATACTAGATATTCCCTGCCCCAGAAAAAAGTCTGTCACTATACACAGAGCTGGCGGGGCAGCAAAGGAAAACTTTGGCAAAACTGGACATTTCTGGATATCCGGAAAAATTTTTGTTTCACAATTCGAATCTATCATCGGATAGGGATTGGCTAGGCAGATTAATCGGCTATTTCTTAACCGATTAATCGGCCAATCGGCTACGGTACTAATCGGCCCATCTCTAATATATATATATATATATATATATATATATATATATATATATATATATATATATATATATATATTTTCAATTTATTAATCACAAAAAATATACAAAGAATAGGCTTACATAGCTATTCTCGCCAAACTTTTACGTTTGATGGCGAGACACGCTCGATTTTCAACATATCTTCTAAGTATACTACTAATTTACTTATAATATTGATTATACACATTTATTAAATATTTCTTTACTTTATAATTATAAACAACTCAGGCACTATTTAAAACAATGATATACTTCTGTTATAAATAAACTACTACTCCAATGATAATTCATCAAGAAACAACTGTTTAAGTTTTGATTTCAACACATTTTTACTGAGTTGCAGACTCCCTCTCAAAAGTTCAATTTTATTAAATATCTTAGGTATTAGAAATTTTGATAATCTTTCCCCATAATAATTATTCATTCTCGGTTTAACAAGCATTTTACATTTTACACTTCTTGTATCATATTTATTATTAACATATCTTTTATAATCGTCACTATAGTAGTGACGTATGCCTATTAAGTATTCGATTTTTTTGTCTACAGGCAGTATTTTACAAATTGGAAATAAGTTATTATAGTCCTGTCCACAATTATCTTTAACTTTCTTGGTCACCAGGTACTTAATCAGCCTTATTTGTAAATTTTTAATATTTTTTAAATAGGTGCAAAACGTCAAATATAATATATATATATATATATATATATATATATATATATATATATATATATATATATATATATATATATATATATTGATTTAATCGAAATACAAATCAAAACGTATATTAAATATATTTTTATATTTTAAGTTATATTACATTATTCATTGACGTGTGATATTAAACATATGTAAATAATACTATAGTGAAATTACGGAACCACTGGTTACTCTGTTTTGCTAGCCCCACAACTCTTTCCACATACATTATATTAGAAAGACAGAAAGAGTGATAAAAGAGAGAGGGTATATGGGTGAGGGTAAAGATGCGAAAGTATGTTACGCAGAGGAAAAGTTTTTGTTGACGGTTAAAATATCCACTACCCCATATGTTACCGTAGGTGTCGTAAGGTGACAGAAGAAAACAGTCTTTCTGATAACAGCAATAGTACAATAAAAAACTACGCGGGTGTCCACCCGCTCGCCAAGTGTAGCAACTTTGGAAAACATCCCCCCATAATGAGAGTTACGAATAGACGGTCCCGGTCCCTGGCGGCCCTGCTATTCCTGGCTACAGTGGCCAGCAAAGTCATGGCAGGGCAGGCGGTGCTAAGAATCTCCAGTGGAGGTTCGGTTACTACCTAAGACGACCTGACCTGGCAACATACAATGCACGCACTATGAGGATTGAAGAGAAGATCCTGGAGCTGTAAGAAGAGCTAGACAAGTGACACTCTGATATTATAGGAATATCTGAGGTCCGAAGAGAGGGGAAAGACACGTTAATCCTCGAATCTGGCAACTTGTTCTATCAAAGTGTGACCATCTGTCCCAAAGTGGTGTCAGATTTATCGTCCACAAATATCTTGTTTACGTTAAGTTTCGAAGTGGGTTGCGTACCTTATGCTCAGAATTACCAAACAGTATTCGTTCAAGGTCATACAGGTTTATGCACTAACCTAATCTCGATGACGAGGTGGAGGAAATGTATGAGGATATCTCTAAAACCATGCATTATTCTTAACCCACAATACGGCGTTAACGGGAGACTTCTACGCAAAACTATGCACAAAAGAGAACGGTGAGCTGAAGGTATGGAAATTTGGAATAAGGCAACGGAACCCAAGGAGCCAGTAGCTGGCCAACTTCATGGAGAAAGTAGGACTCTTTATGATGAACTCTTTCTGCCAGAAGAGGCCTCACAAGAAGTGGACCTGGTCGAGTCCACCAGTTCGACAAAAAATAAGATTCACTTTGACGACAACTAGACGGCAAATATTCAGTGATATCTCAGTGATTATGAGTGTGAAAACGGGCAGGGATCACCGAATGTTTAGAAGCACACTGAACGTTGAGTTGGAGAGGTCTCGTCTAACGAAGTCAACACTCCATCTCCCTCGCGCTCTAATCCAAAGTCCCGAAAACTTTCAGCTCGAGTTACAAAAACGTTTTCAATACCTTGACGACTGCAATAATGTGGAGGATATGAATGACAAAGTCGTGGAAACTGCCCATGCGGTCGGAGCTAAATTCTGTAAGACTCTTTGCAGAATAACACAAACAACACAAAAACTCTCCTTTCACACTCTTAACCCCATGGATGTTAGATGAGAAATGAAGCTGCCGTCTTCAGCAGATTTGACAATATACAGGCAACTGAATAGAAAGATCTCCAAAGGCATGCGGCGGGACTTACGCAACTTTAATACAGCTCGTATTGAAGAAGCTATCGAGCAGAACCAGGACTCCAAAGTCTTGTCCAGAGATCTGTCTGCCAGAAAGAGCCAACTATTGAAGCTGAAGACCGAGTGTGGCAGTATCATTTCCGCGACACCTGAGATGTTGAGTGAGATTGAGAGGTTACACAAAATTCCACAATATTTTCAGGTAGAATAAATAATATTGGTCTCAAAAGTAAAAATAAATAAATATTATATTTATTAGAAATAAAATAATCAAACTTTTTGTTGGAAGGCCGATATTTGTAGGTATACAGGAATATTATTTCTATAATGATTACGTTACACATAATATTGAACTGGAAAAGTTAGAGATAGAAAAATATGCATGCAGTAGAATTAGTTATCTCGCAAAAAAAGTGATCCCAAAAATGTAATCGTCACATATATACTAAACTTATTCAGTTTAATAACAATAAAAACATAATACTCTTAACTTTTAAAGTAATACTTTTTCGCTTTGTTTTATATATGTTAATTTTATTATACTATTTTATCCTTCTAAAACTAAAGTATTTTTTTATTTAATTTGAATGTAATGTTGCTTATTAATCTACATGGCGTGTAATAACTAATAACCTACTGGTTTTATCCTTACTTACCATATCATTTATTTTAGACAGATATTGGATTCTGGTATTAATATACTTCTCTATCACTGATTTCGCTAATTCTATATTATGCGTAACATATTCATTACCAAAATAATGTTCTCATATGCTTAAAAATTATGGTTTACCAATAAAGTTGTTTAGTGTATTTGAGAAAATATATAGTATACAAGCGGTTTACTTTTTTGTCAGCAGTTACATTTTTCCAAATTTCTATTTTGCAACGGCGACATTAATCAATAACTTCTTGGGATTCGTACATTAAGCCGCCCCTAGATTTTTAATAAATCAAACTGTTTACATTAGTCTAACCTAAGAGGGCTTAAGTGCATGTTTCACATTAGTTCTTTAAGCTCGAGTAAAGGAAAAACCCTGCAATGTATTTTACTACTCTTTACCGAAATGGGATAAGTATGTGTAGGCTTCTAATTCATCCACCATACTTTATTCAGTGCTTAAGCTATATGTGGCAAGTACTGCAACAAACTCGATTTTTTCAGTAACTGATGTACAATTCAAAATTGACTTTTTTTTAAAAGAATACATTTAGTACCTCTTCCATTTCAGAGCACTTCAGTATACACTAACAACTTTTTAAAAATAGCTTGAAATTGACGTACAGTCAGATTGTCAGAATAACAACCGTGGACTCTGATAATAGAAAATAAAATCTCTATGTGGTCTTGATTTACTTCGTGAAGAGGTAAGTAGGTTAGTGCAGCAGTCGATCTTAATATCAAGTTTACTTTCAAATAAATGCTTGGCATCTCAATACATACACAAAAGATAAGATGAGAGAAAAGAGATTAAAGAAATTTCATGCGTTTAGTCACGTTATTACGAATAATCATATTAGTCTCTAAATTCAGGAGGACCGATTTAGCTTCATCTAGCCTAGTAAATGCTTTTTTGTAAATCGTTACATTTAATAATAAAAAAATAATTAAAAAAATATAAATTGTTTATTTCGGACAACTTGAATCCATAGGAATTGTTAGTACAGAAAAAACTTACATCTATGTTAGTAATATAATTTATACTTATTTTTATATTTAATTATTAAGCAGGACATAGTCCTGGAGATTGATCAGTGGACAGTCCCCACTGTCGGCAATCTTATTTTACACTTCATGAAATATGATGGTAAATTTAATGCCTGCTTGTAACCATTGGACCATGTTTTGGAGTCTAAAATATCGAAAACATCATTACATTTCAAGAAATCAGCTGTTGGAGTAATACTTTCGAACATTGGTAATTTCATCATATTTTCTCAAAACAGCAATGCTACACTTCTGCTAAAAGTTAGGTCGCAAGGCGAACATTCATGATTTTCATTTTGAAGTATATATAAATAAAATAAAATAATACTTCTTCCTGTAATTTTTGGAGTTTTTGGATGTATGACCACTGAATTTGATTTGTATTTTGAAGAAAAGCTTTCATAATGTTAAAATGAATTGCGTATTAATTTAAACATGTGGCAAGGATAAAGAAAGAAACATATTTTCTGGTTAAAGGTCTGGTGATTCTGAGTATAAGGTACGCAACCCTCGTCGACGCACTCTAATTCTTTACAACGTTGTTAACGAGACTTGTGGTTGATAAATCCGAGACCTCCTTGGGACAGATGGTCGCCCTCCCGGTGATATAACAAGTTGCCGGGTTTGAGGATAACCGAGTCCTGCCCACTTTTCGGCCATCGGATAATCCTATTATTCCACGGCAACTTGTAAATTGCTCATTCCAGCTCCGGGATCTTCTCGTCAGTCCTCCGGGCGCGTGCGTTATATTATGTTGCCAGTTCAAATCGTCTTAGGTGGCAACCAAACCTCCACCAGAGATTCTTAGCACCCCCTACCCTGCTGTTACCATGGTCGCCATTGTAGCCAGAAATAGCGAGGCCACCGGGGATTAGGAGCCGTCTCTACATGACTTTCATCATGGGATGTTTTTTTATTGTTATCAGAAAGATGTTACTGCCCATCTTCTGATTCTTCTGCCTCAGTTTTCCTCCGTTACCTCTTACGACACCCTAGGAAAAATATGAGGGAAATGAGTATTCATGCTCACCACTACACGGTTTATAAAGCTTATAAATAATAGCACACCATTACATTTAGTTTAACTATCTTATCACAGACGGGCGGCAAAAGTGTTTTAGCGATAATATCTCTGTACTACATGTTTGACTGATGTTTATCAAGATGTATATACATAATATATATAACGATAAATTTGTAAATATTTGATAAACAACCGTAAAGTGAACTGTTTGCTAATATTATTAAACAGCTATATGACAATATAATTACGATATTTAATTTTTGGTTTTGATGACGCAATTGATAAATGTCTTTTTAGAATATATTCATTGATTATTTTTGTTTTTTTTTATTTACAAAAAATTTTTAAATGTCTTCGAAATATTTTTTCACGTGTCTTCGAAATATTTTTTTTCTTATTTCTCAGACATGCAGGTTTCCTCACGTTGTTTTCCTTCACCGCCGAGAACGTGGTAAATCAGCACTTAAAATTGCAATAAACAATTTCATTGTTGCCGGCGGGGATCGAACCCTGTTTGCTCGCGTATTGTGAAATTTTCAGCGAGCGCTAACCATCTGAGCTACCACGGCTCAGGCACGGCACGGTATACTTATTATTCAAGCCAGATTCTTCTTACCGGCTATGACGACTAGCTGCGGCTACAAATCTTTTAGAAAATTGAGTGCATGTAAGTGCCACGGAACATAGAATGCTGCCAATCTTATTTTGTACGAGAATCGGTGTCGCCGAGAGCACACATACAAGCGGTTACGTCATATCGTCACTACTAGAAAATCAATTCGATCATTGATCGCAGAAATATCGATAAATGAACGTTACAAATGCATTTACGTATTACGAAATCAGTATCGATCAGATACTGATCGATACTGATTTCGTAATACGTAATGTAATTTAATACGATCAGAATTTATTCCAAGGCAATAACAACGAATTCAGAACGTATCTTTACAGACCGCCTTTTTCCGAAAAGAAAGAAGACCGAATTTGCACATATTAGACTTTTGACCGATGATCACGATCATCAAAAAAAGAAAAAGAAATCTTTTAAATTTAAATACATATTTATTTCTAAATAATGTGCAAACTAATTGCAAATACAACGGTGGTATTTTTTTTTCTTATTGTAAATAAAAAGTTGTTGAACACATCTAAGATGCGTATATCATATTAGCATAGTATACTGTGATATTAGTCTGTATATTTAAGCAAATTTTAGTATATAATGGTAGGGATGCAGTCTTTCAATAATATTTATTTAATTAATATTCTTTATTGCACACAATATTAAAATTAATTAAATTATATATTCCAAAGAAGTATGCAAAAAAAATTCTGACAGCAATTTTTTTTTTTCAAAAACCTAGCTCTCTCATATTTGCTGATTGGCCATATACGTTTGTGGTCTGGCGTTATCATGATGAAAACCACTCCTTTTCTGTTATTCGATTCCGCTCGTTTTTTCTGAATTTCTTGCTTGAGTCTCATTAGATGTTGGCAGTAGAGATCCGAATCGATGCTTTTGCCCGGCGGTAAATGCTCATAATAGACGATTCCCTTCTAATCCCACTATACATACAGCATCACCTTATTGCGCGTTAACCCAGGTTTTGTACTGTCTGTACACGTCGATACCAACGATAAGTACGTGTCACACGTTCTTATCGTTGGTGATCCACTTTTAATCATCAGTGATCAATGTTTTTAAAAATGGTTCTGTTTCATTACATTACTAATGGAGAATCGCAAATAACGACGTATATAGGCTGTAACCTTACTTTACTTTTTTTCCAAGTGACCACGAAACTGCCCACTATTCGATATGTCGACGCCGAGGATTCTGCTGCTAGCTGAGACAGCATGGGGATTGCCTTCAAACTGAGAAGATACGACAAAGGGGTTCTTTATAGTGGTTAACGCGCAAACTTATGTCTTCTGGGGATTGAATTGGATTAGATTTAGTCGCCTCTAATCCGAGACTGTGTTTTTTGTTGATTGGGTGTGAATTGAAAAAAACAAACAAACAGAAGATTGAATCTATAAACTTTATAGATATGATACCTATCATTGACAGAGAGAACAAATTATCAATTTAATAAAAAATGTAGAACGGTATCAGTAAAATCTTGTTACAACAATAGAAGTGTTGTTTTCACACATCAATATTTCTTTATTTTTGTTCCTAATGTTCACAAAATGTAAATAGTTTTGACTTACTGGTTAAAGGATATACGACTTTTATTCAAACTTCCCATCCGGCTGTTTTTCCGACACGTAATACATCGCACAATTCAGCATTATTGAAATAAATTGCACTCAGCAACGCTTGATACAAAAATGGGACAACGAGTCTGATGTCAAAAAGATGTGTAGACTTTTAAAATGTGAATTGACATATTAGTGGCTACGCGGGCACTGCCCACTCCCCAGTTTTATCGTGTATGTATTATATATTCTATGCCATAAACCAATGGCTGCAACAAATGGCTGTATATGTGTCGTCCACAAGGCTTAATTTACGTTACTAAACTAGTCTTATAAAACTAATTTTACCATAATTTCACGTGTAAACGTCAAGTTTTACAATGCATGCAACAATTTTATGAAACAGAGTTAGTTCCGTGCCAAGCGCAATTTTTGAGTAAAACTAAAGTCAAGCAAATATTTTGTCCAAAAAATCGTGAAACTTACCAGGTTGACAGTGGAAGTTTTTAGAAAATCAAAAACTGAACAAACTAGCAAATTAGAATTATAGTTTTATTATATATTTTCAAAATAGTGTTCATTTACATCAACACATCGCTGCATCCGATGGAACCACTGAGAAAAGCAGTTTCCTTAGAGGTCTCTTTGACGGCATTTTGAAACGCAGCCTGCTACTCGGCGTCCATAAAACGTTTACCTTGAAGTTTTTCTTTGATTTTCGGAAATAAATAAAAATCGCAAGGTACGAGGTCAGAGCCATAGGCCGGGTGACCCAGTAATTATACGTCGGACGTCGCCAAGTAATCGATTTTTTGCTTGGCGGTGTGCGACGAGGCGTTGTCGTGGTGAAGGAGGATCCTACTTCGAGGTTGTTCTTCCTTAACTTTCCTTAAACTTTTTAGACAAAAAAAATCCTTAAGTTAATAAGTATTTGTGAATGATAAAGCGTTTGATGGACATTAACGGGTTTGAAAAGTATTGTTTTGAGCAAATCAGCGCTTGGAACGTAAATACGTCCATTTAAACAGACAGTGATATATGAAATGTCATTCGGCAGGTTCCCCGACATAACAGCCCCGGACAGAATAGCCCCGACAAAACAGCCCCGACAAAACAGCTCACCGACAAAACAGCCCCCGTCAAAACAGCCCCCGACAAAACAGCCCCCGACAAAACAGACAAACAACAAACAGACAAAACACAAAAGTATAATAATAAATAAATAATTATAAAACTAAGTAAGTAATTTACGAAATATGATCGTTGTAGGTAGTATAATATTATTACTTTGCTAGTTGCATTGATAATCGTGCTTTTTATCTTCAGAGTATATTACATAATGAAAATATAATATAATTGCTATTGAACGAGTATGGGTCATTTAGAAATACATGGGAAGTGTTAATAAATTACTTATTTTTAATTATTCTATAATTGCAGCACCAGGTAAGGGGATAATCCCCCGTAAAAGAAAAGTTAGTTTCTTAAACCGATGAACGGACTATACCTATTATGAGTAGGTTCCAAGAAGGGGGGATAAAGTATTATATAAGAACATCGGGACACACAAAATAACTATAGTCTTGTAGAATTTTGTCTGGTGAAGATCATGGAACTTATTCAATCGCAGAAAGGCAAAGATTTACTGTTGAGCGATGGGTACCGGTATCGTAAGGCGAGAACTAATACCGATGGCAGTGTATCATGGAGATGCGCCGAGACACCTTGCCGAGGACGTGTCAAAGTGTCATTGGAAAATGTCGTGGTAAATGTGACTCGACACAGTCATGCTCCAGATCCAGCTAAAAATGAAGCAAAAAATCTGTGTCTAATATGAAAAGGCGAGCAGCGGACACCCTTGAGAAACCAAGGCAGTTGATTCAAGGATCGACAAGAGGGATAAATTTGGAAGCATTAGTCCACTTGCCATCGTACAATGCATCTCAGAGAACTGTTGAGCGTATTCGGCAAAGGCGTGAAGTGTCGTGCCCAAACCCAGGCTCTGTTGCCGATATTAATATTCCTGTTGCACTACAAGTCACTTCAAGAAATCTAAATTTCTTGTTATGGGATTCTGGACAGAATGATTCTCATCGCATCTTCATGTTTGGTACTAAAGAAAATTTGGAAGTTTTAGAGGAGCACCGGCACTGGCACGTAGATGGAACCTTTAAAGTAGCCCCACAATTATTTTTACAAGTATTTACCATTCATGCCTTGGTAGATAACCGTTCTATTCCGTTGATTTACGTGCTTCTACAGGATAAACGAGAAGAAACATATGTTCGAGTGTTTCAAAAATTGATGGAGTTGAAACCCACTTTAAATCCAATAAGCTGCTTATCCGACTTCGAGAAAGCGATCCAAAATGCAGTTTGCCAGGTATTTCATGGTGTTCAGGTGATGGGTTGTTTATTCCACTTAGGGCAGTGTTTATGGAGGAAAATCCAAAAGCTACATCTTGTAGAAGAATATTGCAATGACGAAAATGTGAGAATGCATTTGAAAATGTTACTAGCGTTATATTTTGTCCAAGAGGGCGACGTAATCACTGCTTTTGAGGAGCTAACCGAAAGCTGTCCACGAGAAATTGATGCAGTCATCGATTACTGGGAAGATACTTATATAGGACGGCAAAGAAGAAATCGGAGAGCAGATCCAAAATTTCCAATTCATGTATGGAATGTTCATGATAGAGTGCACCAGAGCTTTCCGCGTACAAACAACTCTGTAGAAGGATGGCATCATGCTTTCCAACACACCGTTGACTGTCACCATCCATGTATTATCAAATTAATAGACCATTTCAGGAAGAAACAAGACCGGGTAGAAATAGAGTTGGAACGTTTTCGAGCCGGCTTCAGAAATCGCGAAGCTTCCAAAAAGAAGTATGTGCAATTTAATCGTCGATTGGAAACTCTTATGGGAAATTATAACAACGACGACCTTTTACCGTATCTCCGTGGAATTTACAACAATCTGACATTATAAATTGATATATTATTATATAACTTCATTTATTTTTATTTTATAATAATTATTAATAATTGTAACCTTTGTAATTAATAACATTTGACGAATATATTTTGTAGAATTTTGTTTGTAAATATACATTATAATTTAATTTTATATCTACATTTATTTTTGTTTTTATTTCATGTGTAGACGATGCAATAGTTTTGTTGAAAACAAAAAATACATAAAATAAACCAAAAAAGTCACGTAAAGTATTAACATTCGTTTTACACCACTTACAATTTTTTCAATAATTTCTTGCTAAAACTCACAATAGAAAAATTTCCCATATATCGCCAACTGAAGTAGATACACGGTATAAGTATAGTTATAAATTCTATAGATATGTATGGTGTTTATTTTGACTTGGGCTGTTTTGTCGGGGGCTGTTTTGACGGTGGCTGTTTTGTCGGTGGGCTATTTTGTCGGGGCTGTTTTGTCGGGGGCTGTTTTGTCGGGGCTGTTTTGACAGGGCACCCATTCGGCATGCCCGTCTGTGCGAAGTACCTCTGTTAATAATTAAGCAGTTCCAAACATCAACAATTCGCATTTTTACAGTCTACTAATTCGAGGACATTAGTATTAACTAAATTGCCCATATTATAAACGTTAATTTGAAACCCTTTGTTGCTGAGAGTTTAGTTTCAAAGGAACCACTTAGTCCTGTTATGTAATCAATGTTACGCAAACAAACTTTTTGATTAGCAATAGATTATTTTAATGCCTTTATTACTGAGTAGAATAAAATAATTTACCTTTGAGAATTAAGTTTTGTAAACCCGTAACACATTAAAAAAGCATAAAAATTATTTAGAGTTTTTGATTTTATTTGTATGTAACAGAAAAATAAAATAAAGTCGAGCACGTTCGTCGTCACTTAAAATTAGCAAGAAAAAATGATAAGCTATGAACCATTCTTAAATATCATATTTATAGTATTAAAATAATTTGCATTGTCAGCAATAAATAAGCACAAAAACATAGGATAGATAACACTTTATTGTACCTACACGGAAACTATACGTTAACGAAAGAAAAAAAAAAATAGAGTCATAAGCCTGGTTTATTTTTTACTTTAAAATTTTATTTTCTTTCTCCCCTACGATATAATCTTTTTGGAAGGCTTATTTCAGCTAAAGGATTTTGATAGCCTGTAATAAATAAATGTAATTACTTTAGGGAGTCTAAGCCCTTCACCACCTATTGTTGCACGGCTGTATGCTGCTGCCTGCGAATACGAATTTATGATTTCTTTCAGTAGCCTAACGAACCAAACTGTATAGAATCTGTGTCCGTTTAAGAGAATTTGCGGTGCTCAGATCTAAAAATTATTTCAGTTCAGATATTGACAGTACCTAATAAGTTTTTTTTTCAAAAAAAAAAGTTTAAATCTCAGCTTATGTAACTTCAATGCAAAACTCCGATCTTTTGCGCGCTTCTTATCTCCCAGAAGAGATTCAAAATTAAATTCAGATGAACTAGCTTTATTGGTTTTGTTCAATATCATGCGAACTGCCCGTGGTTATTTTAATATATTGTTTTTATGTTTTCGGTGTAAAAGAAAAACTGGTGAGTAAGTAAACTAACACGAATAAATAATTGATTCGAAAATTCCGATGAATGAGTTCGACAAATTGTTTAACTCTCTGCGACTGTCGTGGTAGTGTCTGTGACACTAGTAACACTGGGATATCGGTACTTTCTTATCTTAGATATGCAAAATACAAATTTTGAATCCACAATATATGTCATACGTTCGTGCTATTGAAGATATTCAGAAACATTTGTATTTTAGAAATTCCTAAAATTATGTCGATTCTTGTAAGCATTTTCACCTCTTCAACCATCAGAACCCATAGTAACGCTCGCGTCGAATATTATATGACATGACGTTCATGCATAGCTTTTCTAATGGGCATATCGTCTGTCTGATTTTAGTATCTAAAATATTGTGTTTTTGTATGAGCTATTAACAGTTTATGTTAATAGCTCATACAAAAACAAATTATACCCAAAATTCATTAGTCTCCGGATACGTAGAGAATATAACAAAACTTTAATATTTCTATGAACAAAACGTTTCACTCTGTAGCCATATTCTATGGAAGTAAACCAAATTAAAACGCACACACACACGCGCACGCACGCACGCACGCACGCACGCACGCACGCACGCACGAACGCACGCACGCACGCAGTAGTTACGACATAGCCAACGAATTGAAGATTGACCACAAATTAGGTTTGATCTACTGAAAAAGTCTGTCTATACAAAAAAGCTCCGCGATTATCTATTGAAACGTAATGAAACCCAACCATTTTTGAAAAGATTGATCACTGGTGATAAAAAGTAGACCACCTAGGACAAGAGATCATGGTCAAAGAAGAGTCAGTTCGGATCTCTACAGCCAACGACTAATGAGAATCAAGCAAGAAATTAAGAAAAAACGGCCGGAAATGATCACATAAAAGAGTGATCTTTCATCATGATAACGCCAGTACACACACATTTTTTGGCCACTCAGAAAAAAATTGAGCGAGCTTTGTTGGGAAGTGTTAATAAGAACAAATTAGCACATATTTATTATAATTAAATTTTATTAAACTTTGAAAAAAAAAATGTCTTGAATTTGTAATATACAAGGAAACTTTCGGCGACCTATTTATTATGTGCGTGATCTGCTTGAAATTCATTTCTATTAAAGCGAACATCGTGCGTGCTGTTTGTTTTATATTAATTAATCTGTTTGCAACCGTAATAACAATAAAGTGCTTAACAGACTTTTGTTGGGCGTAAATAAGACACATGCTTTCGTAATAAACGCGTAAATATGGGGAGATCATCTGATTTAAAACCACGCAGTGCATGCATTTTTTGTAGATTTTACCGTAGCATCATAAAATCAAAATCTGCACTTTGTTTTAGCCTTGAAATCCGAAGTTAGGTTAATTTCATTCATCTGTTAACCGGATGAAAATTATTTTTTATTAAATAAAACATGTTTCTAAGCAAATATCAACATGGTTGCCTAAAAAAATATGTTCATGACTATAATTAATTAAAATTTTTATATTTTTTAATAATTGCGTTTTGGAGCGGATGGTGTTTGACTCAGTCTGCGGCATCATACGGCAATCTATGTTGAATAAAAATTATTTTATTATATTATAATTCATTGTATTCTGTTATCTTCTGTTTTTTTATTTTCTATTTTGCCCTATTTAATTCCATTCCATTACTAGCGGAGATAGAGCTCCGACATAGCAGTGAAAAATCAGCAGAAACCCTAAAATTGTATGCAGGAATTTGTATCAAATTTGTTGCTAATTAGTTGTCAAAATCTCGATTATGTTGCTCCTACGGGTGTTTTGAAAAGTGATTTACTGCTACCTTTACATTAAGATAGCAGAAAAAACTTTCAATCAACCCTGCCGTAGCGGATAAAATTAAATATTTTGTTGCTAATTAGTTGCTGATATATATATTGCAAAAAAAAAAACATTAAAAAATACTAGAAATCAAGTTATGTTTTAATACTGGTTCCAAAGTTCCAAATTAATTAGTACTTTGCTACTGATTAATAAATAGATCAATAGCTCCTAGAGAGCCTACAACAACATCATATAGATAGATAATCTGCATCAAGTAATAAGTTACAAACTAAATGTGTACATGCTGCCTATGCATGAGATTTAAAAACAAGACAGCAAATATTTTGTTGCTGTTCAGTTATGAAAGCAGGAAATTATAAAGAGCCAGCAACTAAACAAAATCGATTTATGAGTTGCACCGAGTAATTAGTTAGTAATTGTTTGTGTACATGCCATATTTACTTGAGAATTTTAGAAAAAAAGACAGCAGATATTTTGTTGCTGTTCAGTTATGGAAGCAGCAAATCATAAAGAGCAACAACTAATAAAATCGATTTATGAGCTGCACCAAGCGTGTCTACACCGTCTTAACAAAATATTTTGAAAAAAAAAAAGATACAGCATATATTTTAGTTCAGTTAAGAGTTCGGTCGCTTATGATAATCGTAAGGGTTTTTCTTTAAACGTTGTTTTTTAATTTTTTTTCCATATGATGCAATTGATATTAAATAAGTTATTTAATTAATCTTATACACAAATAGATTACTTAATATCCCGTTGGGAAGCAATCATAACTGATTGAAAAACGTATGTTTCATTTTTGTGTGTAAAATAAATATGTCAGACATGAAAAATATTTATAAAAAGTTCTGACATTTTTCAAGCAAAAAAATTTAAATCTTAATAAATAAATATAAAAAATATTCTGGGCTCAAAATTATTTTCGAATTTTGTATTGAATATTTTTTTTGCACAGATAATTATAGTCATCCTGATAACGTATTTGAAACATCACTTCGTTGGTTTCATTGATAAGCTCTAACGTACATTAATATTTGAATACAGTTTTTTTCCTTCTAACTAATTTTTCCGTGTTTAGTAAGTCATCGTTTTCCATCCAGTCTGTGCTTCTCAAGCACACTGCTTTAAAATTACCTATTCGTCTGTCACTGGGACATCTTCCTAGTTTTACTGGAGGTACGAAGGCTACTACTCCGTCAAGTCTGTAGTTCTCATTTTCATTTAACGCGCTTTGAAACATTTTCGGTAAATCGTCAACAAATATTTGATGCTCTTGATAGGCATGAAACATTTCAAGAATCACCAATTCACATGTAAGTTATTAAATAAAGTTGTTATTAAAATATAAAACTATTTTTTTGCATTTCTATGATTACGTGGTAGACACGCTGCAACTATATTGCTGGTATAATAGTAGCACGAATGGACCGCCTCGATTGGGGAAGGACCATAGAATACTATAATACATACATAATAGAACCGGGGAGTGGGCGGAGCCCGTGTAGCCACTAACATGTCACTAACACGTCAATTCACACGTATAAATGTCAACACATTCAATCGTCTCCTATTTTCGTGTCAAGCGTCGCTGCATGCAAATTATTTAAAACATTGCATATTGTGCAATAATTACGTGTCGAAAGAACAGCGGAAAATGGAATTTAAATAAAGGAGACACATTCTGCAACCAGTAAGTCGAAACTATTTATATTTCGTGAATATTAGAAACAAAAATAAAGAAACATTTATGTGTCAAAAATATTAATCAAAAGTCTAAAATATGTTTGTAGTATTGATAACCGATAATACTACGTATGTGCTTGTATGTGTGCTCCCGGCGACGCTAATCCTCCTACAAAGTAAGGTTGACAACAATTCTATAGTGTATTATAGTATTCTATGGAAAGACCACGCTCTTACAGAATACCAGCGTAAAATAGCAGCTTAACGCTACTGTGTTTAGTATGGTAAGTGTAGAGAACCGGAGATCCTTTTTACTGGAAACGAGGCATTCCATCTTAGTCCTCTCGGATGACAAAGCATCTGCATTTTTCATCCGAGATTCGATCGACACCGGCATCAATGAAATTGTTAATTGCAATTTTAAGTGCTGATTTACCACGTGCTCTGTGTTGAAGGAAAACATCGTCAGGAAACATGTTTCAGAAATTAGGAATAAAAATTATCTGAAGACATGTGAAGGTCGCCAATACGCATTGGGGCCGCGCGGCGGACATTTTATCGCCCTCAAACCCTCTCAGTAACGAGAGGAGGCCTGTGTCCAGTAGGACGTAAATAGTCTAACTTAAACTTTTTAACTTTAAATTAATATAATAGAATATTATCATATAATAGAATATTATCATATAATAGAATATTATCTCATTCTTTCGCAGGCTAAATCCCATAGATGTATAATATGTTTTCTCGTTTTAGTGATCCTTTTTCGTTTCATCCAGTTACAAATCACAACGGTTCTAAAAAAAGTTTTCACTTCAATAATTTCTTGGTTTAAGAAATATTGTTATTGGATTAAGAGATTTGGAAACGCGGATGTTGTAAAAAACAACTAAAAACTATAAACATAAACATTGAGATTCCTTTTCTTAATTAATATTTTACCGTAAATTGTACGAAATAATAATTGCAGTTAAAAAAATCCAAATTTATAAGAAGGTTTTGCATAATTTGCCTTTTTTGTACAAGGAAGGCCAAGAATCTGGCCAGACATTGTCCTTTTTGTTAAATCAATTCAATAAATGCGAAAAATGACAATTCCATAATAATTATAGTACGTTGCCCCACCTGAATATGAATTTTAAATGAATGCCGTATATGTTATTGTTTGCTGTTTTTTAGGGTTCCGTAGTCAACTAGGAACCCTTATAGTTTCGCCATGTCTGTCTGTCCGTCCTCGCTTAATCTCTGTGACCGTTAGCATTATAAAGCTGAAATTTGGTACCAATATGTGTATCAATCACGCCGACAAAGTGGTAAAATAAAAATTGGAATTTTTTTTTATTAGGGTAGCCCCCCTATATGTAAAGTGGGAAGTGATTTTTTTTTAATTTCAACCTTAACGTGTGATATATTGTTGGAAAGGTATTTAAAAATGAATAGGGGTTTACTAAAATCATTTTCTGATAATGTCAATAATTTCGGAAATAATCGCTCCAAAAGTAAAAAACAATGTGTCCCCCCCCTCTAACTTTTGAACCATAAGTTTAGAAAATATAAAAAAAATCTGGTAAGTAGAACTTTATAAGGACTTTCTAGGAAAATTATTTTGAACTTGGATGGAAACAACAGTTTTTGTACAAACTCATAAGTGGGAACACTTACTGTGACGGACGGGAAACTACGGAACCCTACACTGAGCGTGGTCCGACACGCTCTTGGCCGCTTTTTTTATAGAAGAAGGGGCAAACGAGCATGCGGCCCACCAGATGGTAAGTGACTACCGCCACCCATGATTTTTTTTTTTTTTTTTTTTTTTATAGAAGAGGGGGCAAACGAGCATGCGGCTCACCTGATGTTAAGTGACTACCGCCGCCCATGATCAACCGCAACACCAGGAAAATGATTCCCATGAACAACCGCTACACCAGGGGAATTGCAGGTGCGTTGCCGGTCTTTTAAAAAGGAATAAGCTCTTTTTTGAAGGTCCCTAAGTCGAATTGGTCCGGAAAAATCGCCGGTGGTAAACTATTCCACGAGAAGTTACACGAGAAAGAAAACTCCTAGTAAAACGCACAATAGTGCTTTATTACTTTATCTAAATAATGTTAGTAAAAGTTTCTAGAACTTGAGTTAACTTATATTTTATAATAGAATTCGTTGCAGTTCATTGCGATTGCAACATATAAATAGTCAGGCGCTAACAAAATATGTAAATAAGGATTTGAGGAGCGGAAATAAACTTCTAAAATAATCTCACAATATCTTATAAATATAGCATGTACACATATGTGTAAGAGTAAATCGATCGATTTATATAGTTGCAGTTGCAGTTTTTGTGACATTCTGGTTCAAATTAGAACCAGCAATATAATATCTGCTAACGTTTTACTAAAAAAATGTCTTGTGAATATAACATGTAGACTTATAATAAACAAGGTATTACTAGTTACAACTTATTCATCAATATCATTTTGTTTTGTAGATTTTATTTTGTTGTTGGCTCTTTATGACTTGTTGCTTCCATAACTGATCAGCAACAAAATGTCTGCTCCCTTTTTTCTAAAAATTTCCTGTAAATTTAGCATCTTCACAAAAATACTAACTGATTACTTGGTGCAGTTTATCGATTGATTTTATTTTGTTGCTGGCTCTTTATGAGTTGCTGCTTCCATTACTTAACAGCAACTACATATATCTGCCGTCTTCTCTTCTAAAAATATGCTGTAAATCTAGCATATACATATAATTTTTATTTAATTACTTGGTGCAGCTTAATTGTCAACTATAGTTTGTTTCTGGCTCTTTATAACTTGCTGCTTCTGTTGCTGATCAGCAACAAAATATCTATCGTCTTTAAAAAAAATCTCCTGTTTTATATACGTATGCTCACAAATAATGACTTACTAACTATTTGGTGCAAAGCATCGATCGATTTTATTTTGTTGCTGGCTCTAAATAAATAGCTGCTTCCATAACTGAACTGCAACAAAATATCTGCTCCCCTATTTCCAAAAAAAAAAAAAAAAAAATCTGCAAATTTAGCGTGTAAACAAATAATTACTAACTTTATTTTGTTGTTGGCTTTTTATAACTTGTTGGTTTTTTTAAATTAACTGGCTTTACGGCTCTGGGTTCTAGCCCTTCTGAGCCTATCATTTCTTTCGGAATCTTGATTTTTACATTCTTTTTCTTCACAATATGCTGATGCGTCACATTGCAAAGCCCCTGGGAGATTTTGACGACAGCTCAACCCAGCGGACAGTTGATGACGACAGCCACTCAAGTTCATGAGGCGCACAAGCGATCAAAATAACTTGAAGTTTATATCGACATCAAAGCACTTGTTTCGTTGTTTTCTATAATAGTTCACACGCTCGGACACTTAATTCACAAAATCGCATCACTTTTACGAATCAAAATCAATGGGTGCGTTTGGCAGAAAAAAGCGCTAGCAAGCGCTTGTAAGCAAAATGGCGATCGTAAGCGGTAAGCGCTGTCAAATCGTAAGTAGCTATTTTCCTCCAGGACACGATGTTAGTTTTAACCGGAGAACCTAACCTAATTTAAATATATGTTTGTAAGGTATTCATATTAAAAAGTTACCAATCATGAATTTTTAATAACATGTATATGTCTATTCATAACATTATATTACTTAAAACTAATATTGCACAAAACAAATTATAAACTCTACTTCAAAACAAATAAATTAAATAAGCAAAATGGCGGATTGTGTCAGCGCTACTGAAGTAGCAATCGTGTCCTGGCCGAAAACCATTTTAGCGCTTATAAGCGCTTGCTAGCGCTTTTTTCTGCCAAACGCACCCAATTTCAAACTATTATTTAAGCGACGAAACAGGAGCGACAATCCGTCTGCGGTCAAGTTCCCGCCAAAACTCCGACTTGTTGGTTCCATAACAGACAAGTAACAAAATATCTGCCGTCGTTTAAAAACAAATATCCTCTTATTAAAGTATGAACACAAATAATTAAAATAAATAAAAATAAAAAGGCCTTTTATTTCATGCTAAATAAGTTTTACAATATAACTTTTTTGCAATGTAATTTGCATTTTATAAAGAAAATATAAATTATGATTTTTTTTTTAGATTTTAATACATTAATTCATATCATTTTTTTAGATTTTAATACATTAATTTATTTCTATATATTGAATGAATTTGATTGAGTTAATTAATGTCGTAATTTTGAATATGATAAATATTTTTCATAATATTTATTATTTACGTGGTAGAGCCATGCTGCAGTTATATAGTATAGTTGTAGCACGAATGGGTCGGCTCGACCGGGGAAGGACCACGCTCTCACAGAATACCAGCGTGAAATAGTAGCTTAATGCTGCTGTATTTCGTATGGTGAGTGTAGAGAACCGGAGACCCTTTTTACTGGAAATGAGGCATTCCATCTCAGTCCTCATGGGTGACAACGCATCTGCATTTTGATTTGCAATGGAAGATAGATGTAGATGTCTATGGGCCGCAGCAACCACTTACCATCAGGTGGACTGTGTGCTCGTTTGTCACCCTATTCTATAAAAAAAAAATAATATTTGGTTAATATTTGGTTTGTTTAAATAGGTATGCATTATATTAGTAATATTAATACTTTCAATCAATACTTCACTTAAAATTTATAAATCAATGTTTATAAATTTTAGGTGATTTTTTTAAATGGATTTGTTTTTTTATAAAATTAAGAATAGGATATATTTAATTTATATTAGTTGCAAATTGACAAATATTTTTTATTAATTATTTATATAAATATACTCATTTGTGTTTGTTTACTTTGCATGGACCCCCTTAGGTGAAGGCCTCCTCCAAAGATTTCCATTAGTCTCTGTTTTTTCGACAATTTAAGGTGTCTTCCTTTGGAGGGTGGTGGTCATAATCTTCCACGGTGACCAGCCGGGTTGGAAGATATCTTATATTGCTTAATTGGATTTGTTATTTTATAAAATCTGTAGTAGAGAGGGGTGCTAGTTGCTATGTATTTTTATCTTTGTTGTCATATTTGACTTATTTTGTGTTGGTATTATTATTAACTAAATAGTTCAGCATGCCAGGTTTCAAAACTCCTTCAGAAATACTATTGGATCTTGAAGCTGATGAGTGCAATTTCAGGATTTGGTTTTTCTTACTGGCTTGCGTGTTTTTGTGTCCTTGTGAATGGAGAAAGTTTTCAGGTGAGGTAGACAATGTTCTTTTATTGTTGTTTTTTATATAATTAGTTTGTCGTATTTTATGATTGCATTATTTCCCTTTCTCTCTCTATTTTTAGTTGTTGTTGTAATTCTTTTCTTTTTTGTAAAATATATGCCGGGTAATCTTCTTTCATATAATATTGAGTGTCATTTAGTGCCCCTTTTTGTTTAAAAATTTTGATATTCAGGCCAAGAGTTGTAAATGTTACTACTATTGGGCGAGTTCTGTCTCCTTTTTTCCTATTCTCTTCATTTCTTGGATATCTCTACTATCTAACTTAATAAAGAAATGTTGCACTATAATCTTGGTAAAGTTGTTCACTAAGTTTTCGTACGATGATTCTTTCTCTAAGATACCAAAAAATACAATGTTTCGTTGTCTTGCCTGCTTTTCCAAGAAGTACAGTCTTTTCTCTTGGTTTACGACTCTTTCTTCCAATTTTTTATGTTTTTCTTCCCATACACGTTACATTTTCTCCGCTTTTACGAATCATAGTTTTTTGTTCGTCTATTTCTTTTTGTATTTTTTTAAGTGCATTCATAATTTCTTCCATGGTTTATTACTTTTTCTTTACCTGAGGCGCCCTCTTGTAAACAGACTTTGTACTATCAGATTGATGGTAAATACTCAATAAGAGCTCAATAGTTTAGCGTTGTAATATGGTCTATTTATAACAGATGGCGCTGATTGTTGTTTGAGTGTTGTTGAACGGTTATAGTTAGTAATTTTTGAACAGTCATTTAATTTTGAGGTTGTGTTTTTAATTGTTTTTAACAAAATGATAAAACTGCACTTAATTTTTGTCCACATAACACTTCAGCACGAGTGAACATTACTTTAATTAGTGTTTAGCCTGTATTTGTGAGAAAAAGTCAGAAAAATTCCACAAAGAGAAATCACTGACAATTGTTTTTGCTCTATAGATAGTTTTGATTTTCAATTGTTTGTTGCTAGTTATGTCACTTAACTCCAATATATAATATTTATGCCAAAGTTTTGTATCATTTAACACTTTAACACATTAAAAAAACCACTGTTTTATATTTTTAACTTGATTTCTTTTACGGAGTCGATGTATACCATGACACAGTAGCGCTCCCTCGCAAATAATTACTAACTAATTACTTGATGCAGCTCACGGGTCGATTTTATTTTCTTGTTGGAGCATTTTCCTTTACTGTGTAGGCAACAATAAGTCGTCACACAAGACTTTTTATAACTTTTAATTAATACGTAATTAATTAAATAATAATACATAATTTGAAAAAAAAAATTCAAAACCATTATCAATATGTCTAAATACAATAAAAACCTGATAATTTATTTTAATTCAAAAACCCAATTAAACCTAAGTACTTAATATCAATAAAAATCCTTACCTCAAACATACTTTTCTCATACTTTTCTCTGGTTCAATTGGCCTTCTAAATCTTGAGTTTTCCATAGAGAGATTTGGTTTTAGTATATGTAGCGATTTTTGAATTTTTTTGCATGTATTTAACATTTTAATATACCTATATAAATTACGTGTCACGTTGTTTGTCCGTGATGGACTCCTACAGTATAATTATCTGAAAAATCATTCATCATCATCTAATAAGTCTTTAAATAAAGTATAATATTCTTCATAAAACTGCCTTTTTAAATTGTTATTATGAACAGAGAATCTTCTTTTCTTCGAATTTTATTTCCTACTTCCTCTGCCAATTAGCAGGCTATTAAAACTTTTTTTTCCATAGCGATACGAGCGATCAATGTCACTCTACCGTTTCACACTAGTGTTTGAAAAAAACTGTAAAAGTCGTTGGCAATAGAAAATAAATGCGTACGGCGCGTATGTACAAACGTGCGCGCGGCTACCCAAAAATGCGGCGCGTACGGTGCGGACAAATGTGCGTTCAGCTTTAGTTTATTTGAGTGTCTGCAACATGTGCGCCATACTTGGTCTAAGTAATTGTAAAAAGAAAGAATAAACAAATGATTTTGGAGTTAAAGAAAAGATAAAAAGTCTTCGCTCATATTATGTTTCCAAAGAGCATCAGAAAGTCGTCAATGAGAGGTGCAGCTTACGAAGGATGTAATCTTAATATGTCATTGAGTACTTTACTTTGTATGTTGACATTAAGTAAGCATTGTTGGCAGACCTATACTATAAAAGCCTTTTTAAAGGATTCTATGGTAGGCACTTAATTGCGAGCCACCCTTTTTCATTTAAAGTAAAAGCCAAAACCGCGGCAATGGGTCGCGATTAAATGGAGTATTAACAAATGACGCACTTATTTTAAATGTTACCGTCTATTGTTTTACTACAATCATTTCAAAGGATATTTAGCAGTCTTAACTTACATTTTGTTACATACTAGCTTTTGCCTGTGAATAAGCATGCATGGATTTTTAGTTGTAATGCGTGAGTAGTAATGGTGTAGTAACATAATAATGATATTGTTCTAGAATAGGAAGGTAAGATAACATCAAGAAGTAAATTGAGAGTAATAGTACTCCTTTCTGATTTGTAAGTATTACCACTCCCATCATGCACCATTTTCAGGGGTGTTGAGAGCTAATATTATAATTCTAATGAACTGTGAAGCACTCTACATTAGTCCTCAGACTTGCAGACTCAAACCTGCAACACACCTGCAGCCCTTTTTTTTAAATGCTACTTACGTGAGTAGGTTTTTCGTTTTAACGTTGTAGAAAAAGGTGCTGCAGCTATCTCATGACTGTACTATGAAATAAATGAAATGGGAAACTCTTCACCTTTTGACGTAAAAATTAAAATTTCGTTTGTCAAACGTCAACATGTTTTTTATCTACAACAGTTTTAAAACGAGACCAGGAAATAAAAAGTTTTCTGGTCTGAAGAGCAAGACTCCGCAGGTATCCTGTTTTCTTATCGTTTTATTAAAGGCCAATGACAATATCCTTGATCTCTATATATAAAAATCAATTGAAGACTCCGTGGCGCAGTGGCTTAGTAATGCGTGGCTGTGTTGGAGGTCGCGGGTACGAATCCCGCTCGGAACAAGTATTTGTATGGCCTATAAATAATTGTTCCCGGTCTGGATGTTTGTCCTTGTACAATTTATGTTTGTAAACTGCCCCCGCGATGCAGGGGTAAAAAAGTAATAGTTGTAAGTCTCGCTAAAACTCAACGACCACTTGACGGATTTTGATGAAATTTTTTGTGTATCTTTAAATGGGTCCTTAGGTTCAGAACCCGGAAGGTGACGGTTGTTGTCGAGATCCAGAAACCACTAGAAGCCGGCGCGGATCACTAGTTATTAATATTTTATTATATATAATTATTAAACGAAATAGACCCATAGGCATTGATATAAATGACAAGATATGGCCATGTGAACAAAAATTGTTCAAGGTTTAAGTATAGAATTAATCAGCGCCATCACTTAAATAATCATGAACTACCACGGATCCAGTCTTTTCATTTATGATTTTGGTTTTACCCTAGAACCTGTAGAAATACTCCCTAAATTATCATAAAAAATATCAAAATAGCCTTATTACTATTATTTAAATATTTTAAAGAACAACATCATTGCAAGATTTGAATATCATTTTACAATTAAAAATCTTGAGTTTTGTGGTGAAGAAGACATTCTCATTGAATAAAACTATTATTTACGGATTTTATCGCGTTTAATTACATTAATTTATTTTTATTATTATCCCGACGTTTCGGGTGCTTTACAGCGCCCATGGTACTTCATGATACTATAAGCTCGTTTTGCGTAAATCGGACCAAAAATTAATATTAAAAAACTGAAGGTAGCCGGAATAACTATGACATTGGGACGTCAAACATCTCAGTCCCCCCGTGACCATGGGCGCTGTAAAGCACCCGAAACGTCGGGATAATAATAAAAATAAATTAATGTAATTAAACGCGATAAAATCCGTAAATAATAGTTTTATTCAATGTGTAGTGTTCGCGTAAATTTAAGAAGACATTCTCATTTCAAATTATAATAACAATTAGTCTTATATGAGTAAGTAAGTAAGAATATACAATTATTCTATTCTATTTATTATATTATTTATTTAATAAAAACTTTTTCAGTCTACACTTTCTAGCTCTTTTGACCCTATCCCCTTCGAATATAAATCTTTAAAAAAATCACATTGGGTGGAAATAAAAATCAGGGTTACATGAAGTTTGGTTTTACCCAAAATTATCCAAAACCATATCAACTTGAAGAAACGCCTAAAGCCCTACCCATATTAGTAGATTTACCCTTAAATAGTGCAAAATATCTAAAAGTAGAAACACAGCACGGACACACGGCAAGAATAGGTTGGTGCTCTATAAACATTTTAGTACCAACGATTCGATACCATTTTGTTTGTTCAATGACTCGGTCCATACGCAGTAGTATAATAAGTCTATGCCCATAGGTAATTAAATCATGTTCTTTATTTAAACTGCACAGACACGGGATAAAAATTTCAAAATTAAAGCTATCAATAATAATTTTAATCATCATCATAATTACAGCTTTTCACGAAATATTCATGGTTGGATATAGACATGTCCAAAGTAATACAGCAAAAATCAGTACTGAGTCAACTGAATCCATCAACTTGCTGCATGCCTAACCAAGTATCTAGTTGGTGACCATTATATGCTTACCGGTACGAGGCTGCCAATGGTGAACCTTTCTTTCACATCCGTTTTTGGTTCTTCAAACTATAAAGCTGGCTCCATGCTTTATCCTACGGATCTGTTGGTTTTAGTCACTCTGTTTCTCCTGTGGATATCATCGTTACTAATTCAGTCATGTAAAGAATCTCCGTGTATTGCCCTCTCCTCAGTTGTGACGGCATTCTTAGTGGAGTACGAATGGGTCAAAACCACGCCGTCATAGAATACCACCTTAAAATATCAGCATATTCCTATGATATCATAGGATTTTTCCGGTCCTTGGTCCTTTCTACTGGTAACGAGGTATTTTATCTTAATCGTCAAGGCTGACAATCATTTAGATTTTTAATCAAGGACAAATTTCTATGAACCACAGCATTCACCTACTAAAAGGCAAGCTTTGCGTTGGTTTGTTTAAAAATAAAACTACAATGTTAAAAGGAAAATGTTACCTTCAAAGTAAAACGCTACTGCGAATACTTTGCTACTTAGCAACAGGTAATAGGATGTAACCGTTTCAATTGAACTACTAAAGAAAAATAGAAAGAAAACTCGTCGTCGTGTATGATAGCTTTTAACCATGGTAAACTCTTGAGTATCTGTAATTATATATTTCTGCTTTGATAATTGGTAAATCTTGTTACTAAATCAAGTCTTTTAAATATTATGAACTTTATGAATGCCAGCTATCGCATATGATCTGCGACAACACCAAAAGGGGAACGCGTAGCAGACAGTGCAATGAAGCGACAACTATCTAAAGACTTTATTGCATCTTACCGAGGTCTCTGTGACACAGCAAAAGTGATAACGGGTTTACTTAATAAAACGCAGTAAAATACAATTTTATAAATCAAATAAATTAAAATTTAAACAACTTCGCTAGTACTGTGTCTAATTAGCATTAGATCATTATGAAAATATAATATAATGGCAAATTTAAAGATGCAAAACATAAGTTGAATCTTCAGTCTTGAGAAAAATTGTTTAGCCGTGAAAAATTACTTTATCCATCCCTTCACATTAACATAAAAAGGATTGTTCAGATAAATTATGAAAGCTTCGAAAAATTTGCAAGTGGATTATGACAAAATTATTAAGAACTAGCATTTACTGCGCAATAAATAAACTAAAGTATATTTAATACTGTATCCATGCTAAAATTACATTCAAGTGATCAAAGGTTTTAGGTGCGCCACTGTATGCAATACATGTAAAAGCTTCTTTGTGATGTTGAGGTAACTTCCGTCTGGATCAACAAACTTATGCCTTTGAGAATATTTATCTAATATCTAAGTAACCTTGGGTTTATGTTTTGTTTTATAGAAAACAAAATATAGTTTCATTTGTTGTGTTTTACTTAGTTATCTGAAGAATATAATTGTTGTGTGTAACAAAATATTTGAGAATACAAAATTACTTGCAAATTAGAGAAACAACTTTTAAATTTTAAATATATCTTAAAAATATAAAAGATTATCTCAGTAACTTATCATTTTATGAGTACAATGTATGATGATAGAGATAGGGAATGAATAAGGATTGTCGACAAAAAATTAGAAAAGACTAAATTAGAAATCCATCTTAGATTAGATTAATAAATGCAATAAAACGATCGTGCCAAATGGAAGTCTATAGTCTCTGCCTACCCCTCTGGGTGACAGGCGTGAGTGTTTATGTATGTATGTATATATATATATATATATATATATATATATAGAAATTGGTGACAAGCACACAGTGCACTTGATGGTAAGTGGATGACAGCATCCACTTACCATCAAGTGCACTGTGTGCTTATTTGTTTGATTTTAATGATTGATCTGGGGATATATTTCTATGGTCCCTGTACCTACATTATTCCAGGTGCACTGAATTGGTCCAGATGGCGGTCTGAAATGCTACCAGCTATCCAGCTACTGGACTGAAATGCTAACTGGTGCATTTCAGTGCCGGTTTACATTTTTCCAGTAAGAAATCCATCGTTGGATTCGATCGCTGGACTGGAATAACATAGACCCGGCATCAGGTTGAGCAGAGATGGAATAACGTACAAAAATATTAATACAAATGTTTGCGTTTGCCTCTTGACTCCACGATATGAGTTTATTTCCCAAGGTATCGATAATTTATACCCATTTCACAATGATTAATTGCTAAGGGTTTTGAGTCGAACAGATTTCCCGTGTGAATGTGAGAGTAATTTAAGTGATTTTTATATACAGTTCTGATAGTACGTTTTACCAACGTTAATGTAAATTGTTACTTAACATTTTTACTTAATTGTAACTTAACCTCAAAAGACTGCTTTGTTGGCCTAATAGTCATAAACGAGACTCGTGATCAGTGGTTGCAAGTTAGCCCAAATTGAGTTATTAGGTTTTACAAACAAAAATTAAAACATAAAAATTTACTCCTGTCACTCGGAGGCAGAGACTACGGATATCTATTTTTTTATAGGATAGGATGACAAACGAGCACACATTCCACCTGATAGTAAGTGGTTGCTGTGGCCCATAGACATCTACATCTATCTTCGATTAAGAATCAAAATGCAGATGCGTTGTCACCCGTGAGGACTAAGATGGAATGCCTCATTTCCGGTAAAAAGGGTCTCCGGTCCTCTACATACGACACACAGCAGCATCAAGCTACCATTTCACGCTGGTATTCTGTGAGAGCGTGGTCCTTCCTCGGTCGAGCCAACCTATTCGTGCTACAACTATACTACTAATATAACTGCAGCATGGCTCTACCACGTAAAAAATTGGCAACTTGGCAATATATACGCATACATGCTTAGTTAATTCTTGTTAGGTTTTATGTGAAGAAATTTTCAGCAGCAACCTGGAGTCAGGAAGTTAGCGCTATTTCACCTCCCCCCCGAAAAAAAAACACAAATCTCTGATCGTGATGAATAACTGTTCCACCAGACAAAGGATTACTTTATACATTGAAATATGGTAGCAATAATACCTAAGGGATATTCATTCCAGATATTCTAATACGAGTATATCATAAATTGCTCTTACGTCTCTTTGCTTTTGTAGCACATCAATATACAAGTAATTAAGTTGAGTATCTCTTTGCCTAGTGCGGTTTAGGTAATCCTTATGTCGGTTAAAGTAAAACGCTTAAAATGTTTTCATATTAACGTTACATATTTATAAATGGAATATTAAAGGATTTGTATCAACTTCCGTCTAGTGGCTGCATAAGAGATTTCTGAAGAAGAAGTTTTGTCAATCATATGGATATGAAAGGGGAATGAAAGTGAACGCAAGTAAGACGAAAGTGATGGTTTTTGAAAGAGAAGAAAGCAAAACGGTATGTGAAATAAGAATAGAAGGCGAGTTAATTGAGCAAATGGATGAGTTTGTGTATTTGGGATGTGTATATAGCAGGGACGGTAGATATGATAAGGGTATATAACGACGAGTCAATGCAGGGAATAGAGTGAATGGGGCACTACACTCTATTATGAAGAACCAGAATGTTTTAAAAAAGGCACGTATGGTAATTCATAATGCTGTGTTAGTCCCTACTTTAATGTATGAAATGTAAAAAATGGTAGTGAAAGCTGGGTGTGGCAGAAGAAGCACGAAAGTAGAATAAATGCTGTAGAAATGCGGTCTTTAAGGAGTATGCTAAGGTTTAATCTGAATGACAGGATGAGAAATTGCGTGACAAGAGATAAATGTGGTATGCAAGATGATGTTGTGACCAGGATTAAGAAAGGAATGCTTCGGTGGTTTGGTCATGTAGAAAGAATGAATGAGAAAAGAGTGACAAAGCAAATTTATATAGCAGATGTGAACGGCAGAGTCGGGAAGGGACGCCCTAGAAAAAAGTTTATCGACCAAATTTGCGATATTTTGAAAATGGGCCACGTTAGAAGTACCCTTAACCGACGAGCATGTATGCGTATATATGGGTGTAAAGGAGAAGAAAGAGGTATGTCAGGATCGTGCCAAATGGAAGTCCGTAGTCTCTGCCTACCCCTCTGGGCGACAGGCGTGAGTGTTTATGATATGGAATTACGACAAAATTGTCAAGCATGGGAACTAGCAAATAATCCGCCTGTATGTCATTCCTCTATGCGGATTGTCTTACGGCGCCTCTATATACGGTGAGTCATAACTTTTTTTAGTATTTATACAGGGATCATTTTGAGAAAGGTGAATCCTTTATTCTAATAAAATTTAATCGCCACACTTGAAGTGTGGACTTTTCGTTACCTTTGCTAATCTCGTATATACTGTATGTACCATATTATATTGAGTACACACAGCGTTAGAAACCATTTCATAGGGAATTGATAGTATCAAGCGTTAGTTTGCGGAAATCCATTAAAATAAAGATATTAATAGTTACTTTGCAACCATCCGCTAAATTCTTAGCGGATGGTTGCAAGGTAGAGTCAACATCGCCTGAAGATGCGTCGTGTAGAGGCGAAACACGTGTCGTATTGTCGTCGATGTGATGACGGGATTAGTGCACGCAATTGAGGACGGGCGGGAGGTGCTCTTCAAACTAGGTAAGACACATCGTTTTATTTAATTTAGCGGATGGTTGCAAAATAACTATTAATATCTTTAATATTCATCGGCTAAAAGATCTTTCTGACATTAATAACTATACATATATTTTTGTTTATTTGCATCTAAACTAGTACGAATAAGATTTTGCTAAGATTACACAATCAAACGTGTTTTGCTAAAGCTTTACATAACATGTAAATGTTTTTGTTTTGGCTTATTACGACTGATGATGAGTACATAAGGCTGTATAAATATTTTAATTTCATATTCATATTATTTATTGCATCCATAATGTTACAGTTAAGGTGTTGAGAACATTTTAAGTTTTAACTGAAAACTATGAGATCATTATGGTCCCTGCAGGGCTCGGCAATTAAGAGAGAGGAGGGCCATTTTAATTAAGCAGTAATGATGAATACACTATATAATATAGCAACTGGTATTCTAGGTAGACATTTAAAGTTTATCGTTTAGGTATTCGTTTAGTGTGTAGTAGTGTTTACAAATTAAAAATTCCTTTAGTTTTTTTTTTATAAAATTAATGTTTTTTAAAAATTTTTTTATTGAGTTGGAAGTTTGTTAAAAATTTTGATAGACATGGGGAAGGGACCTGATGAATGTAGTTTAAGGCGGGATATGTACATGTATGTATATGTACTCAGTTTTTTGGTTTTGGCGTAATTGGTATCTGATATTTACATCGACTCT
Organism: Parnassius smintheus behrii; assembly: GCA_036936625.1. Classification (NCBI taxonomy): domain Eukaryota; kingdom Metazoa; phylum Arthropoda; class Insecta; order Lepidoptera; family Papilionidae; genus Parnassius; species Parnassius smintheus. Next base: position 11,624,165 of record JAUPFT010000026.1, on the reverse strand, counting down.
TACAACTCCCACGAAACGAAACAATGTGATGGATTCGCTTACGACCCCACCACACGGCAAGGATCAGTAGCATTATAAACATAAATAATTCGTATTTCGTCATTTTGTATAATAACATTACGGACAATAATACAAAAAGTTCACATTTTTCCTATAGAGAACGTAGGTCTTAAATAAACTTACTAAAGGTAAAAAGCAAATGGTTTTCATCGATCACGTTCCCGAAACCTTTTAAGTAATATAAAGAAAAAATATCAAAGGGAAAAAGCTTCTTTTATGTAGCGGGCGATGTTAAAAAAGGTTAAAGTTAGATATAAATTTCTATAGACGGTAGTCCGCAGTGCTGATAAGTGTGTGCACAGTATAACGCGGAATAATTGAGTTTTCAGCAACCAGTAAATGTTTTTGACCTGTATTTATTTATATAACATTAAACAATGTGGCCCTACTACTTACAAAATATTTTAAGCTGATGGCGTGATACGTTTTTGGTATGCTGCAGCGTATTTTGGATGCAGCAATAGAAGAATAGTATCATTACGTTTCCCCTTTTTAGTCTACATAAAAATAGAGAGAAAAAATTACAATTTTTGAAAAGGAAATTTCTTTAGGCACTGATGGAAAGGGGAAAAAGCACTAAACTTGCGTGTCCGTCACGCTCAGATATTATATATGTACCGAGTTATTGTGCAATAACTGGCCAAATGTGCTGTGGTTCCAGAATAAGTAATAAAGGCAAATAGTGAAAAAAATTAATGGAAGTAAATCTCAAACAGTTTGTCCTTTTTATCGTTTATTTTTTAAATGCGAGGTAATGCATTACTTTAACTGAAATAAAACGAATTTCATAGATTTTATCGCGTTTACGTTCAAGTTTTTTTGTTCATTCACTTCATTTTCCAACGCCCATGGTTACGGAGGAATGGGGGTTGGGCACTGAGGTGTTTGATGCCCCAATGTCGTGGTCCATTAAACTTTTAAATTTTAATTATTATATTTTGGTCCGATCAACGCAGAACGAATTTAAAGTATCTTGAAGTCTTGCAGTAGTATGCTTGGGTTTGGATTTAATTTTATTAAATATGCACACGATCACAAGCAGATCAGGCACGCAGCCATCTTCTCTATCGAAATTAGGATGTTTTTTCTTAATTTCAATAGCCTCCCGAATCATCCTTGGTAGGTACAATCTACATCGCATCACCACATAATTTATATACATTTTTTATATTTTATGGGATATATTAGCTTTACTTTTATACTACTTACCACCTACCTTGTGTCTGTAACTATATTTCTCTACGTTTTTTATTGCACGTAAGATATCGCTAAGCACAATTGTACCTTCTACTACATTCACTCTTGAAACTTTTGCTGTATATTTTAGTTTTACGTGGACACAACTATATTTATTAATTAGCGTTCTCTGGCTTATAATATAGAAAAATATACTTAGTAATCTGCAACTAACTTTAGTCCAAAATATCAGAAATATCTTGTCGTTCCTGAGGAATAGAATGGAATGCCCGTAATTAATAATTATACTGGCTATCTTTACCTTCCGAATCAGGACACACTAGTCATTGCACTTCTGCTTAGTGGCAGAAAAATGTAAGAGCTAACCAGCCCGGGTGTACTCCTACATCTAGGTACATTATTACATACATTTTGTGGTTGTGGCTCATTAACCATAACCCCCGCCACCACACCATTTAACCATTTAATACGTGGTAGAGAAATGCTGCAGCTATATTAATTGTATAGTTGTAGCACGAATGGGTCGGCTCGACCGGGGAGAGACCACGTACTCACAGAATACCAGCGTCAAATAGAAGCTTAATGCTGCCGTGTTTCGTATGGTGAGTTTAGAGAACCGGAGACCCTTTTTACTGGAAAAGAGGCATTCCATCTTAGTCCTCAGGGCTGACAATGCATCTGCATTTTTATTCGCAAACGAGGAGAGATATCTATGGGCCACAGCAACCACTTACCATCAGGTGGACTGTGTGCTCGCTTGTCACCTATCCTATAAAAAAACGATAAAATTTGACATGCGGTAATATCATCAGTATTGAAATTAAAAGAATAATTTTCAAATAGAGTTCTACGTTAAAATTGAAATTACAGCCTGCATATGTCCCACTTCCGAACACAGGCCTGCTTTTTTAGGGTTCCGTAGTCAACTAGGAACCCTTATAGTTTTGCCATGTCTGTCTGTCCGTCTGTCCGTCCTCGCTTAATCTCTGTGACCGTTAGCACTAGAAAGCTGAAATATGGTACCAATATGTGTATCAATCACGCCGACAAAGTGGTAAAATTAAAATTGGAATTTTTTTTTATTAGGGTAGCCCCCCTATATGTAAAGTGGGAAGTGATTTTTTTTTAATTTCAACTTTAACGTGTGATATATTGTTGGAAAGGTATTTAAAAATGAATAGGGGTTTACTAAAATCATTTTTTGATAATGTCAATAATTTCGGAAATAATTGCTCCAAAAGTAAAAAACAATGTGCCCCCCCCTCTAACTTTTGAACCATAAGTTTAGAAAATATGAAAAAAAGTCTGGAAAGTAGAACTTTATAAGGACTTTCTAGGGAAATCATTTTGAACTTGGATAGAAACAACAGTACCCACTACCGGGAGCAGTTGCCTTAAAACTAATAAGTGGGAACACTTATTGTGACGGACGGGAAACTACGGAACCCTACACTGAGCGTGGCCCAACACGCTCTTGGCCGGTTTTTTTCTAAGAGGGTCGCCTTGCCCTAATGCGTATTATAGGACATCACAACACGTCTTAAAATTATTTTTTTCTGAGAAATATGTTTTATTTTTATTTCTTGGACATGTAGCTTTACACACGAAGTTTTTGCCGCCAAGTACGAAATAAACTAGCACATAAATTGAAATTAAAATCTATGATTTTCTGCCTGAGCTCTGGCTATAAATTTACAGCGTGAAAAACAAAATGCAGCTTATTTTTAAAAAGTAGCATCTGTTTTATGCACTTTAATGCGCTCGTCGTGCGGCAAAAATATTGGAGTTGACTCTACTAAACTCTCTAAAAATACTCTACTCTACTCCACTAAAAATAATTTTTCTACGAGGTTAATTTATGGAAGTAGCTTTCTATTTTTATTTTTTATTTATTTCGATTAAAAATCAAAATAGAGATGCGTTGTTATCCCTGAAATGTAATGCCTCGTTTTCAGTAAAACTTTCTCCGGTTCTCTACAACACAGAACGAATCTGCTATTTTACGATGGTACTCTATGAGAGTGTGGCGCTACACCGACTGAACCGACACACTCGTACTACAACCACTATAATTTCATTAGATACGGCTACTGTATTACGACTGCAGAATAAATACGTCGGCTCATCTACCCTGGTACTTCACCGAACTCACAGAAAATCAGATTAAAATATTTTTGTAACACCTACGGCTATGTTTCGTACGAGCCAAGAAAACTGGAGACCCTTTTTACTCGTAACGAAGAAATCCATTTTAAACATAAAGACATGAACACTTACGCCTGTCACCCAGAGGGGTAGGCAGAGACTACGGATTTCCATTTGGCACGATCCTGACATACCTCTTTTACCTCCTTTACGTCTAAAAATCTACGATTACATGCTCGTCGGTTAAGGGTACTTCCAATGTGGCCCATTTTCAAAACATCGCCAATTTGGTCGATAAACTTTCTTCTAGGGCGTCCCTTCCCGACTCTGCCGTTCTCATCTGCCATATAAATTTGCTTTGTCACTCTTTTCTCATTCATTCTTTCTACATGACCAAACCACCGAAGCATGCCTTAATCTTGGTCACAACATAATCATTTTAATCGTAGGGGTGACAAAGCATTTGCTTTTCTTGACGAATAACTGCAGTTATAGATACCCATGTTCAGGTATTTAGTAACAATATAATAAAGAAAGAAAAAAAAATCAATTATATCTACATGCTCCCCATACAATCTACATGTGTGCTCCCCATACAATCTACATGTGTGTAGATTGTATGGGGAGCATGTAGATATAATTGATTTTTTTTCTTTCTTTATTATATTGTTACTAAATACCTGAACATGGGTATCTATAACCGCAGTTATTCGTCAAGAAAAGCAAATTTCCAGTCGTCTCACACTTTTAAACTCTGATGTTTCTCGTAGGCAGATGTTGTAACGTTATATTTCGGTTTTCCAATAGTTGACATTTATGACACCCAAGAGACTACACGATATGTGGTGATGAATTCTTTACATTCCTACCGTATGGCAAAACTCATTCAATATATTTTAACTTTAATAACAACGTCTCTAGAAAGAAATAATATTATTTTTTATTTATATACCCACCAGTTTGCCAAGGATGGTAAACGAAAGGGCTAGCTGCTTAAAATTCTCTAAGTAGTAAAATTATATTCAATCCAAAGTCTTCAAGATACATGAGTAAAACTTTCTATTCTGTGGTGTGTAACCTTAACCCAGGTTAACTTTGAATTTGGGACGTTACACAAATACCCATCGACTCTGGGTGCCGGACGTATGTACTTGCGAAGTTGACATATTTTAAATACGTTTAGTTAAACGCTGCAAAAGTCCTGAAAATTATTTTGTTTAATGTTTAGTAATAAGAAAATATTACTTTATTGATATATTGTTCAGCTACGTTACAGTTTAAGGAAGCTGTACTTATACTAAAGTCCTTATACTGCAATACAAATAGATTAGGATTAGATATAGAGAAAGGAATTATGCTGTTACTGAACAACATCTGCATTTCGATCCTCAATAGAGGATAAATATAGGATGCCCATTGGGCACTTAGCATCAGGTGGACTCTGTGCTCGTTTGCCGATCTTATTCCATAAAAAATCAAGATTGTCACTTCATTATCCAGCTAAAATAGTAATATCTCTTTTCCGCTATGTTTGAACAGTAAAAGCCAAACCTTGTTCATAAACACACGATATAGATAACCAAATCACAACACAGTGTATTAAAGTATATACAACACAGTATATTTAATTTTTCAAAATTTTCCACAATATAAGTTTGTAAGTAAGGCTATAAGTATTCGCGCTAAAAACTCGTTACTGTCACCTAATATCATGTTTTGGGCACATGTTTTGGAATACCATCCAGATTATAACTTTACATTTATTATGTTCAATTATTCAAGTTTTGGTTTTATTCTGTTTTGTGTACCTAAATAAATACATAAGTATTTGTTAAGGCTTTTTTCGCCTCTATATTCACGTAAGTACGATATTCCCAACTTTCAGAGACAATTTACTTTGCTTTATTTAGAAAACTATACGTTTAACATATATCCGTTGCCAATCCTTTTTTAGTAGTTTTAATAATCCACAGTAAAAAAATTAAACGATCTTTATAGAAACTTAATAGAAAGAAATAACAGAAATAAAAAAATTACATGTTTACTCGTTGCTACGTTTTGTTAAAAGAATATCGCCTTAATAAAACAAATTTAACGCTGGATTTCAGTAAAGGCAAGCTCACTAAGCATAATGCTATAGCAACAGAGTTATCGCAGCGCTGATATTCTATCGGAGGCACATAAGGCGACTCGCTATATTTTTCATTACCGTATTGTTAAAAATACAATACAGTAGTTGCAGTAGTTCAGAGGATTAAGCGCTTGCTTTAATTTTCACTGTACGTGACGTAAACAAAATTAAATCCTTAATGCCACCGATGCTATTTAAGCTTTAAGTTCTGATTTAGCAAGTTCTCAGTAAAAATATCCTTAAAGAATTTGCATGTCCCTAGAAATAATAAGGACATTTACCACCAGTCGTAGTCAGGACAGGATATTGCGTAGAAGGAAGCAGATTGGTCCAACTTTAAATATCATTGATAGGCATATAAAAACGGGAAGAGATAACCCATTGTTCAACCTGCCTGTGAGGTTCCTCAATATTTTGCCAGCTCTGTCCTGTACTGAAAACCTTGCACGGCGTGAAATATTCTCTTTTCCAACTACAGTCCAATTAAACTACTACAAGTAAATCGTGACAGCCTAGATTTACTTGTAGTACCCGGATGACCGAGCTTTGCTCGGTTTTTTTTAAGTTACATTTATATACAAATTACATGAATAACAGTTTTTGATCTTATTGACATAATAGAAAAAACTGAACTGGTTATTTGAATAAAAAATCATGAGTGCAATTAGTTTAATTAAAATTTTGGTATTTTTAAAAAATACTAAAAAAAGGGCTCGAAATAATAGATTTTCTCACAAAAGAAGGGAACTTGAAAAAAAAAGGAAAAAAAGTCGGACCCAAGCCGGGACGCGAACCACGGAACTCCGATATCACGCCCGAACAACATCCCATCTGAGCTATTACGATCGTTGGTAACCTGTCAAAATTTACCTTCTTATATTGTAGCAGTTTTTTTATTGCCTGAAAACACGGACAAAAGAACATTTTCTAAAAATAAATCCTAGCTAGATCGATTTATTGTCCCCGAAACTCCCCGGACACTAAATTTTATGAAAATCGTTGGAGCCGTTTCCGAGATCCCGATTATATATATACAAGAATTGCTCGTTTAAAGGTATAGGATATCATATAAATAAATGTCGTAAATATATTACTTGTTTAAGAAGCCTTAAAACAAATAAATAGAATATGCATGCAACATACAAACTGCAGACAGCACGCAAACTATAGCAAAATCAAATATAGATAAACAGAACAGTAATTTGGTTTTCCCTCGCATATACGAGTATGCACTTAGTTTCCGTGTTACGGTCATATTAAATTATCTGACGACATGCAGCGTTCCTTCTTATTATGTCTCTTCAATACTTATACTAAAACGGAATATGAAGTAAAATGTATTCCTTAGAGAAGATATTTCTAAGAAGGGCATCACGAAAGCTGTATTTTGCGGAAGATTTTTTTAATTAAAGTAAGTGTAGTAAATGAACACACAGCCCAACTGATGGTAAGTAGATAGAGAGATGAGAAGTAGAGCCCATAAAAATCTACATTTTTATCCTTAATTAATAATTAAATGAAGAGACGACGAGCATTAAGATGGAATAACACCAGTAAAATTTAATTTTTAACCTTACTCTTAAACTTGTAACGGCCGGCTGCTGGATAAGATTGGCGTCAATGGCCAATTCTCCTTGTAGGGCAGAGATTTATGTCCAACAGCAGAATTTTAAGGGCTGGAACTTAAAATGAATGCTTTAAATGTCACCTCTTAAACGACTCCGTGGCGCAGTGAGCAATGAGTGGCTGCGCTGTGGGTCGCGGGTTCGAATCCCCCACGGAACAAGTATTTGTATGGCCTACAAATAGTTGTTCCGGGTCTGGATGTTTGTCCTTGTGCAATTTATGTTTGTAAACTGCCCCACGATACAGGAGAAAATCCTAGTGTAGGGGTAACGTTTTTTAAAAAAAACCTCTTAAGCGCTTTAGAGAAACATTCTCCAATTTACTTTCTTTTATGCTTTTCCTTATGTATATTCCATATAACTTAACGTGAATACATTGTTACAAATAAGGATAGATAATACAAATAAAGAAGATTGTGTTGCAGAGAGGCTACTTTTCTCCTCGTTTGGCGTTTAATCGTGACAGGCAGTCTTGCTGCTGGTTTGCATATTTTATATATTTTAATGTTGTTAGTTATTACGTATTTACTTCTAACTGCAATTATTACATTCTTTTTTCATATGTTATTTTTCCATATGTTTTACAACATATTATTTTAACTACGACTTTTATTAAAATATAAAATTGAGACAAAAACATAAGCATATCTGTTTTAAAATTATATTATAAAAGAAGATAGTAAAGTATATGTATGCTTACGTGGCGGAACCACGCTACAGCTATATCTTGGTTGTAGCACAAATGGGACAGCTCAAATGGGGTAGGACCAAGTTCTCACAAAATAACTGCGTAAAATAGCAGCTTAATGTTACTGTGCGTTGAATGATGAGTGTAGAGTCCCGGACACCCTTTTATTGGAAACGAGGCATTACATCTTGGTCCTCAGGGTTGACAACGCACCTGCATTTTTGTTCTTAATCGAGGAGAGATAGCGTTGCTGCTGTATCCACTCTCTCCCAGAATAACAACGTGAAATAGCAGCATACATGCAACCGTGTTTCATAATACGGTGAGTGACGAGATGCGGAAACCCAGTGTGGTGATAGCGATGCATTCCACTTAAAATTTCTTTGGGAACAAAATACACCTGCATTTTTCCACAACATCCACTTACTGTCCACGTCTGGTGGACTGTGTGCTCATTATTCACGCCAACGTAGTAAAATACAATAATGACCTGACGAAATGAATAAAGCCAGGTATACGAGTTTACGCTACGTCCGTTTGTACGAACTTCAGCTACACCACCACTTCAACTGCACACCACACATCAGGTAGCAGACAGGTACTGCCCTATAACTTATAAAGTAATTAATTTATAATGGAAAATATTATTATATTCTTTTTTTTATAGGGACAAACGAGCACACAGTCCACCTGATGGTAAGTGGTTGCTGTGGCCCATAGACATCCACATCTATCCTCGATTACGAATCAAAATGCAGATGCGTTGTCACCCGTGAGGACTAAGATGGAATGCCTCGTTTCCAGTAAAAAGGGTCTCCGGTTCTCTACACTCACCATACGAAATACAGCAGCATTAAGCTACTATTTCACGCTGGTATTCTGTGAGAGCGTGGTCCTTCCCCGGTCGAGCCGACCCATTCGTGCTACAACTATACTACTAATATAACTGCAGCATGGCTCTACCACGTTTAAATTTATTTTTGTATTGATTTCATAAAGTTAAGGTGTTCCTGTTTACGATTAATAGCTTCTATTCCAATAATTGAATTACCCTATCGATATCTAACAATCTAATTAACTTGGCAATCAATAACAGGATAGAGATTATTTGAATGTAAAGGGATGGAATGTTCAACGTAAGTATTTTTGTGGTTTCACTGGCTTATGTTCCATTTATGATTCTTCTGTCAATAATACTTCATTTTTCAAACTAGCCTGCAGTCCATCCAGTGGAAAGTAAACAAGGCATGAAATATTTGTTTTGTTTATACACACATACATAAACTATCACGCCTGGAATCCTGAGAGATTTTCTATTTTAGATTGGATTTATTAGTCTTCTGAAGTGATGACTTATTGTTTTGAAGTTCTTTCATCTACTGAAGTAGCCACTTAGTAGTTACTACAGTTTTATATTTAAAAAAAAGAATCCGTCTAAGGCGTCCCTTGCCGACGCCACTACTTACTTAATCTGCATAATTTTCCTTTGTCAGTCCTTCATTATTCATTATTTCGATATTTCTAAGCCACCGAAACATCCTTGCTTGATCCTAGTCGCAGCGCCGTCTTGAATATCACATAATTCATTTATGACAATTTCACTCTCTTTTGATTCAAAATCTCACCTAACATACATTTTAATGATCGCATATATTCAGCACTTTTATTTTGATATTCATTTAACGTGATAGTACCTGTGTTTTAATCAACTAAATATAATGATAGTAGCATATTATGGATGCAAAATGAATATGTCGTCGGCTCGGAAGGACCACGCTTGCGGGGTACACCAGTGTATAATATAACATTATATGAAAATGCTGTGTTTCGTATGGGGAGTGATGAGAAACGAAGACATTTTTGCTGGTGACGTGGCATTTTATCTTAGTTTTCGACAATGGTAACGCATCTGAATTTTAACCCCCAATCAAATATAAATGTAGCTGTATGAACCACATCACCAAATTATAAACAGGTAGAATGTGGGCTTTATTGTTCCTCTTATTTCTATAAAGAATAACGTTATTTATTCTGAAGCAGTCCAGCCGGTCTGAGAATGTAACAAATAAATTATTACTGTAGCGCACCATAATTAATGCCTGGTACATGGCGAGTTGCCACTAGCGCCATCTAGCATAGAGTAGCACAACTAGGAGAGCTTTCTAGAAAATTCCATACTTGAAATTTTTACACCTTTTACAGTCGGAACTAGTATGTACTCGAACATTTTAGATGTTTCCGTAGAAGAGGCCCTATATAAGGCCGGTAAAGACTGCGACCGAATCAGAATTCGAGATACAAGCGAATACTTCGATGTGATATAACTCCGAACTAAAGTGATCAGTAGCACAATTGTGTTTTATTGTTAGTGTGTTTTACGTTGTAATTGGTGTTCGGTAATTAAAGTGTCAATTTTGGCAATTCAATCGGCAGTATTTGTTGTCACGTACTCCAAGCTCCTAACATTACTATCATCATCATCATCATCATCATTACAGCCTTTCACAAGTCCACTGCTGAACATAGGCCTCCCCCAAGTAATGCCACAAAGCACGGTCCTGAGCCACCTGCATCCATCGACTTCCTGCATGTCTTACCAGGTCGTCACTCCATCTAGTGGGGGGTCGCCCTACACTACGCCTACCGGTACGAGGCTGCCACTCGAGAACCTTTCTTCCCCATCGGTTATCGGTTCTTCGAGCTATATGGCCGGCCCATTGCCACTTCAGCTTACTAATCCGTTGGGCTATGTCGGTCACTCTGGTTTTACTGCGGATATCCTCATTTCTGAGTCTATCACGCAGAGAAACTCCGAGCATAGCCCTCTCCATAGCTCGCTGAGCGACCTTAAGCGTCCTCATACGGCCAGCAGTGAAGGACCACGTCTCAGATCCATAAGTCATCACTGGCAACACGCACTGGTTGTACAATCTAGTTTTTAGAGATTGAGGTATACCTGACGAAAAGATATGTCGTAATTTCCCGAACGCTGCCCAGCCGAGTTGAATCCGTCGATTGACCTCTCGGTCGAAGTTAGACTTACCTAGTCGGACTATTTGTCCCAGGTAAACGTACTCGTCAACAACTTCGAGCATAGTGCTCCCAACAACTACCGGCATAGGTGTGACATGGACATTGAACATGATCTTTGTTTTGTCCATGTTCATCTTAAGACCTATCCGTTGGGAGGCACTATTGAGGTCATTGAGCATAGTGCTTAAGTCCTCCAGCGATTCTGCCATAAGGACTATATCGTCGGCAAATCGAAGGTGAGTGATGTACTCGCCATTGATGTCAATACCGTATCCTTTCCAGTCCAGTAGCTTGAAAACGTCTTCCAATGCAGCGGTGAAGAGTTTCGGGGATATAACGTCACCCTGTCTTACACCTCTCTGCAGTTGGATAGGTTTCGAGCTCTGGTTCTGTACTCGGATAGCCATCGTAGCCCTACTGTACAAACACTTCAGCACTTCGATATACCGACAGTCAACTTGGCACCGCTGAAGGGACTGTAGCACCGCCCAAATTTCGACGGAATCAAAGGCTTTCTCATAGTCCACATACGCCAGGCAAAGTGGCAGATTGTACTCTTCAGTCTTCTGTACAATCTGCCGCAGGGTATGTATGTGGTCTATGGTACTGAAGCCTTTTCGGAAACCGGCTTGTTCGGGAGGCTGGAAGTCGTCAAGTCTGCGTGCGAGACGATTCGTAATGACTCTCGAAAACAGCACGTAGACGCGGCTCAGAAGGGAAATCGGTCTGTAGTTCTTTAAGAGAGCGTTGTCGCCTTTCTTAAAGAACAAGACCACCGCACTTCTGCTCCACGCCTCTGGAGTAGTGCCACCATGGAGGACGGAATTGAAGAGCTTCTGAAGGACTACAAGTACCGGTGTTCCACCCGCTTTCAGAAGCTCCGCTGTAATTCCATCCTCGCCTGGGGCCCTGCCGTTTTTAAGGTGCTGGAGAGCCATTCTAATCTCGCTTAGACTGACGTCCGGGATATCATCGGAATAGTGTCGGATAAGACTTGCTCTTGGATCGTTACTCACACTTGCGTGTGGCTCCAACGATGATGTGTACAGCTGCCCATAGAACCTCTCAATCTCACTCAAAATCTCAGGTGTCCCGGAAACGATGTTGCCACACTCAGTCTTCAGCTTTGACAGTTGGCTCTTTCTGGCAGACAGATCTCTGGCAAAGACTTTGGAGCCCTGGTTTCGCTCGATCGCTTCTTTAATACGAGTAGTATTAAAGTTGCGTAAGTCTCGCCGTATGCATTTGGAGATCTGTCTGTTCAGTTGCCTGTATGCTGTCAAATCTGTTGACGATTGCAGCCTCATCTCCCGTCTAACAGCCATGAGATTAAGAGTGTGATCGGAGAGTTTTTGTGTTCTTCTGCGGCGGGTCTTGCAGAACTTAGCTCCGACCGCATGGACAGTTTCCACGAGCTTGTCGTTCATATCGTCCACTGCATTGCAATCTTCTAGGCACTGGAAGCGGTTACGTAACTCGAGCTGAAAGGTTTCGGGATTCTGGATTAGAGCACGAGGGGGACGGAGCGTTGACTTCATTAGACGAGACCTCTCCAACTTAACGTTTAGGTTCAGTGTGCCTCTAACCATTCGGTGATCGCTGCCAGTTTTCACCCTTGCGATCACTGAGACATCACTGAACAGTTGGCGTCTGGTCGTCATAATGAAGTCAATCTCATTTTTTGTCAAACCGTCGGGGCTCGACCAGGTCCACTTCCTGTGGGGCCGCTTCTGGAAGAAAGAGTTCATCATAAAGAGTCCCTCTTTCTCCATAAAGTCGGCCAGCTGCTGGCCCCTTCGGTTCCGTTGCCCTACTCCAAATTTCCCTACCTTCAGCTCACCGCTTTCTCTTGTGCCTAGTTTTGCGTTGAAGTCTCCCATCAACACCATGTAGTGAGTTTTGGAGGAATGTATGGCTCTGGAAATATCCTCATACATTTCCTCCACCTCCTCATCGGGGTGTGCCGAGGTTGGTGCGTAAACCTGAATGACCTTCAGCGAATACCGTTTGGTGATTCTGAGTATCAGGTACGCGACCCTCGTCGACACACTCCCAATCTTTACAACGTTGTTGACGAGAGACTTGTGGACGATAAATCCGACACCTCCTTGGGACAGATGGTCGCCCTCCCGGTGATAGAACAAGTTGCCGGACTCGAGGATTGCCGTGTCCTCCCCCTCTCTTCGGACCTCGGATAATCCAATAATATGCCAGCGCAACTTGTCTACCTCTTCTTCCAGCTCCAGTATCTTCTCGTCAGTCCTCAGGGTGCGTGCGTTATATGTTGCCAGGTCGAGTCGTCGTAGGTGGCAACCGAACCTCCACCGGAGATTCTTAGCACCCCCTGCCCCGCCGTTACCATGGTCGCCACCGTAGCCAGGAATAGCGGGGCCGCCGGGGACTGGGGGCCGTCTTTTTGTGTATTTGTTCATTGGGGGGTATTTGCCGTAGTTGCCACGCTTGGCGAGCGGGTTGGCAACCGCAGTTTTTTATTACGTCACAGTTGTTATCAGGAAGATGCTGCTGCCCATCTCCTGCCTGTCTCCCTCTGTCGCCTCTTACGACACCCACGGGAAGATATGGGGTAGTGGATATTCTTAACCGCCACTACACGGCATTACTATAACAAAGAATATATCTTTTTAAAGATCTCGACTCCATAAATTTTTGGTTTTACGAGCATCATATTGGTATTACTTTCATAAAATATAACTTGTTAATTCAGGGATAAATACGAATTTGACATACACTTCAAGGATTTACAGTTGATTTTAAAGAAATTGCAAAAGAACAGACAAACGTACATGCATGCATCCAAAAATCATAACTCTCCTACTGAGACAACGAGTAAGAAATAATTCAATAAAAAATATTAATATATATACATACCTACTTAACATTTGACGCTTTGGAAAAAAATTGCCTTAAGGTATCAGAAAAATTATATTGCTTTACTTTTTCCTTCTTAAAATATTTATTGCTTCAACAATTTTTAACTTTGAGTCCCCACTGTGATTAACGAAATTATTTTATAATTAAATTAAAACCTTTTGAATTTGAGTGTTTTCATTACTGTCTTTTAATTCAAATATTTATTTAATTTTGCTGGAATCAACTTTTATTCATTTTTCAAAACAATGTTTGATAATAATAATAATATGCCCGAATAATTTATACTTTCTTCGGAACGACAATCAGGATTAGGACGTGCGTGACATAATTCCAATCACATAATAAAATCTCCCGGATTAAGTTCAGTGAGTGATTGAATATATTTTTCCGTAAATTTTGTTATCTAAAACCTGACTTGAATATTTTAATAAATTGAATATTACAGGTGGAAATATGCATTTTTTCTATAATAACTTAATTTTGGAACATTTTGATATATTGTGTTAAGAAAAAAAAAACTTTAAGCGCATGACTATCAAGGATATTATTTTTATTACTTATATCGTGGTGCGTTTATTGATTTATAATCATTAGTTTATATTATTGTATTCATAAATTATTAAATATGTATATAACGCAGGTTTACGATAAAACCTAGTTTTTGATCAAAAACCAAGACTCATTTAGTTTTATGATAAAATCAACTAAACCTTACTTAACGTTATATAGAGATGTGGTGGTATACGAGGATAGAGGTCAAAACATAAGTTTCATGATACCATTCAGACCCAATGCACCCTCATGATCGTACCCCACTGACAGGGAATATCTAGAACCAGGATCCTACAGGACAGGGAATACCCCATAGCAGATCCAAGATCGGAGTACGTGGATGCGAACGCTTGCAGTAGAAAATGGAACGCGAAAAGCTATGTGGAGACAAATTATCACAACCGAAACAATAGGCAAAGTGGCAGTAGTCGCTAACACTTTCGGTCAATATCAAGATCTGCAACACCATCTTGCAAAACTTTCACCGAAGTAACGAAGATCAGCTTGTGGTGAAGTTTGAAGAAGCCGATGCCGCAGTGAACAATAACGACACGACTGAAGTAATTAAATAAAATAGGTCAGGACAGTAAATGGTGGCATACAACGTCACGGGCTGTTTGGAGACGTTGGACAGAAGTGAGACAAAGCGGTTAGACAAACTTGTTTTTCGAACACCTCCTCACGACTCTATAGTGGTAACAGCAAAGTGTACAAGAGCCTGAGGACGAGATCCTGGACAGGCTCTAGGCTGTGTCCATAATCTTGGAAGAAGGCGGCTCTCTTGGGCATTGCTAGTTGCCATAAATAGCAAGGGTCCACGGCGTACCCGAGTGTGGAAAAACACTTGGGTTATTAACAGCTTTGAGGCCGAAAATGTTGTCATAATAACAACCACTACAACAACAGTAGCTAATGGAGAAGAAGGATGAAACACTCAAGAACCATTTATAGAGGCTATAGTAATGGCAGTACAAATCACGGCTGCAAACGAGATTCTTCTTATAGGCGACAACAACCAGCTGTCATACATTGATAGGCACGATCTGTTCCGACCGCATTACACTCGTCCAAATCTAGTTGCTAATATCGAACATGCATGGCGCTGCACGCACAGAAACCCACTGAATGTAGTGTAAACACTAAACGAAATCTGCAGTGGCATATACTCATCCAATACTACGTTAAGATCGCTAGTACTGAAGAGGTACACGGAATCACAAATCCCTAAGTCCCTTTGAAATGCGCTATATCTGGGATACACCCCAGCTGAAAAAGGAAACCTCATCCGTTAGGCTTATGGAAAAGGAAAGGGAGCGCCAATCTGCCTCAGGGGCTCACGAGGGAGACAGTGGTAATTGTGAGGTAAGCTAGAAAAAAAAAACGACTGTACAACAGTGTTAGCCATGCAGCGATAGCAATCTCACGCGATCCGAGCCGTTGTGTCTATTACACAGACTGTTGTGTGGAAAATGCAGTTGCCCACTTTGCGCACCGCATCTTCCACCACAAGCAGAATTAGGGATCATAACACAAAATGACAATACAACATCGATACTTAAAGGTTGCAAGAAACATTATGAACGTGGTCCAAGATAAAGTGGAGTAATAGAGCATTTCCTAAAATTTTTGCATGAGAGCTTGTTTTCTTGTCCGATATTTTTAAGTTAACATAATTCCGTGTTTAAATGTATCCAAGTGTAGAAAAAATGCATCGTTATATAATACTTCGTAAATTATTCGTATATATATATATATATATATATATATATATATATATATATATAAATATATATATATATACGCAGTGCGGAACCATTATGATATTATATATACATATATATATATATATATATATATATATATATATATATATATATATACGCAGTGTTTTTCAAAATTTTATAAGTGCGACTAACAATTTCAATGCGATTGCCGTATAGCGCCCATATAGCTCGATGGGTGTTGAAAGAGGCGACAGTAGGAAACTGAATCAGATGGGCAGCATATTATAGAAAAAAAAAATTAAAATTTGGCATATATACCTCATACAATGCAATTTACGGGCGCGGTAAATGTACTGCAGCGGGCTTTTAAATAGACCTATAATAAATTACTCAATAAAAACAGTAATGGCGCGAGTAGAATCGTTAATTGCACATCTTGAACGCTAAGTGGAAAGTTTGGCTTAACTGTCGATTTGACAAGGCAACGTTGTCCATAGTCCCTCAAATATGGGACCTATTCAGTCCCAGACTAACAAAAGAGAACAGAAAATAGGACATTATAAGAGTAAAACTATTTGTTACAAAAGTAGGTATATTATTTTATGAATAATAAAGTTTGTAATTATTCTGTTATTAAAGAAATGGATATAAATAAAGTGAACGTGACTTTGAATGTCACGTGCGCATTTACGTCACGGTCATATTTTTAAATGCAATAAAAGTTAGAAAATTATTAGCTTTTTCTTGTTTTTTTTTTCCAAGAAAGTTAGTTTACAAAACTTATTTCCAATTCATTTAATAACGAGCCACAGATTCATTGATTTGGTAAATTTTTTACAATTAAAAGCCCAGTACAAGTTAAAAACTTCGAAATTCAAAACTCTTTTTAAAAGATTTTATTTAACTTGCAATATTTGTATGTTTGCTGTGGTTAAATTTTACAACTGAATTTTAAAGTAGTTAAGTAGTTAGCCTCAACCGATTGAACTAAAATTTTGCATACATGTTTAGTTTGGATGACAATGCATGGTTAGCTAAGTATACAATATGGCGAACCAGCAAAGATGGCGGATTAGTTATTTTTATGCACTCCCATGATATGGGTATCAAACGAAAGTATTTGCTGAAAAGAACACAAACATTAAGATCTACGGAAAATGTTATAGTGTTAATTTTACCATTGATATCATCATCATCATCATTACAGCCCTTCACAAGTCCGCTGCTGAACATAGGTCTCCCCCAAGGAATGCCACAAAGCACAGTCCTGAGCCACCTGCATCCATCGACATCCTGCATGTCTTACTAGTTTCTCTCCGTCTAGTGTGGGGACGCCCTACACTTCGCCTGGTGGTACGAGGCTGCCACTTTAGAACCTTTCTTTTCCATAGTTTGTCGGTTCTGCGAGTTATATGGTCAGGCCATAGCAACTTCAGCTTACTAATCCGTTTAGCTATGTCGTTTATTCTGGTAAAAATACGGATATATTCATTTTTAAGTCTAGCACGCAAAGTAATCCCTAGCATAGAGCCGTAACTTGAGCTTCCTCATACGGCCAGCAGTGAAGGACCACGTCTCAAATATTATAGGTCATCACTGCCAACATACACTGGTTGTACAATCTTGTTTTGAAGTTCTAAAATATGCCTGACGAGAAGATGTGTCATAATCTCAAATGCTGCCTACCCGCGTTGAATCCGTCGATTGATGTCTCGGTTGAAGATGGTATTACTTAGTCGGACTATTTGTCCCAGGTAAACATACTGTCTTACACCTCTCTACAGTTGAATAGATTCCGCACTCTGTTTACGGACTCGGATAGCCATCGTAGCCCTTCTGTAAAAACACTTCAACACTTCGATATATTGAGAGTCAACTTGGCTCCGCTAAAGGGACTGTATCACCGACCGAATTTTGACAACTGATTGCAAAACGTATGCCCTGTGGTGGCGGTATGTGCCTTAAGTTAGACGGCGGTAGACAATTTCATCGAAACCAGAGGCAAACTTCCAAACGGATGACGGGCAGCAGTGTCAGTCTGAACGCGGGTTACACGGGTTGAGGTGAGGATGTCAACCCTGAAAACATAAATTGGATGCCAAAAGGTCTTTTTTGAAGAAGATATTGTTTAAATTGTCACCTTAATAGGCAGACTGGAGACCACAGCAACACGCGTATCGCACTATGGACGCTGATTACGTTAAAAGGTAGTTTAAAGCATTTTCCATAATCTATATTTACTATACATACAGGAAGATAAAGTTTTTAGATATTCACGTTGCCACCACAAGGATTTCGCACGGATACTAATATCTTGTGTCCACTTTACGGCCCTTAGGCCATACACGGCCTTTTTGCCATAAAAAACAATAAACGTATTAAAATTAAATGTATGGTTTGCCTCGATCGTGCCCCTGTGTAGTATAATGTATATACTGTATGTATATAAAACGACTGCCTCTTTAGTCTAGTGGTTGTAGTAGTACGACTGCTGATCATAAGGTCCTGGGTTCGAATCCCGGGCCGGGCAAAAATTAATTATTGAGTTTTTCCGTCAAGAAATTCTCGGTAGTTGCCCGGAGTCAGGAAGTTGGCGGTGTCTCACCCCCGTGTTTCGAAAAGCACGTAAAGCCGTTGGTCCTGCGCCTGATCTCTCTCCGGTCGTGTCACTTTACCGTCCCATCGGATTATGAGAGTGAGGGAATAGTGAGTGCACCTGTGCTTGCGCATACACTTGGGCACTATAATCCTGTCCTGCGCCGATGGCTAGTCACCGTTGAGGCAGGCCGCCGTGACCGAAATTCGGTCTGGAGGACATTATAGTATTGGTTGCGCGGAAAAAACCATTGGATTATTATATTTGACGGTAGAGGTGCCAAGCCGCTTGTTCCTTTCCGACAAAACGATATCATTCATACCCTCCTCGATCCTCCATCGACACATCGGGGTGGTGGGGTGGGAGGGG
The DNA here is from genome assembly GCA_036936625.1 of Parnassius smintheus behrii. Lineage (NCBI taxonomy): Eukaryota > Metazoa > Arthropoda > Insecta > Lepidoptera > Papilionidae > Parnassius > Parnassius smintheus. Next base: position 11,605,153 of record JAUPFT010000026.1, on the reverse strand, counting down.
CAAGAAGATGATTCTAGAATGTCACGTAATCATCGGGGCCGAGGACATATAAGGCACGCGCGACCGTTGCGCGGTCTCTTTCCTACCGCGCCAGTCATTGGAACAACAGCTCTTTCCACCGCAGTCGTCGTTGAAACCACACCGCTAGTAGAAACCGCTTTAGCCTGGAAGCAGTCGAGCTCCAGGAGAACCGCCTCACCTCGTGTGAGATATAGTCGCGCACCGCCTCTCTCCGGAGTGTTCCAGAAGAAGTTCCAGAAGTTGCAGCTATAGTGCTCAACAGGATAGAAGAAACCCCGGTGAGTCAACATTCCTTAATTTAGCTCCTGCCTTACATAGTTTTAACCCGCTCCAATTTTTTGTTCTCCTAATAAGGCAGGATTCCTTTTCAGCGATTTGGCACAATAATAGTTTAGTTTTAGGGAAGAGCGAGTGCATTATACCGCATGCTATAGTAGTCGCCTTTACGTAAGCGTAGAAGCAACCGCATATACAGTCCACTTTAGTTAATATCTCGCGTAATAGGTTTAAGGTTCGACCGGGGAACTAGACTTCGGCAGCCTTAAACACGTGGCTCCACCATTTTATGGTCACTTCGAGCAGGATTTTGGTCGAATTGTTGAATTAATTAATTAGATAATGCACTCCAATTTATAGAATAGACTTAAATAGTGTTCGTTTAAATTTAAATTTTGATTAGGTACTCGCAAACAGAATTATTCGTTTTATAGCGCTCGTATTTGATTAAATTTAAAGCCTATTAAATAATTGAAACAGTGTAATAGGAACCGTTTGATACGCTTACCCACAATCTTGATAAAATTATTGAGTCTAGCAAATGACGCGTCACCTCGACTCGCTGCGCAGGTGTTCGATTTAATTACGTAATACGGCATACCGAGTGTCCATCCTTTATTGTTTGTGCGTTGTGAGATTAATTGTGATTGATATAACTTTATTATAATAGTTTAAAATGGCAGTTAGTGGAAGTGAAATCAAAATTAAAACGCTTTATGCTAAGAGGGACATACTCTTTTCGCGTATGCGGAATATAAGTGATTATATAAAGAACATCCATATAGAAGCAGTGCGGGAAACTTTTTTGACCGAAATCGAAACGATAGATTCTTTACGAATAGATTACGAAAAAATATTAGACCAAATTAATCATTTGGAATTACAAATCGACCCGAAATACATAGTGAACTACCAACCGCTGCTGGCATTCGAAGATATGTTGTGTCGCGTGAAAAGAATTGCGAGATCCCTATCTCAAAACGAAGCAAAGCCGGAAAAACAGGTACGTCCAAGCGACTCGATTAGGTTGCCGCCAATAGATATTCCGGTATTTAATGGTGATATTAAGACGTGGCCCTTCTTCTTCAGTAGTTTTCAAAACAATATACACAATAACCCATCGTTATCGGACGCCGAAAAATTATATTACTTAATCAGTAAACTTAGTGGCAGGGCACAGTCGATCTGCTCTGGTTTTACACCTACAGCAAACAATTACTTATTAATATTCGAAACGCTTAAAACTAAATATGAAGATAGGAGAATGTTAGCTTCCGAATATTTGAACCAGATATTCGATCTTAAATCTATATCATCCGCGAACATCAACGGCTTAGAGCAATTTCTAGATAAATTTGTGGCATCGGTGGCTGCACTTAAGAATTTGAAATTTAATGATCTTATGGACGTGGTGTTTCTCCATATTGCACTGAAGAAGTTGGACCCCGACACCGTGCGTGCGTTTGAAATGGAGCATCGTAGCTCGGAGATGCCTTCCTTTCATTCATTAGCATCGTTCGTGCGAGATCAAATAAAGGTGATGCAGCGCTCTCCGAACGTTAAACAGGAGATTAAAAGGTGCGTCGACCGTAGACAGACTCAACCATCTAAAATAGCAGGGTCGTTAACTTACGTAACCGCTACGCCAACATCACTCCAGCATACTTGTTTAGTATGTAAAGATAGACACGGTAATTTATATAATTGTGCGACTTTTCGTAAATATTCACCAAGCGAGCGTTATAAATTAGTAAAGACAAACAACCTATGTTTGAACTGCTTAAGCGATAAGCATTTAGTTGCAAAATGCAATTCGAGTTCCGTATGTAGCAAGTGCGCCAGGAAACATCACACGCTATTACATTTTGAAAATAGCAACATAGCGGCGTCAAGTAAAGCGGATAAGGAATTCGCCCCTACTAAGGTCAACGATTCTAGCGGTCGACCTGGTGATGTCGCTCTGTGCTCATTGGCAAATATGGGAGCACAACCTCCTTCAACCGTGTTACTGGGTACGGCACGTATTTTGGTTAGGGATTCGCGTGGAAACGAACAAAGCGTCCGTGCACTGCTGGACAGCGGAGCCCAAAATAGCTTTATAACGCGACAATGTTGTCAGCGCTTAGGCTTAGTAATAAATAGGTCACTTTCATGTCCTGTAATTAAAGGCATCGGAGGCACTAGTAAATCGACACAGGGATATATAAATTTAAAAATTTATTCTCGGATAGATCGTAATGTTAACTTTGATATAAATGCACTAGTAGTAGATAGGGTCACTGAACGGTTGCCAACCGTTTCGGTTGACACCTCGGCAATGATTGAATTTAAGAATTTGACTCTGGCGGACGACACTTACGCCGTTCCTGGAAACATAGACATGCTCATTGGAGCATCGCTTTTCCCTTATCTTTTGTTAAACAATAAGGTCAGGGGCAACTCCTCGCATACCGCGCCTTACTCACTGGAAACCGTATTGGGATATGTTATCCTTGGCTCCGCCCCCATCATAGATAGCATTTCGGCAACATCCTGTTGTTGCACCGTCGCTGTCGAACCTCCCGAATTATTGACTCGCAATTTTCGGGAAGTAGGGAAGGGGAACATCCCGCGCTCGGGTAATAAATTATGCGAAGGGTCGAGAAGCAAGACGTTAGAGTCTGTTGTTAGTAAACCTGTTGTAGTTTCGTCGCAGCCGAAGGGAACGCCGAGTAGGGATAGCCCTGGAGCTAGGTTTACCGACACCGCAAACAAGGCCCATATTAGCAAGATTAGATCGCCCCGCAACCCGTCAGGTGACATATTCAGTGCTCGAATCGATCTAGTTAGCGGAAGCGCGCGCGGCGCAGATCGAGGTCACGGTCGCGGCGCATGGACACACCGAGCCGCTGCGACAGAAAGCGTGCCTCACTGGAGGCTACGGAATAGACCTGCTGAGCCAATCTTGATTGGCGGGAGGAAGTGAGACTTCGCGAGCAACAAGCCATATGCAGTGTTGTTCCGAAGCGTTCATCGCATAGTTTCACCGCTTATTAATAATTATAGCTTAGTCGCTTAGAAATTGCATACTTGTGATTGGATAGTTTTATTATTTAAATATTAGTTTGTCGTTGATAGAATTATATATTGGTATTTCCTTAGTGTTTGTTTAGCTTGTTGGTGTTCCGTAAAATTAAAAATAAAATAGTATAGTTTAGCCGCGCCACAGCAATACGCTGTGTTATATTTAAATCATTTTTGTCGTTACAGTGTAGCCTTTGTAGTTTAAAGTCGATAAGTAGTGTTTGTTCGTATATCGTTACGTCCGATTACAACTATGCTGAGTCGCTAGTATTGCGTGAACTTCAACGTGCGCACTTCTCTGAAGAAATTGGAAGATTACAATCGAATAGAGCTTGTAGTCGCGCCTTTCAACGCCTTAAGCCATTTTTACAGGATGAGATTGTAAGGGTGGGTGGACGCTTGTCCAACTCGCAATTGAGTTTCGACCAACGGCACCCTATTGTTTTACCGCGTAAAGACCATATCTTGAACTTATTAGTCGATTACCATCATAAATTGAACTCGCACGCTGGCCCCGACTTGTTGATGTCGATTTTGCGTCAGAATTATTGGATTCTTTCTGCACGTAGTTTAATACGCAATCGGGTGCACAGATGTATAGCTTGCTTTCGGGCACGCCCCAAGCCGTCATTTCTGGAAATGGCGGAACTTAGATCTTGTAGAGTAATACAATCAGTAAAGCCCTTCACGCACACCGGGTCTGATTTCGCTGGTCCGTTTAAGGTCACGCTCACTCGCGGGCGTGGTATAAGATCCACAAAGGCTTACGTCTGCATTTTCGTATGTCTAACTACTCGAGCGGTGCATATAGAACTCGTTGGTGATCTAAGCACAGCAGGCTTTATGGGTGCATTTAAAAGATTTCTTTCCCGCCGTGGCCCTGTAAGTAGATTGTATTCGGATAACGGTACGAACTACGTCGGTGCAAAACGTATTTTATCGGAACTACATGAGCTCTTAGCTAGCAAATATTATAATTCGGAGTTCGCTCACATTCTAGCCGAGAACCGCATTGAGTGGTCTCTGAACGTCCCAGCCGCGAGCCATTTTGGGGGCAATTGGGAGACTAATATCAAGAGTCTAAAGAGTCATTTATACCGAGTAATAGGAGATCAAATTTTGTCCTTCGAAGAGCTAAGTACGGTGCTCGCTCAAATTGAATGCGTAATGAATAGTCGCCCACTTTGTCGTACGTTGTCTAGTGACCCCTCGGAACCGCTGGCTCTAACTCCAGCACATTTTTTGAATTTAACGCCTTTAAAGTATTTGCCAGCCGCAGGTATGGATGAGAACAGACTTAGCATTTCCGCACGCCACAAATTATTAGATCGGTTAGTGCAATCGTTTTGGAAGCGATGGAGGATGGAATACTTGCATACTTTGCAGTCTCGGCAAAAATGGAACACAGCAACTGAGCCTTTAGCTGTAGGAACTGTAGTTGTGCTCACCAAAGAGAATACGCCGCCTCTCCACTGGCCGTTAGGAATTGTCGAAGAGGTCTTTCCCGGTTCCGACGGAGTAGTTAGGATAGCTCGCGTTAAGACCACGGTTGGGTCTTACTTGCGTCCGGTTGTCCGTTTGTGCCCCCTGCCTCTTCCATAATTTAAATTAGCTTTCTAGATTAAATTGTAGTTGAATTTAAGTAATCTTAGCGTTAGTTAGTTATTTTGTTAGTGGATCTTAGCTCTAGTTGTATTAGTTAATTTTGAAGGAAATCCTTCAAGGGCGGGGGAGATGGTTGCGCGGAAAAAACCATTGGATTATTATATTTGACGGTAGAGGTGCCAAGCCGCTTGTTCCTTTCCGACAAAACGATATCATTCATACCCTCCTCGATCCTCCATCGACACATCGGGGTGGTGGGGTGGGAGGGGCAAGAAGATGATTCTAGAATGTCACGTAATCATCGGGGCCGAGGACATATAAGGCACGCGCGACCGTTGCGCGGTCTCTTTCCTACCGCGCCAGTCATTGGAACAACAGCTCTTTCCACCGCAGTCGTCGTTTAAACCACACCGCTAGTAGAAACCGCTTTAGCCTGGAAGCAGTCGAGCTCCAGGAGAACCGCCTCATCTCGTGTGAGATATAGTCGCGCACCGCCTCTCTCCGGAGTGTTCCAGAAGAAGTTCCAGAAGTTGCAGCTATAGTGCTCAACAGGATAGAAGAAACCCCGGTGAGTCAACATTCCTTAATTTAGCTCCTGCCTTACATAGTTTTAACCCGCTCCAATTTTTTGTTCTCCTAATAAGGCAGGATTCCTTTTCAGCGATTTGGCACAATAATAGTTTAGTTTTAGGGAAGAGCGAGTGCATTATACCGCATGCTATAGTAGTCGCCTTTACGTAAGCGTAGGAGCAACCGCATATACAGTCCACTTTAGTTAATATCTCGCGTAATAGGTTTAAGGTTCGACCGGGGAACTAGACTTCGGCAGCCTTAAACACGTGGCTCCACCAAGTATAATAATACAATTTACGTTATTTTTGGAACAATAAATTGGTACAAATAATGTTTCTGATATTTTTAGGTCAACATCAACGTCTTGTCGTTTATATAATATTTATAATATAATTTGCCACCTACTGTGCACATCTCGTCTTACCATATTATTACAGGCTTACAGTTTATATCAATATACAATCTATAATCGTGAGACTGTGTCGGTTTGAAACTAATCTATTTTGCCGTACAAAAACTTTTCAGTCTCGTTTAAAAATTTACTACTTATTAGTCAGTCCATTGCAGCCATGTTCAGATTTTTAAGTATTAAATTGGGGGATGTGGAGAGAAAAACATAATCTATTTTAACCATCATCATCGTTATTACAGTCCGTTACAATAAAGCACATTACAAAACTAATGTTACGCACTCCAGTCGACGATATACTAGCGCCATCTAGTGTCAGGAACGAGAGCGAGTAGAGCGTGTAAAGAATGACATCACAGATCTCTCGACCGACAGCGCCACCCGAAGAACTAAGTTTCTAGAAAATCTATACTCGATTTCTCGGTACCTTGCGCGTGTTTACTTGAACATTCCGGATATTTTGCTAATTTAAATAAATAGGTGGCGCAAGATGCGATCGAGACAGAGTTGAACTCAGCGACACAAGCGAAGCTTCGGAGCGGAATTAAGTGAATTAGTGTGTTTAATTATTAGTGTTTTAACTTTAATTTGTGTAAAGTAAATTAAAGTGTTAATTTAGGTAATTTTATCGGCAATTTTTATTGTCACGAACCTCAAGCTCGTAACAATTGGTGTCAGAAGTGGGATAAAATAATTCCGATTTTACCTAAGGAGGAAACGGAGGGTGTCCGTACCCGAAGTCAACGCCAGCAGGAGACGGACCAGAGGAGATTTGGTGGTGCAACGCCGCAGATGTCTGAGGGCCAGCCACCGGCCACGGAAGCCGGTCCGTCAGCAGCTTCTACGTCTGTGGCACCTGACTTAGGTGCTCTGATGGTGATGCTGCAGGAGCAGGCTCGCCGACAGGAGGAGCAGGCTCGCCGACAGGAGGAGCAGGCCCGTCGGTTGAAAGAGCAGCTGCAGAACGGACAAGAGGAACAGGCCCGTCAGCAGGCGGAACAGGCTCGTCGGTCGGAAGAGCAGATGCTCCTCATGAAGGACCTTCACGCTACCTTTGGGAAAGAGATAAGGCAGGTGAAGGATAGGGTTGCTCAACACGACAACCGCCTGTCGGAAGCTGAAACCCGAATCGAAGAACATGAAACCCGAATCAACCATGTGAACAATCGGGTTGACAACGTGATGGCTGACGTGAAGAAAACGCTAAACGACCTCAAACTTGGGGATGGAACTACAGCTCCCGTAGTAGCTGCAGCACCTTCGCTACGTGGATTCTAAGTGCCGCCGTTCGACGGGACCTCTTCCTGGTCAGCCTACAAAATCCAGTTCGAGGCCGTCATGGAGGCGAACGGCTGGAATAAAAGCCAGGCCATGACTGCACTCACCTTAGGTCTGCGCGACCAAGCCTTAACCGTGTTGGAAGCTCTCGGTAAGAAAGTGACCTACGAGCAGCTCCTTGAGGCATTGGAGGCGAGATATGGCGACGCTCACCTGGAACACGTCTTTCGCGCGCAGCTTAAAGATCGCGTGCAACGCAGCAACGAAAACCTGCAGCAGTGGGCCCTTGAGGTGGAGAAGATGGTTCGAAAAGCATACCAGTCTGTACCTGCGCTCATTGAAGGGAACCTGGTGCAGACATTCATCGACGGCATCCGCGACCTGGAAGTCAGAGCTGCTGTGGGACTTGGGCACCACGAGACGCTTAAGGACGCCTTGGCCCATGCACTGGAGGTAGAAGCCGTGCGGCAGGATCATCATTCCCATCGCGTCAGGGAGGTTGCAGCAGCTACATTTCGCGGCCGCAACAAAGGATACAGCCCTAGGTGCTATGGCTGTGGGGAAAAGGGCCATCTTCGATCCAGCTGCCCTAAGCGAACCCTAGAAAGGGAAGGTGAACGATCCCAGGAGGGTAGTGCAGCTAACGGCACTGCCTGGTGGCGACAGGATCATCGTTCACCTCACGCTAGGGAAGTTACAGCAGTTACAGTTCGCGACCACAATAAAAGATACAGCCCTAGGTGCTATGGCTGTGGGGAAAGGGGCCATCTTCGGTCCAGCTGCCCTAAGTACACCCTAGGAAGGGAAAGTGAACGGTCTCAGAAAGGAAGTGCGGCTAACAGCACCGCCCAGCAGCAGCAGGAATACGACTTTACTATCAGACACTGCAGCGGAAAATCTCACGGCAACGCAGATGCATTGTCAAGAAGACCTTGTCCTGAAGATTGCAACCATTGCAGTAGGCAAGGTAAGGAAGTGGTATCCGTGAGGATGCTCAGGACAGACCACCTCAGCAACGGGTGGAAGGACAGCCTACGTCATGCACAGCAGGAGGATCCGGACATCAAGCCGATTCTGGGATGGATGAAGGCCCGTGCTACCAAGCCTAAGTGGAGGGACGTCTCAGCGATGAGTTCAACCACGAAAAGATATTGGGCCCAATGGGACAGCTTGCTGCTTCAGGATGGAGTCCTGTGCCGTAAATGGGACAATGGTCGAGGAGGCAGCTGTCGTTTGCAAATGGTTGTCCCTAAAGCTAAAGTGCCGAATGTTCTACAGCTGTGCCATAATGGTCGTTCAAGAGACCATCTGGGAGTTAAACGAACTCTACTGAAGGTCCGAGAACAGTTTTACTGGGTCCATTATCGTGACGATGTCGAGGATTGGTGTCGTACATGTACAAGTTGTGCGGCCGTGCGGGGACCTCAGACATGTAGTAGAGGAGCACCGAAATTGTACAATATTGGTGCACCACGGGATAGGACAGCCCTTGACATTGCGGAGCCGTTACAGAAAGGCGTAAGAGGGACTCCTAAGATCGTCCATGTGGATCGCTTGGCGCGTTATCATGGGACCGATAATGCTCGAGACGAGCATGTCTTAGGAGGGGGCAGTGTTACGCACTCCAGTCGACGATATACTAGCGCCATCTAGTGTCAGGAACGAGAGCGAGTAGAGCGTGTAAAGAATGACATCACAGATCTCTCGACCGACAGCGCCACCCGAAGAACTAAGTTTCTAGAAAATCTATACTCGATTTCTCGGTACCTTGCGCGTGTTTACTTGAACATTCCGGATATTTTGCTAATTTAAATAAATAGGTGGCGCAAGATGCGATCGAGACAGAGTTGAACTCAGCGACACAAGCGAAGCTTCGGAGCGGAATTAAGTGAATTAGTGTGTTTAATTATTAGTGTTTTAACTTTAATTTGTGTAAAGTAAATTAAAGTGTTAATTTAGGTAATTTTATCGGCAATTTTTATTGTCACGAACCTCAAGCTCGTAACACTAATTTTAGGGGTTTAATCGCGTTTAATTTCAACTTTTTGAATTCTCGACGTTGTAAATCCCGCCACAAGTCCACTGCTGAACTTAGACCTCCCCCAAAGGAACGCCACCACGGTCCTGAGCCATCTGCATCGATAGACTTTCTGCATCTCTTACCAGGTCGACACTGCCTCTAGTGGGTCACCCAGCACCATACTTACTCACCGGTTATTGGCTATTCGAGTTATATGGCCGACTAATAAACCACTTAAGCTCTCTGATTCGTTGGGCTATGTTAGTTACTGTGGTTCCTCAACAGATATGCGCATTACGAAGTAATTTATAGTAGGCATTTAAAATTTAAAATTATAAAATTAATGGTATTTATTCTTAACTCATTGCTCTCTTTATGAGCTTCGCGTGTATCTATTTATCTATATATGTAACGGAATCTCCCCAGCTTTGTAGACGTAGTTGTCACCAACTTGTAGACGGCAAGTTAATTTAAAAATTTGTTCTTGTATCAACGACCGATGACAATACAATAATTTTAATACTTTATCCTATTATCCTGATCGTCAGAATAATTCTCTCTAGAATTATCACAGCCCTTGATCATTACAGGTGTATCAAGTTTTCTTAAATTTTAATATTGTATTATTTTATATCTACACCACTGAACTGTCATTTTAACGTCTGAATACTTGACAAAGTAATTAAAATTTAAACTTGACTTACATTTTACAAACAAATGTAAATGACAGTTGCAAGTGATGGAATATGCTGACTTAAAGATGAAGCTTTAAGACCAGTTGATGGCGGCAAATGTATCTAAAATAATAATAATAATAAAGATAAATCTCGGGGAATGTCCTCAATAAATTTTTCTTTAAAACGTCAAAACTAACTTTTTAGTCTCGAAAAAGAAATGAAAACGTTGAGATGAGAAGAATGAGAGCGGTAACATCTCATTATTTTTAAAAAGCAACTACAATTGAAAGTTCTTTAAATTAATTGAGATTAATAAAGTCCTTTTCACAGTGTAATTTTGCCCTAAAAGATGAAACCTTATGCTCCATCTCTTAAGAAAACGGTTCAGATTTTAATCGCTTTGTAAAACACAATACGCATAGTCAAGAAATGAACTAAAATATTTAACAGTGTTCGATGTCGAAACGTTTCATTTTTATTTCTGCGTAGTTAATAACTTTTCTTTTATACAAACCTTTTTTATTTATCGATTTTTTTTTAATTTACTGGCTATTTAGAGAGTAAACAACAATATGACGTTTTTTTTTAAAATTACAATGTAAAAGTTATAAACGAGCTTAAACTGATAGCAAATGGCTTTGCAGTTAATGGACATCTGCAAACTAATTTCAAAGAAGAAGAAGATCGCATATAACCCATATGTGACCTCCTCATTCATTAGCCTTATCTGAAGCCCACTGGAGAACATATGTATGCTTCCTCCATGTACTGTCATACGGGATTATTTGATGGTTGCCTCACTTTGAAGGCATGTTAGCAACCGTAGCTTTTTATTGATATGAGTTTAGTGACTTTATTGTTAGAAAGATGCGGCTATTCAGCATGTATTTCAGTTTCATGATACCGTTTCTGAAGATATGATGTAGTGGATATTCTTACGCCGTCACTGCACAGCAAGATTTTTTTATAGTATAAGTGTGACAAACGAGCACACAGTCCAACTGATGTCAAGTGGATGCTGTGGCCCATCTACATCTACATTTATCTTCAAATAAAAATCAAAATGCTGTTGCGTAGGTTGTAGGCTGGCAGTAAAAAGGGTCTCCAGTTCTCTACACTCACCATACGGAACACAGAACATTAAGCTGCTATTTTACGCTGTTATTCTGTGAGAGCGTGGTCCTTCCCCAGTAGAGTCTACCCATTCGTACTGCGACCACGATATACCTGCAGCATGGCTCTACCTCGTAAATATAAAATGTGAAATATAATGTTATTGTACTTGCTCTTGCACACTTAAAACTCGAACAACACCCACATCACAATACTGTGATGTGGGTGTTTTTCGAGTTTTAAGTGTGCAACACTTAAGAGTTTTAAGTGTGCAAAGTTTTCCATACGGAAAATAAGGCACAGCAGCGTGGGTGGTAAAGGGAAGTACTAATCTAAAAGCGACAGTAGCCTAATGGCAGGGCGCGGATCGTGAACTCAAAAGGTCGTAGAATCGAATCCGCCATTTGACTACTGTCGTGAATGACTCCTAACACAAGCGTTTCAGGCATACCAGGAGTGGTTAAAAAGAATTTTAGTAATGTTAATTAATAAGATTACTAATATTTAAAAATAAATAAAAATTAGCGTTAAGGCCTCAATGTTATCTTGAGACTTCGCTTGCGTAACGTAAGCGTCTGTGGGTTTCGCTTGTGTATGATTACTTGGCTGCTTGGACTCGTATCAAAGAGAATGGCGATGGTGATAATGATGATAATGAATTGGTTCAGATCACCTGTATGGTGTTTGCGAATTATCTTACCACCGTCTGAACAGAGGCGTGGACGCCATCTCTGACTGCTTTACTAGTGTCAGTTGATAATCCGTTTTCAGTGATGCGGTTGTACGGTGCGTACGCAGTGTGGGGACGATGCGTTCTATTCGTAATATTAATTAAGTAAACGTACTAAGAATGGAGTACTAACTGTAAAAATCTTTTTATTTTCGTTTTAAACTTTTATCATATTTAATCACGTTAAACAGATAATAGGTACGAAATCAACCTAAGCTTAGATCTAGGGTTTGTTTACGGAACTAATGTGTCAATGATGTTTATTACAGACGGCTCACAGCGCCAAGGGCCGCGGGTTCTAATCCCGCACGGAACAAGTATTTGTATGGCGTACAAGTAATTGTTCCGGGTCTGGATGGGTTATCCTTGTGAAATTTATGTTTGTAAATGCCCCACGATCCAGGAGAAAATTCTAGTGTGGAGGTAACGTTTAAAAAAAATTTAAATCGAAAATTCGAAAACGTAAAGAGTGACTAAGTTCACTTGTGTCCTGTGCTGATTAACGGTTTATACTTTATGAAACAAAGAATCAAGCCCACTTTCCATACATTTAAAAACCTGGTAGTGAAAGTTTATGTATAGTTTTATGGTATAGTAGAAAAACTACATTTAAGTTAAGAAAATAATGTCATAATAGTCATTTTTACGACTTAAACGCTACGAAGCCCAAAAAGTATTAATGCCACTTTTTAGGTTAGGATTTGCTGTTACCAAATATGTAATAAAGAAATAAATGCGCTTTAACTTATTATTAGAACTTGTTAAATACTTACTAATTAAATGAAACATAAAATAATGTATTAAACTCAGAAACAGAGTTGAATAAAGTAGTAATGTGTAACGTCCTGGAAAAAGGATGGTTGAGATGCGTTCAAAATATGCTAATACATTTTTACCCTTGACGTAGAATAAGCTTAAATAAATATTAAAAAATATTTTTTCCTGCGTTTCTTTTAAGAATGTGATATGCGTCATTAATTTACAATTCACTTAACTGAATTTTAAGATTTATTTCATTTCTATTCTAATATATAGAATAATAGAAAAGATAATATAGAATAAGATAATATATAGAAAATGGGCATCTTTTTTGATGATTGTGTTAGTACTGAATTTGCGTTTTTTGATGTACAAATAATAAGTGAGAGAAGCGATCACACAATCTACCTGATGGTAAATGAATGCTATGGTCCATAGACATATCCATCCTCGAATATAAATCAAAATCCAGATGCATTGTGCTCCCTGAAGACTAAAATGGAATGCCCCGTTTGCATTAAAAAAAGATTTCCGGTTCTCTACGGTTACCACATGAAACGTAGCATTGAGTAGATATTTCACGTTGGTACTCTATGAAGGCGTGGTCCTTAACCGGGCAAGCTCAGCCATCATGCTACAGCAATAATGCCTAGCATAGCTCTAGCACGTAAAGATTAAAGTAAAAGCCTTGGAATCACGTTTTAACTCGAACAATCGACAACTAAAAAAAAAGTTCTTGAAGTGGACTCGTATTGTCGAGTGTACCGACAGTTTGCTTACCGGCCTTCACCACTAGATGGAGTGACCTAATACCAGTAGCATTCCTCGTGGAAGTCAGTGTTTAGCGGTAGACTATAAAGAAGACTATGAAAGGCTGTGAAAACGATGACGATGAAGTTAAACAGTTGGCAGACTCAATAAGCGTAAAATAGAAGTAGTAGTAATAGTTAAGTAAAGGTCGGAGGACTCCTAACTTAGTTGCCGTATTTTTTCTTTTTTTCCAGCGGTCGCGATCTCCGAGCAGCTCAGCGCAAAGGCAGCTCGACGAGGCAGACCTATTTATGGACTTAATCAAAGACGTCGCGAATGAGTTAGACATTGATGTTCTTTGTCACAAGGTAATATTTTATATATAAATTAAAACACTAATTCTTCAGGTAAAATTTTCAATAAACTAAAAATTGCTAGAACTTATATTCAAATCAAATTGTAAGGACAGGTCAGGAGCTAAGCGCTCGCCGTAAGTTTCATAGTTCACAAGCAACCGGAGCTTGATCCTCATACCAATGAAATTATTTATTTCAATTTTAAGTGCTGATTAATTACGTGCACGGCAGTGATGTAAATGAATGTAACGGGAAATTAAAATATTTTTAAAGTGAAAACTTGCGTGACCATCACGCTCGGATACAAGATACTTCTGATGTGCAGTCCTACAACTGACATTTTTTGTCATTTTGGGTGTACCGAGATAAACTGGAGCTTTCCATATCTCTCTCATTTTTGACTTTCGAGGATAAAGATCGGTGACATTCTGCCTGAATTGAGATACTAGGTACTATACTCGTGTACCCAAATCTATTCTACCTATAAATTAAATTAAGTTGTCTGTGTGCGATATTAAAATAATTGCCTTTTATTGAGCTGATGATGATATTTGCGTGCCATTAAGATATGAGCAACCATTTTTTCGTATGTCTGTCTGGGCGGGCTTATCTCACACACACTCGGCTGAATCGATTGTAATTAAACACTCGCTCTTTCCCTCTCACAGACTTACGTAAACAAAAAGGTGGAGAGCAGTGCTGATCTGGGCTAAATTTCATTTGAAAAATTAGGGATTTTTCTTGAGGAATCTAAAAATTGGTAGAATAAATGAATTTTGATTATTATATTAAATATAAGTAACGTCACATCAATAGATCCTACCCGTGGCAAGTTCCCTACATTGCAAGACGAATCGACTTGTTAACGAGATCCATGGTTGGTTATTTACGTTTACGACTTGTATAAAATAAAACTACCTGGTTGGTCAAGTGTTTGTAAATTTGGCTCCTGATCATGAGGTCTTGGTATTCCAGGTTGGATAAAAAAAACTAGTTATTGAGTTTTTCCGTCAAGAAATACTCAGCAACTTGATAACCGGAGTCAAGAATTTGGAGTTGTCTCATCCTCGTGCCTCGGAAAGTACATAAAGCCGTTAGTCATGTGCCTGATCTCTATCCAGTCATGTCGATTCACCGTCCCATCGGACTATGAGAGTGAAGGAATAGAGAGTGCACCTGTGCTCGCGTTAACTTGGGCACTATAATCCTATCCTGAGCCGACGTTGCGGCTGGCCACCGTGACCGAAATTTGGTTTGAGGGACATAACTATTACCTTTATTTAAAGTAAAACTCTTTTATTGATATTTTTAGCTTTTTACCCACGGCTTCGCTCGCGTGAGCTTGAATTTAGAAACATCTATAGTACTATTTCGTACAAAAATTAGCAAAACTGGATCACTTGTAGAGACGTGATCCAGTTTTACTAATTTTGTCTATATTGGCAATATTATAGGCTACAAAAACACGCATAAATATACATCGAGCAACAACTTTTTTTAATATCGAGCACGTCTTTCGATGTGTCTTTACGAAGGGAAAATTGCCTTGGAATTGGAAATGCGTTATTTATACAATATTCATTGTTAAAGTTGATATAGTTTTGATAAAATAAAGTTTAATTTCATGGTCTTTATAAATATTGGTCCCATTGAATATTGATTAACATCACTTGCCAGTATTTTTTACATTCGAGTAGACTTCAAAATTTCATAAATGTAGTTCTATTTACGGCGAACGTGTAAGAAGAACTAAATTCAGGAGTAAAAGTCTACGTAAGATAGGCAGGAGCGCCTCATAACTAAAAATAATAAAAAACTTAAAAATTTAAAATAAAATAATTAAAAATTAGCAAATATCGGATATTTGTCAATTTTTAATTATTTTATTCTTATTTAGCAGCCTGTAGAGGAAATTCAATTGATGAACGGGAGTAGAAATTATATATTAGCCATGTAGAGGCAGCGAAAAAAACTCTACTCATAGTTAAAATGAAAATAAACCCGTGTTTAAAATTTGCTTTCTTTGATATTTGATTAAAACTACTTTTACGGATTTTATCGCGTTTATTTTTACTTTTTATTTTTATTTTTAATTCCCGACGTTTCGGGCGCTTTCCAGCACCCATGGTCACGGGGGACTGAGATGACTGACGTCCCGATGTCATTGTTAAACCCGGAGTACCTTCAGCTTTTTTTTAGCTTTTTTTTAACAATGACATCGGGACGTCAGTCATCTCAGTCCCCCGTGACCATGGGTGCTGGAAAGCGCCCGAAACGTCGGGAATTAAAAATAAAAATAAAAAGTAAAAATAAACGCGATAAAATCCGTAAAAGTAGTTTTAATCAAGTGTAGTGTTCGCGTAAATATAAGAAATCATTCTTTGATATTTATTAATTGTTATAGTACTTTTTCGCAAGAGCCTGTTCATTTACTCATGTGAGTTATAAAACCGAGAATGTCACAAAATTTTTAATAATTATGTCTGAAAATATGAAAACTCTCTTAATATATGATAGTGTTTTAAAGTGTGTTTTAAAAAAATCATAAAAAGTAAAAAAAAACCTGCGTCAACGGTATCACGAGCTTATTCCATCAATTATGGATAAAGTCTCCAGTGCATTTAATTTTCAACAGAACTTTCAGCACTGTCTCGAACTAGTGAATACAATTATAATATCGTAGATTGTCTGCGTAGTTCAATTTATTAGGAAACGCTTAAAACTAATTTTGGGCTATACTTATGAATATTTTATTTACTTTAATAAACACATCAATCGTATAAAGTAGAAATTAACATTTTTTTTAATAGGATAGGGTGACAAACGAGCACACAGTCCACCTGATGGTAAGTGGATGCTGTGGCAGTGATATTTTGTGAGAGCGTGGTCCTTGCCGGGTTGAGCCGACCCATTCGTGCTACAACCTGGGGACCTTCAAGAAAATAGCTTACTCCTTTCTAAAGGGCCGGGAACGCACCTGCAATTCCCCTGGTGTTGCGGTTGATCATGGGCGGCGGTAGTCACTTAACATCAGGTGAGCCGCATGTTCGTTTGCCCCCTCTTCTTAAAAAAAACTATACTACTAATATAACTGCAGCATGGCTCTACAACTATCAGACATCTAAAGGAAGGAAAATACTTAAGCCTCGTTTTTTGAAGTTCCGTAATCGGATAAAAAGTAGTCTGTAAGTAGCCCCGGATTCCTAACTATCTACACACAACATTTCATGGAAATATGTTCAGTAGCTTTTGCGCGAATCTTGAATACACAGACAGACGAGAATTCTAAAAACTACTAATTTGACTATATATATACGAAATAGATTTTTGTCTCCCTTTACGCAATTCTTTGTAAAGCTGTTGATTTCAAAGCGATAACAGTGCCTGTTGTACCTTCTTTATAATTAATTCACTTCTGTTTTTGTTTTAATCTGTATAATAAAGAATATATTGATTAATGAAAGATTAACGTGCTGTCGGTTCTATGAATAACAAAGAAAAAATTATGCAAGCATTACTTTTCAGGCATTAACTTACTAAAACTGAAAAGTAGTGGACTTTCAAAGTTTCAGGTTTCAAGAAGATTAAGAAAATACTTTATTTATATATTTGTAAAAAAATATGAATATATATTTTGCATTTCGAATTGCATAAATTATCCAACTGTTTCTATCTTATTTAATTAATAGAGTCTAAAATAGATCTACAAATCCGCTAGAATTTCTATTATCGAAACATTCAAACCTCCATAAAGTGAAAGGACCTCATTGGGCTTATCATTATGACGTGTTTATTCAGGCCTGAAGCTGAACACTTGCCATGCGTCTGTTTACCAAATCGTGTTTGTGACATAGCTGATGCTTGATATTTTCCTCGTTTAAATAAGTAAGGGCTGCAAAAGTGTGCGTGAATCATTTGTCATAGATTTTAGACAAAGCACTAAATAAGGCTGTTTAATTAAAATGCATGTTATAAAATTTATAAAGCAATAAAATTTAACGTTAAACTTATTTGTACGCTTGTCAAACTTAGTTGTAAATATGATGTCCATTTTGAATAAGCATTGTATTTCTTTGCCAAACTTCAATTTATATCGTCGAGTTTATTTTCTTTTTTTAACTTTAAATATCGGTCACACATGCGTTTTCACCAAAGACATTTAAGTGGTAGTAATAGACCGGACATCAGCAACAAAATTGTCGTCTGTAACTTTTGTCCTATAGGATATATCTCCGATTTTTGTCATTTTGTCGAATTAACATCATCGAAAGGTCAAGACGCATTCGTTTCATATATTTAAAATGTTTTTAAAGAAAATACCCGGTTGTGCATTAAGGTATTGTAAGTCACGATATGGAGCAGAAAATGAAAGTGATTTCGGTTTATTATCGAAAGAAGAATGTATATTTACCAAATATAATAGTGAATGACGACGTGCCTAAAACGGATTTTTACCTTATATTTAGTAGCGTCACCTAATAGGAAATAGCTATAATGTTTTCCAAATAAATATTCAGCGTAGTATTGCTATTTTTCGCTAGAGGGCTTAACACACGCGCGTGCTCACCGTTTTTGTATGTAAATGTTCCCAATGTCCGCTCTATAGTATATATATATATACTGGTAGTTGTTGGGAGCACTATGCTCGAAGTGGTTGACGAGTACGTTTACCTGGGACAAATAGTCCGACTAGGTAAGTCCATCTTCGACCGAGAGGCTGGGCAGCGTTCGGGAAATTGCGACATATCTTCTCGTCAGGTATACCTCAATCTCTAAAAAATAGATTGTACAACCAGTGCGTGTTGCCAGTGATGACTTACGGATCTGAGACGTGGTCCTTCACTGCTGGCTGTATGAGGACGCTCAAGGTCGCTCAGCGAGCTATGGAGAGGGCTATGCTCGGAGTTTCTCTGCGTGATTGACTCAGAAATGAGGATATCCGCAGTAAAACCAGAGTGACCGACATAGCCCAACCTATTAGTAAGCTGAAATGGCAATGGGCCGGCCACATAGCTCGAAGAACCGATAGCCGATGGGGAAGAAAGGTTCTCGAGAGGCAGCCTCGTACCGGTAGGCGTAGTGTAGGGCGACCCCCCACTAGATGGAGTGACGACCTGGTAAGATATGCAGGAAGTCGATGGATGCAGGTGGCTCAGGACCGTGCTTTGTGGTATATATATATATATATATATATATATATATAAATCTCTTTGGGTTTCACCCTTCATAATCAGGACAAAGATAAAATGTCCCTTATATTTTAATTGTGTTGGCTCTATTCCCCTTCAATCAAAACACAGCTGTGGATCACGGTAGACGTACTTCTTCTCAGCGGCAGAAATAGTTACGACGGTGTTGACGTCTTGTTGTTTAGAATTTATTCTTTAATGTATTTATAAGGATGTAGATTATTTAAATGTAAATTGTTAGCATTTATTCCAAATTATTACTATCATTAGAAACTGTGACTTGAGAAAAACATATTAATTTTACGGCTAACAAGATACGCTTATACTTAAATACAAACTTTTCTGAAGATCTTAATTTAAAGGAGCTTTTGAAATTTTATTTTTGTGCTTTCAAACTTTTTTACCTAATGAAAACAAAATATACTTGATAAATATAAATTTGAAGGAAAATTTCCGTCTATTACGGTTGAAAAAAGGACATAAATTTTGAATGCATTTTTTGATAATAACATTATATAGACAACGTTTTAGTTCTCTCTGAACTTCTTTCGTTCATTTGTGTAGCTTTTTATAAGTCCACTTTAAAGTATCAAATAATTAAGCTATATAAAAGTAAAAACTGGAATGAAAAAAAAAAACCGTTTCTGTAATTTCTATATTATTAAATTATAGCTTCAAAAGTCGGGAATTTCATTCCTCTATATACTTCATCTTAGCACTTTATACATGGTACAGCCATGCTGCGGTTATATTAGTAGTATAGTTGTAGCACGAACCACGAGTGTGTCAGCTCGACCGGAGAAGAACCAGGCTCCCACAGAATATAAGCGTAAAATAGTATCTTAATGCTGTTGTGTTTAGTATGGTAAGTGTAGCGAACCGGAGACCCATTTTACTGGATACGAGGCATTCCATTATAGTCCTAACGGGTGACAAGGGTTAATCGAGGATAGATGTATATGTTTATGGACCACAGCAATCACTTAACTTCAGGTGGAATATGTGTTCGTTTGTCACCCTATCCTATAAAATAAAACTGACTTCATGAGCTATCAAATTATGTGGAAATTATTTAATTCTTTTTAGGTTTTAGAAGGTAGTTTTGAATTGTTTAATGTTTAATTATGCTAACTCATTTTGTTTATTGATGACTGTGCAACTTATGGACACAATATTAGTAGCATAGTTAATATAATTACTTAAAATGAGATCTTGAAAACTTTGACGTAAAATAAATACTTGATATCTTAAATATAGAAAAAAAAGAATGAAATACTTTAACTCCGTATTTCAATATTAAATACACATCCATTCTACAGGTTCTTTATTAGGTTGAATCGTATGAATGTATGAATGAGTACAAAGAAATTTCGTAATTTGGTTTTCATCTACTGCCAGACGTCTAAATAATTTAAAATTTCCAGGCGACTTAAAAACGATGGGAATGATTATGGTATTTTAGTAAGTAACATTCTGCATTTGCCGGTCTTAGCTTCTAAATGAGTTGGCCTGCTTAAGATTATCGATTAAGTTGAACGAATCGATAAGGTTTTCAAACATCTGTAAATCTAATTATTTTTATAGCATTGGGTGACAAACGAGCACATAGTCCACCTGATGATAAGTGAATACTGTGGCCCATAGACATCTACATTTATCCTCGATTACGAATCAAATGCCTTGTCGCCCTTGATGACTAAGTTGGAATGCTTCGATTCCAGTAAAAAGGAGCACTGGTTCTCTACACTCACCATACGAAACATAGCAGCATTACGCTGTTATTTTACGCTGGTATTCAGAGAAAGCGTGGTCTGTGCTACAACTATATTATAGCTGTAGCGTGGCTCTACCAAGTAATGCAGATACTGTGAACAAAATGTTAACAGTACATACATAACATAAATATTAACACTCATATCTGTCACCCAGAGGGGTACGCTAGACTACAGACTGCCATTTGGCACGATCGTGACACACCTCTCTCGCTTCCTCAACATTCATATATCTACGCATACATGCTCGTCGGTTAATGGTACTCGTATTTTGGCCCATTTTCAATATATCTCCAATTTGGTCAAAAAACTTTCGCCTAGGACGTACGTCCCTATCCGATACTTCCATTCACTTCTGCAACATAAATTTGCTTTTTTTTAACAATAATTCTTTAAAAACATTTCTTGTTTATGTACTGTAATTTTAATTATATCCCAATAAAAACCACGTCTCATTAATATATTTTATTGTAATTCTATTGAAATAAAATAAAACAAGTATGTACAAAAATTCATTTATTCAGTTAAAAATAGCGATTCTTGGACGGCTTAGTTATTTTTACTAAGTTTAATAACTTAATTTATAATAAAGTTGGACTTAATTCCAGTTTCTTTCCAGCCAAGGTATAATTTCTTGTTTTTTATTTGCTTGAGTTGGTAAATTGTCTACTTGGACTTAATGATATGGGACATAGTTCATTATAATTATCGATGAATTTTGTTGGTTGACTAGCAACTTATCAAACCACTCTTTAAAAACCTCAAAACTTATTTCTTCATGGTAATCACTTGTAAACGTAAGATTTAGACGTAAATGTGAGGAGGCAGTCTGAATTATCCTTCAGAGGCTGAGTGTAACATATAATGATGATCCTGTTCCAGATGGGACGTTTTGAAATGGAATGGGGTGCACAGATCAAGTCTTCTCTGTGCGCATGATCGCGGAGAAGTTTCTGGCTAAACACCTAAACGTTTTTTGTGCGTTCATGGACTTGGAAAAGGTTTATGATAGAGTGAACAGGAATATGTTATGGCAATACTGGACCATCAGTTCGGTGTTGCTATAACATTTAGGTTAAGCGCCGGTTAGATACGGGCATCAAAGTATCTTTATAGGTACCCTAGTGGTTGTTTGGAATGGACTGGTTTGGCATCCATAAAGGTGTCAGACAGGGCTTCCCCGTGGTTGCTAAACCTATTTATGGACGGTTGTTTGGAGAATTTGAAAGTTGACGAATACGGAATAAGAATGGGTGAGTTAACCGTCAAATGCCTTTTGTACGCCGATGATCAAGTTATATGTGCGTCGTCAGTGGCCGAGTTGCACATGATGGTTACAATTATTAACAGGTTTATTATTTATGAACGTATATTAAATTTAAGGGGAACACTTGCGTTCACTTTCATCCCCCTTACAGACGAAAGTTATAGTTTTTGAAAGAGAAGAAACTAAAGGGAGTTGAGGCACTGCTGAACGTAGGGGGAATATTTGCCACAGCTCCCTCTCTCAGCAAATGGCTTAGAAACCACATTTTTTATTATTTTGATTTTTTTATTGTTTTGTCTTGAAGATACTGTTGCCTATCTCATGTTTTATTTCTCTCTGTCGTCTTTTACAGTACTTACGGTATAGTGTAAGGTCTTATAGCTTCTGAGTAATAATATATTATATTATTTGGTAGAAGTTAGTAAATTCTTTGTCGCCGCCGCTATACAGCGTTATCAAGATCTTACCTTACCTTCACGATTTAGAAATATTTTCATCCAAGCAGATAAAACTTTTTTTGAAAAATATTATCGATGGTTTATATTTTCCGCTAAACGAGAGGTAAATCTAAATAAATAAAAATCTATTATCAAATGTATGAAAGATCGTCACTTAAGAAAGGCTGAAAAGATTTCGATGAACTCTCACACTTACAATAAGACCCGGAATGTAGATTGTTGTTAATTGTCGTTAGTCAGCCTCAGACGGAATAGATTTTTATTTCGTCTGAGTTAGTCAGCATGTAAAATTGTGATTACAAATAGGATCCAACTCGATTATGTAACGTGTGTCTGTCAAGACTAATATTGATATTGTTAGTTCATTATAATAATTAGGTAGTTTTTAAAGTTTGCGAAACGAATATTTGAAATGAAATATAATAATCATTATCACTTGATTTAGAAAACAATATACTTGATCGATAATCGATATATAATAAGTCTGGTCTTATTTTTTTAATTATTTTAAGGCATGTAAAGTAATAACAATAAATAACTAAACAAAAACGCATATATCGAAGTTGATTATTGTTAACATTCCATCACTATCGACT
The DNA here is from genome assembly GCA_036936625.1 of Parnassius smintheus behrii. Classification (NCBI taxonomy): domain Eukaryota; kingdom Metazoa; phylum Arthropoda; class Insecta; order Lepidoptera; family Papilionidae; genus Parnassius; species Parnassius smintheus. The sequence goes on along the minus strand of JAUPFT010000026.1, from coordinate 11,582,241 downwards.
ATAGATTTAACATCTTGTAAAGTAACATCATACATAATACTGCTACAATAGGGATGTCATTTTTCTAGTAAATCAGAACATACGAGTATACTTAATCTCATATTTGGCATAGTATAAATAATATAATAAAAATTAAAGAGATCAAAGATGACCACTTGACATTTCTATTTTACGTGAATTACACGCAACATCTTTCAATAGATTTGTCTCTTTTTGCCTTATTAGAAAATTAAATAAGAAAAAGCGAGACAAGTATACTGACTCAATTTATGTATAACTATAATTGTAGGTTCTCTCTATGTGTATGTACGTAATTACTCTAAGAAAAATTATAATACAAAGATTAAAAAGGAACATGGGATATAGTATCATCGGTAAATAACATGATATTAATTTTGTTACGATTAAATTATTACATAAACAGATTTTTAAAGTTTTATTTTACGGTTAGTCAGTTTAGTTACGTTAACAAGATTAGGCCAAGGTTAGATTCAGACCAAAGAGATTTAAATATACCTATTTAAATGTCTTTGATTCAGACTTTCAAAAATATTGTACATGGAAGATAAAATTATATTATTTGTCAAAAATTATATCACATCTGACGTTTCAAGTTTCTTTTTTCCCAAGTGCCGGGCTTTTGGCGTCACACGTCTAGTTTATGTTTTGGTTTCGTTTTTTGACACCAAATGAAACTCAGCTATCAATTAGCAGTAGGAGTCTAAAAGCATCGTATATTATGTTAAGGAACCTTATGTACAGTTTGAACAAATCTTAACAAAGCGATATAAATAACATAAGCTTTCATCATCTAGTGAAATTAAAATAAACTATATATTATAAAAAAAAAGTAATTGACAGATTTCATACACGTTGTCCTTCCCGATCAAGCCGATCCATTCGTGCTACCATCATAATACAGCTGTAACGTGACTCTCTCACGTGTAACTACAGAAATCTCTATTCTACTCTAGTTTTTGCTCTACTAAAGTACAACAGAAGCCAATTATCATAACATGAACTATAAGTTCGTTAATCACTTCAGTTTCATAAAAAAAACCTGCCAGCACTAGTGAAAATACTAATTACTGTTTTAAGTGATTATTATTAAATATTTCTAGGGCTCGTGATTTACCGCGATAGCGTGAGAGCCGTGGTAGTTCAGATGGTTAACGCTCGCTGTAAATATAACAGAACGCGAGTAACCCGGGTTCGATCCCCGCCGGGACCAATGAAATTGTTAATTTTGCAATTTTAAGTGCTGATCACGATCACGAGGTAATCGTGCTCAGCGGTGAAGGAAAATATCGTGAGGAAACCTGCATGTCTGAAGAATAAAAAAAATATTTCGAACACATGTGAAGTTCGCCAACATGCATTGGGGCTGCGCGGCGGACACTTCCTTGGCCTAAAACCCTCTCAAAAATGAGGGGAGGCCTGTGCCCAGCAAGTGGGACGTATATAGGCTGTAACTTTACTTTTTTCGTCATTTCCGCCAATACGAATTCAGGCAGAGCGAAGGACTATTTCCTATTTTAAAAATCAGAGCCTGTCCTCATTCAGTCAAATTTTTATTAGATTTAAAAAATAGCAGATAAAAATTATAACTGTGACATTATTCCAGTCGATTTCGACAGTAACTCTATCCTACTAAAGAAAACTATTCAGGTGGCATCTATATAACTAGTACCAGCTTGCCGCTAGTTTCAGACAACGCCTCGATTGAATGAATTAGTGTAATTAGTCATGCCGGGAGCTAAGAGATAAGGCTAAAGATACATTTTTGCTCTAAGTAAAGTTACAGCACAGATACGTCCCATTGAAGGGAACAGGCTTTCTGCCATTTCTGAAAGGGTATGAGTTGAAATGATAAATTATAACGAAAATGAATGTGAGTAACGAGACGCATTACGTAGACAATTTTTAATTTTTTTTACCACATGTTCATTCATTTGTCAACAGATCCTGGTAAACGTGTGTTTGCTGACATCAGCTGATCGAGGAAGCTTATTTTTAGCCAAAGGAATTCCGCCTCATCGCTATCTTCAAGCGAAACTTTTCGATGTCACGAGGGATACAGGTAGTTTAATTTTTTTTGCACTTAATAAACATACTTCCACTCTTAATGTCTGTTAAGAGTCTGTCTTGCTAAGATAGTCAAAATTGATCACGTGGACATAAAAAATGAGTCGTTAATTAGCTACTATGATAGTGATGATGTCTCTAATAATTTACTATGTGTACGCCACTACACATAGCCGTGTAGTGGCGGTAAAGAATATCCACTGCCCCATACCCATATCCACTACCGCTATTCCTGGCTACGGTGGCGACCATGGTAACGGCGGGGCAGAGGGTGCTAAGAATTTCCGGTGTAGGTTCGGTTGCCACCTAAAACGACTCGATCTGGCAACATACAACGCACGCACCCTGATGACTGATGAGATCGTGGAGCTAGAAGAACAGATAGACAAGTTGCGCTGGAATATTATAGGATTATCCGAGATCCGAAGAGAGGGTTAGGATACGATTCTCGAAACCGGCAATTTGTTCTATCACGGAGGGCGACCATCTATCCCATGGAGGTGTTGGATTTATCGCCCACAAGTCTCTTGTTAACAACTTTGTGAAGATTGGTATTGTGTCGATGAGGATGGCGTAGCTTATACTTGGAATCAATAAATGTCTCAATAATTGCAGGGGTAAAAACTGGCGGCGATCACCGAATGGTTAGAGGCACACTGAACCTAAACGAGAGTTTCGAGAGGTCTCGTTTAATGAAATCAACGCTCTGTCCCCTCGTGCTCTAATCCAAAGTCCCAAAACCTTTCAGCTCAAGTTAGAAAACAATTTTTAGTACCTAGAAGATTTCAATGCAGTTGACGATGTGAACGACAAGCTCGTGGAAACTGTCCATGTGGTCAGAGCTAAGTTCTGCAAGACCCGCCTCAGAAGAATACAAAAACTCTACGATCATACTCTTAGTCTCATGGCTGTTAGACGGGAAATGAAGCTGAAGTCTTAAACAGATTTGACAGCATAGAGACAACTGAACAGACGGAAATCCAAATATATTCGGCGGGACATTAAAGTAAGGTAAAGTTACAGCCTATATACGTCCCACTGGGCACAGGCCTCTCCTCATTTCTGAGAGGGTTTTAGGACAAGGAAGAGTCCGCCGCGCTGCCCCAATGCGTGTTGGCGAACTTCACATGTCTTATGCGATCTTCACATGTCTTATGCGATCTTCATGCGGCGGGACTTACGCAACTTTAATACTGCTTGTATTAAAGAAGCAATCGAACGGAACCAGGGCTCCAAAGTCTTTCTTTCTTTCTTCTTGGAGATTTGTCCGCCAGAAAGAGACAACTGTCAAAGCTGAAGACTGAGTGTGACTGCGAATTTTCCGGGACACCTGAGATTTTGAGTTTGACTGAGAGGTTCTATGGGCAGCTGTACACATAATCGTTGGAGCCACACGAAAGTAATGTTGCAATGAGTAATGATCCAAAAGCAATTCTTATCCTACACTATTCCGATGATATTGCGGACTTAAAAACAGCAAGGTCCCAGGCGAGGATGGAATTAAAGCGGAGCTTCTGAAAGTGGGTGGAGCGCCGGTACTTAAAGTACGTACTTAAGTAAGTCCGTGGTGGCACTACTTGGAGACATGGAGCAGAAGTGCGGTAGTCTTGTTCTTCAAGAAAGGCAACAACGCTCTCTTGAAGAACTACAGACCGATTTCCCTCCAGAGCCTTGTCTAAGTGCTGTTTTCGAGAGTCATTACGAATCGTCTCGCACGCAGACTCGACGACTTCCAGCCTCCCGAACAAGCCCGTTTTCGAAAAGGCTTCAGTACCATGGACCACATACATACCCTGCGACAGATTGCACAGAACACCGAAGAGTACAATCTGCCAATTTGTCTGGCGTATCTGGACTATGACATTGAAAACTGAATAGTTAGCTATCTTCGAAGAAATGTATCGAACGCCTGGCACGTGACAGTACGGACTCGTACGCACGAGCCTCAGCACGCACACAACGACACTTGCTGAGTCGGAAAGATTGGGCCGAGTCGGCGACGCCCACCGCCGCGCTCTGCATTTATCTTTGCTTGACACTTTGTTGACTTAATAAAATTTTGCTAGCCGTCTTTTTTCGTTTTATCGTCTCCTTTTGTAAAATAAATTATTATTTACGGTTGTTTAAGTAAATTGGCTTTATATTAATTGGTTTTATTACTATATCTACACATAGATACATACCTCACAAGTACATTAATTATCATTTGAAATCAAATCAAAATTGACTCGTATTTTAGTTCTGTGGCATTTATTGTAATGTAAAGCTGGATTTTTTTTGACGATCATTGATTCTTTGAGAGGAAACTAAAGAAATGATTAACAAATATGATGCATAGGTACGTATCCGTATGTATTATGTTTGTAAATTTTATAACTACTTGTACTAACTAAATGAGACTTAGCTGAACTAAGTAAACTAACTTAAACAAAAAGACAGTGACAACCCTGCAACAGTAGGCATTTTAGCTACACGCGGGCCTTTGAAAATTAGTTCCTTCAGCGGTGCCAAGTTGATTATATCGAAATGCTGAAGTGTTTGTACAGTAATAGTATGGCTACGATTGCTATCCGAGTACAGAACCAGAGTACGAAACCTATCCAACTGCAAAGAGGTGTAAGAAAAGGTGATCTTATATCCCCGAAACTCTTAACCGCTGCATTTGAAGAGGTTCTCAAGCTACTGGACTGGAAAGGATACGGTATTAACATCAATGGCGAGTACATAACTCACCTTCGATTTGTCGACGATATAGTCCTTATGGCGGAATCGCTGTAGAACCTAAGCACTATGCTCAATGACCTCAATAGTGTCTCCCAACGGATAGGTCGTGAGATGAACATGGACATAACAAAGATCGACTAACCGATACCGATAAACTTAGGAATGAGGATATCCGCAGTAGAACCAGACTGACCAACATAACCTACGGATTAGTAAGCTGAAGTGGCAATGGGCCGGCCAATAGCTCGAAGAACCGACAACCGAAGGAAAAAAAGGTTCTCAAGTGGCAGCCTCGTACCGGAAGTCATAGTGTTGGGCGACCTACCAATAGATAGAGTAACGACCGGGTAAGACGTGCAGGAATTCGATGGAAGCAGGTGGCTCAGGACCGTGCTTTGTGACATTCCTTAGGGGAGGCCTATGTCAGCAGTGGATTTGTGAAGGGCTGTAATGGTGATAATGATCATGGCTGATAAGTGTTTGGCAGTTTTCACTCAGTTATAAATGCATTTACAAATGTCATTCAATTTATGCGAAGGACAGAATTCAGAGGAAATCTTAAGAAAGTCAAATTTTACAATGTTAAAAATTGTAACGCAATCATAATATGGTCTGCATTAACATTTCGTTCATACTCAAACATTCCATTAAATTTGAATAAAATTTCAACGATTCTATTCAAAGCGTTGACTAATTTACGAGCGTATTCAAAGGATATATTCAGAAGCGTTGAATACAATGCGTCATGAGTGGATGAAGTCCAAAGGTATTGGGACCACACACAGAATGAATAATGACAATATTATGTTCTATGAAATCAGAACATCCATTAACCCTTTCCCCGTCCCGTGCATTATATTTGAACATTTCTATTGTTTAACTATGGTGTCTATTTTGCTGACAGGATACTATTAAAATAACTACTAATATGGGTATGACGTAATTAATATTTTACTAAAATTGAGTTATTTTATTTCCTATCCTGAAATATTTTACTCGGACTCCGAAAGTAGTCATTCGCGGTAAATTATATATTATAAGAATATAATCTTAGTTATTTGTAACCAAATTTAGATAATGAAATTTCAATTACAATACCTATAGTAAAATAACAAGTAATAGAGACCTTACAACTTTTTAATATAGTACTAGCGGTACGCCCCGGCATTTTGTGTGTAATTTCTGGATCTCGACAACAACGCCATCTACCAGGCCCAATTGTTAATTGTTCCGATCATCCAGGGACCCACGCAAACATACACAAAAAATTTATCAAAATCGGTCCAGCCGTTTTCGAGTTTTAACGAGACTAGAGAACAGTGATTAATTTTTAAACACAGATACAAGCTAGGACTTTACTTCTAACTCGCCAGATAGTGAATAAAACTATTATTTACGAATTCTTTCGCGTTTAATTACTACTTTAATTTATTTTTATTATCTCGACATTTCGGTTGCTTTACAGCACCCATAGTCACAGGGGGATGGGGGGGGGGGATTGAGATGTTTGACGTCCCAATGTCATAGCGTATGGTTAACCTAACCTAACTATGACATTGGGAAACGTCGGGATAATAAAAATAAATTATAGTAGTAATTAAACGCGATAAAATCCGTAAATAATAGTTTTATTTAATATGTAGTGTTCGCGTAAATTTAAGAAATCATTATGTCACCAGATATTTCTATAGCAACCGAGACCACCACTTTCTTAGTGTTTATATTTTTTTTAATTAATGTTACCCTTACAAAAGGAATTTCTCTTGTATCTTGAAGGTCTTTTACATGTATAAATTGTGTATACATTGTATAACATACACACACACATATATATATATATATATATATATATATATATATATATATATATATATATATATAATGCTTATACATAGCATGTACTGGATTTCTTGCTAAAATAGTTTATACGATCCAGTGGTAAAAGTAAAAAATTACTTTCGATAACAATTACGTGTAATCTATTTTGAATAATAACAATTTCCATTCCATTCTACTCTAAGTATGAATAATAGATTCGTTATTCATAGAATAGGCGGCTTTGCTTTGTATAGTTAGGAACGCGAACCAGATTAGCTTTTTAGTAACATTTGTGTAGGGATATAATGAATGATCATGACAATGATGGTCAGTACTAAAGCTTTATTTATAAAAAGATTTATTGAATTACCGGCAAAGTTACAAATGGTAGGCTTAATGTCAGTCGGTATTATCGGTTAGTAAACCTACGGCTGGGTGAAAAATATGACACTATTTTTCACTAAATACATACTAAAATACAAATAATACATGCATATGTATATACTATTGCATACCATGCAAAGTTATAAGTAACTACTGATGTTTTATGAAAGCTGTTTTCGAAATGTGTTCCTGAATCAATCTTTTGTAGGCTACTTTGGCATTTTTCCTGATATCTTTGGGTAAGGAGTCATAGTACCGTACCTGAACAGTGGTGATTATATATATATATATATATATATATATATATATATATATATATATATATATATATAGAACAGCATTTATACCTTATGGACTGTACCTGTTCATGAATGCAGCACTAGCTAATTTACGTTGTTTGGCAGGAAAAAACCAAACCACTGTATTTATTTGTATTAGTTATTTCCATTTCATATTTCCTTATATATTTTGGATATCGCACAGTTTGTCGAAGAAATGCTTCCATAATTGATACCAAAGTTGCCAATCTAATTTAAACCAAATTCTCAAGTTATGTACGCTATAATTGCGTTATAATCGATTCAGATTTGCTCAAGTAAAAGTAAGTTTTAAGTCTATCAAGAATTTCTTCAAAAAACTCTTACTGAATTGAATTCAATCTAATTACTTGTTCTTAATTGATCTTAATTCGGTAAAATATGACTGACTACTTGTATGAAACTCCTAACGCAACATAGTTATGTAATAAAATATGAATGATTCAATTCATATTTTATTACATAAGTATGTGTTTCATAACATTTTCTATATATGTAATGATATTTTACATAGAACTTCGAGTATTATGAAGGTAACCTCTGTATTGATTTAGGGGAAAACGGGGACTGAATCTCAAATTTGGCGCTCTTGCCAAACCTTTATTATCTTGCGGTAGAATTCAAATGTTAGTGCGGTCACTTTCAACTTGACTTTATTAGATATCAATGGACTAAAATGCTTTTGTGCTTTCACCGATAATTTACTTAGTTTTTGTTTATGTACTAATATATTTAGAGCTAAATATTAACTTTGTTCTTACACAACATGCGTTGCATAGTCCATCATAGATGGGTTCTCATACGTCGGAGTCTGACTGTCACAAAACGTTTATAATTGAGATGTAGTAGGTTATTGATATGTGTCGTCAAAGAAGAAAAATTCAGTCATAATTTTTATTCAAGCTTGACTTGTGAGAGCTCTACTGAAAGTCAAAATATAGACCGATTCGCATAAACAAGCCCTTCTCTGAGAAAATCTGGCAAGAATCTGTGGGGCTTTAAAAATAAAAAGACAACCTGTAAAATAATAAAAATTTTAAAATCTATATAAATTCTTAAAAAGTACTATCAGAAGTTAGAGAACTTGCAAGTGCAGATAAAAGTTAAAAAAGTTAAGTTTCCAAACATCACTGTCCTCAATATAATGATTTGATTTAAAGTAGAGTTTTTAAAACTTTTAACCCAGTTTGTGAGTCTCATCGCGACAAGTCTTACAGAAGATGGTCCCTTTTTTTAATTCAATTAATATTTTTGTCATACGTAAATGCTATATGCACAACAAAAAGGAAATGTTTTCTTGATAAGGTCGCGTAGTAACTTGACTCTAAGTGACTGATCGCCCATACTGCTTGCTTTTGCAAAAGGAATATTATTTTCAGTCAGCTGCAGATCCAGATAGTAATTATCATGGTTTTGTGTATGTAAGCAAAGAAGACTAATTTAGGTGTTGCTTTATGTGTTAGTTTTCTCCAATGGAGATTGGAATCAATAGAAAAACCGAGAATTACAGTACAAAACACCTTTACCCAAATAAGAAGTGTGTAAGATTTGGGATTTAAAAAAAAGGTTATCAAATTATTTTGGAGCGTCGTGTGGAAAATAATAGAACTCTTTTAATTGATTAATGACTTTTGTTATTAAGTTAAATTTTGTTAAAAATTTTTCCAAATTAAAGTAAAAGGCACTACGCGGGAGATACTGCAACGAACAAATTTAATATTGCTGTAATAATTACATTGGTACTGAAAATATGAAAAACGATTATAGGTTACTTCGTGGACCTAATACATCCAATTTTTTTTCTCGAGGCAACTAATGTCAGCTGGTATATATGTAAGTATACCGTTTCCAAATTTTGTCTTATTGCCGATACCCAGAAGGTGGACTTATATCTAATGCATTGCATAAAATGGATCTATTCTACCTAATCGTATACTATAATAATACGCTAGTAGTGTCAATAATTAAATGATAAAATATAAATTATCATTACGCAAATCGTTTTCATTATATGTATATAATAGTAAATATTAGGTAATTTCTATGAAGAATAAAAAAGTAATAAAATCGAAGCGACACATAAAAACGGCGAAAGGGAAATTTTACTCCGCTGAAGTACAGCCGTAGCAATTTACTTTTAAGGCTGTTTTATTGCTAAGTACAATTCCGGCGCATAAAGCATGTTTCCAAATAAAATGGAACTAGTGATAAAAAACCGAAGTATATTTTGTTTTGTTATTAATATAGATGTATAATATAACAGCGCCATCCATGTTATCCCCAAGAGGGATTAACAGGTAGGTAGCTAGCCGAACGCCTACACAATCACAAAACCAATATGCCATTTAAGGACAATTTAGACGAGTACCGTAGTTGACACTTTCTTTATTAAAAGACCTACATAATCGCGGGACCTAAAAAGTCCCACGGTGGGGACTTGTTAGGGAATTTAATTTTAGTGATTTTTGATGCAGCTATTTTGCATAATTTAAAGGTTTTAACGAAGCTTATATTCATACTTGGTGTCCACCGGACTATGGCAGTGGGGAAAAAAATATTGTACCCATGCCTGTGCTCGCAAAACTAGCCGCCGTAGAGGACTTCATTTACGTGATATAGACTTTATGTGTTCCTTTTCATTTACTTGAAATGAAATATAATTTTATACTTTTGATGTAATATTTAGTTGAGGTTTACCACGTGGCGGTCGTGTAGGAGAATATGTCACTCCATTTTATTCGATCTGATTTATACGCTTACCGAGCGAGACGAATTCTGCTGACTATGAGCCATGGTTATACCCAACCTATAACATAAGGAGTCTATATTTGCAGTGGAGTTTTCCGGGTTAATAAAAAGAAGGATACTGTTAAAGTGTAGTGGGGGAATGAGTAATATGCCCACCTTATCTGCACGTATTGCACTATACTAATTGTCGCAAGTTGCTCTGGCAACTTGACAACTAATTCTGGAATATACGCAGACAAACGCTATACTCATATTAAAAAAAAACTATTAATTTAGAGTAGCATAATTAGGACGGCGATACCTTGACTCAACGAAACACTATACTCAGCTTGGTGAGTACGGGTTATTCTTATAATTATTGCTCAGCTCATCAGCAGCCGACTCATTCTTTAAAATGCTCGGATCAGTGGAATTAAAAAAAAAACTGTTAATAATTGTATCAAATACGTTTTAAAACATTTTTAACATATTAAAATATTTTTGTATTACATACATAAATAATTAATAAACTAGCCTAGCCTTTTACTGCTTATTTTACTAGATGATGGGTCGTCTTTTTTGCTTGGGCCTCCGTCTGTAGATTCCAATCTATACCTCCTTCTCTCATCTTCTTCTTACCTACCTTATCTTACCTATCTGATTTATAGTATGATCTGAACCGAACCATTATAATTACAGGCTGAGAGGTATCCTATTTTAATCCTTAGGGGACATCGCATCTGTATCGGACTGATCTTTATCGGAATATCGAGCCATTTTTAGCTTCCCGCTAAGAAAATTGAAAATTTTCAAAAATCGGGAAGTTATTGCTTTTACACCGTTTTTCGAAAATTGAGTTTTCATCAAATCTTGACGTGTTGAGTACACAGTAAGCCACCCTGACAACTTTTCAATGGTGTCTGTATGTCTGTATGTATGTGTATCTGTCCCTCTCTCTGTCTCTCTCTCTCTCTCTCTCTCTCTCTTCTCTATGTGTATGTAAATCTCTTATAACTTTTGAATGGCTTAACCGATTGAAATGAACTAAGCGGATTTCGGAGTTTTAACTAATTTGGACAGGTATTTTTTGAGAAATCTCAAAAGTAAAAATTTTGAAAAACTAGTTTTTTCGGAATAATTTTTAAACGGCTTTACCGATCGATGCCGGTCCGGTCAAAATCAGTTGATTCGTTCGTGAGATATCGTTAACGAAAATTCTAAATTTTTTTTTAATTACACCGATATTTCATATCCAACGTCATAATTCGGTGAAATTTGGAGCGCTTTGGATTTGAAATTAGCGGGAAATTCATTGCTGGGTCAATTCATTTTTTTGGAGTGTTTTGAGTTCGTCATTGAGCCAGTTTTAATATATATTCTATCTACACTATTAAAACACACAACGGCAAGTAGCTCAGTCGCCTAATTACGAACACTGATCGTCACCGTTACAGCTTATTAAGTCCACTGCTGAGCAGTGGCCTCTCCCATAGATTACTTCATCGAAGGATACAGTTACTACGCTTGGCAAGCATGATTTTTTATTTTCAGTCGTTGTTAGGACGAGAACGCAGTAAATGTATATTTAAACTCCAAATTCCAGCCGACAAATTTATTTTTGCGCAACGCCGACCGCAGTACTGACATACCCATATTTATAACAGAATTGTTTAAAGTCCGTGACATCAACATTGCTCCACATCGAAAGTTAAACACATGGTGAAACGACTCATCAAATAAAATTTTAATGACACTGAAACCTTCATGTTAATTCATAAATAACATCAAATCACGTACAATATCTGTGTTCTTACACAAAAAACGTAAATAAATAATAATGTAAGGTAAAAAAAGCTAAAAGCTATGTACATAGTTATAAAAATAATTCATCGTTTTAGAAAATAGTTTTTTTTTTTAAATTATGTACGAGCAGCTATGCAGGTCTAGAGCAAAGAGACCAGTATCACTGCGACCTAAAATATCTATTGTGATATGGCTATAGTTCACTGCTAAGCCCTATGTATTCAATGAATAGAAGGAGTTGCTTAGCCGCGAGCAGAGAGAGAGAGAGAGAAAAAAAATAGGGTTACTTTTAACTATGTTTTCAAAACCGATAACCGTACTTTTGGTCCTTAAGATAAAGTTTATAAGTAATTAAAATTTAAAATTACTTTAGTTACTGTTCCCTGTTTTCAGTTCCTTAGCTCAATTACAGCAATAAATTATTTTTAATTATTTATTTATGGGGTTACCCAGGCGTACTCTAGTCAGAAAAGGAGACCACCTCGTATTTTTTTGTGAAAATTTGTCGACTTACGATAAATAGTACAGTAAAGTTTCATTTATAATTGTTACATAGGATGTGACCAAGGGCTAAAATATAATAATATAAAAATTTACATTATTTTTCATCACACGTTAGACACAGACAGATGTTGTGATGATTGCTAGATGATGCTATCTGATGATGATGGATATATTCATCCATGCAGCCATCCACGTAACCTAACAAAGGTCCAGCTGTTTATAGGTCTCCCTTATAGGTTGCTTTATATGGGGAATAATTCCATGTTCGCCGTAGCTGCCACGCTTGCTTGTTCAATTATAACAGTTAAATATTAAGCCCTTCTTCTATTGTATTTTCTTTCTATCATCTCTTATGGCATCCACGGGTGATATGGAAAAGTGAATTCATTGCAACGCCGACTATACATTTTGTTTTGTCTGTTATCTGTTTTACAAAATTCACATAAATTATTACTTGACAGCTATAATAAATATAAATAGTAATTATTTATATTTATTATAGCTGTCAATTTATATTATATTTTACGCTGGTATTCTGTTATGTTTATCCATAAAGATTATAATTATTATTACTTTAGTCCACTTTTAGTCGGACACAAAGCAAACCTCGAGATTTCAAAATCAGTTATATAAACGCTATAAATATTTAAACATTGAAACTGTTTGAAGCTCTGCCGGAAACTCTGTTCAAAAAACTTAAGATTCTTAGACTATTTCTTAATACTAAAGATATTGGCTTCCTATTGCCACTAAGTGATTTGAATGCTTTTTTGTCACTCATTAGTAAAATGTCTTTTTAGTAAAAAAAGTTCCAGCGGAATAAGATAAGATTGGTTACAAAAACATTTTTTCAGAGCTTTTCGACGCATTGCGGACAGCTAGAACACAGGAAATCAGAATACCTTTTGGTGTGGGTGTAGCAGGATTGGCGGCCCAGACAAAACATCCGATTAATATAAAAAATGCTTACGCCGATCCAAGGTAAGCACTACACTGCTTTTCTTGCACTTTTCTTCATTGTCACGTAACAATATAGTCAGAACTGTAGCAATAATATGTAGGCTATACTTTTTCCATGCAGGATTCCAAACCTTGGTTGCTGCTTTTTTATGGAAAAGGCAGAATACGAGCATGCAGTTCATCTGATGATAAGTGATCACCGTCGCTTATGAACATCCGCAACTTCAGGGGAATTGCAGATGTAATGTCGGCCTTTAAGAAAGGAGTAGGCCAGTCGGCAGCGGTTTTTTCGGACCAATACCAATAGGTATTGGTTCGAAAAAACCGCTAAATGTAAAAACCGCTGGCGACAGTAAATTTCATATTTTTGTCGAGCGGCACAGAAAATTCCGCGTCAATTGCACAGTAGTGGACCACAATCCATCGAGATGATAGTGGAATTTCGAGTTCTGTCGTACAATAGTGGAATTCAACAGCTCGCATTAATCCGAAAAATTCCTCTGAAAACTTCCCGTGATAAATATAGTAGAAGATGCAACGTCTCTTCGCAAGGCCAGAGGATCAACTCGATCGGAAAGAACTTAATCATCGACGGTTCGAGATGCTCTCCGTTGAATACGATACTGAGGTGCCCCACCCCAGAGATGATAATTGATATGTAGAAGGACCAGAGTAGGCGATAACACGCAGATTTTTGGAAAACCTGCATTCACAGGCTTTGAGTCGGAGCACGCACTGTTGATTAGGACCTTAATGATATCTTATGTTTACGTGAATACTACGTATTTAAATAAAACTAAATTTTTGGTCGAATCAACGCAGTATGAATTTATAGTATCTTGAAGTTTTGCAGTATTATGCTTGGGTTATTGGGATTTAATTTTATTAATTATAGGATTCCAAGAAGATGGTAGCACCCTGCCATCTTCTCAATTGAAATTAGGATGTTTTTGATTTCTATAGCCTCGCGAATAATCCTTGGATGAAATCGGTGTTATTTAACGAGAATTTGTGGTCTATCAAGTGATGATATTGTGACAGGGCGATCCTGTACGTGTTCACAAATTGCTGACTTCCCGAAGCGCCGTTTTTTCACCTCAGCTATGAGTTTTTTAACACGGGTTTTTATTGGTCTTTTAGTTTTCCTATGTAAGGGAGGCCACATTCACAAATAAGCCTACTACATGATATTACACTTGACTGATGGTAAGAACTGACTAATCTTTTCCGGCAGCTTAATGTTGAAATCGAAGTACGCTTCAAAATAGCCAATCTTGTCAGTAACATATCCCTGGTGTACTTAGATATGTCAGTATAGAGGTTACACGCTTGAATGTGGCCACTCTCGATCAATTTGACACAGGCGCGGGACCCGAAGCTTGTCGTCGTACAAAACTTGCTTGACGTGTTGAAGCTCGGCGGCCAGGTGTTTAACTGCGCTAGCTAATTGTGAAGGGTGGGTGGTGATAATCATCGTTTAAATATCCATCTGTATGGGTCTTTTTCTATATACAATGTGGCTGAAGATGTTATCAGGATTCAAATTACATAGCACGTTGAATAAAACTATATATACGGATTTTATCGGGGGCTCACCCGTGACCATGGGTGCTGTAAAGCACCCGAAACGTCGGGAATTAAAAATCAGTAAAAGTAGTAAATTAAACGCGATAAAATCAGTAAGAATAGTTTTATTCAATGTGTAGTGTTCGCGTAAATTTAAGAAATCATTACTTAGCACGTTTAATAATATAAAACCTCCATTTAGATAAAAATATTAATAAGAATTTACAAGACACCTTGTTGGTTTTGTTTCCTGACAAGGGTTTGGATATCTCATACTTCGTAAATTAATTACACTATCAAATTTAGGAGACAAAAATATCATCAATTTATTTCTCAAAATCAATACATTTTTCAGTTGGTTCAAGTTAGTAATATTTGTTGGTAACTGATTTTTATATAGTCCATCAAGTAAATTATTTCTTGGAATATATAAAAGTAAAACGATTGAATTACTTTTATTATGAAACTGTTATTTTTAATTTTTTTTGTGTTTTTTGTATCGTATTTTATTTTAGCAGTACATATTACACACTGATTGAAAAATTGACTTAAAATATAGCAGCCAAGAATATTGTGGTAGCAAGCTTAAAAATCCATCACTAGATCAGTTTTAAAAGAAATCGGCAGTGAGGAGGATTATCTGACTTAAAATGCTTACTTCTTACTCCGGATCTTCCTTACGATGGAAAATGTCCATGACCAATTGAGAACGCTTACGTGTGGATAAAGATGAAAATCATAATCATTATCATATTTCATCATTACAGCTCTTCACAAGTCCACTGGTGATCATACGCCTCCCTCAATGAATGCCACAAAGCACGGTCACACTCACACACTCTCGCTTAGATTGGCGTCCGGGATATTATCGGAATGATGTCGGATTAAACTTGCTCTTGGATTGTTACTGACACTTGCGTGTGGCTCCGACGATGACGTGTACAGCTCATAGAACCTCCCAATCTCACTCAAAATCTCAGGTGTTCCGGAAAGATTCGTGGTAGAGCCATGCTGCAGTTATATTAGTAGTATAGTTGTAGCACGAATGGGTCGGCTCGACCGGGGAAGGACCACGCTCTCACAGAATACCAGCGTAACATAGTAGTTTAATGCTGCTGTGTTTCGTATGGTAAGTGTACAGAACCGGAGACGCTTTTTACTGGAACCGAGGCATGTCATCTTAGTCCTCACGGGTGACAACGCATCTGCATTTTCATTCGTAATCGAGGATAGATGTAGATGTCTATGGGCCACAGCAACCACTTAATAACAGGTGGAATGTGTGCTCGTTTGTCACCCTACCCTATAATAAAACAGAAAAAAGGATGCTACCACATCTGATCTTTAGATTCGATAGTTGGCTCTTTCTGGTAGAAGGATCTCTGGCAACGACTTTGCAACCCTAGTTCTGCTCGATCGCTTCATCAATACAAGTATTTGGAGATTTGTCTGTTCAGTTAACTGTATGCTGTCAAATCTGCTCAAGACTGCAGCTTCATTTCTCATCTAACAAATCTTTTTGTGTTCTTCTGCGACGGGTCTTGCAGAACTTAGTCTCGACAGTATGGACAGTTTTTACAAGCTTGTTATTCATATTGTCCACTGCATTGCAGTCTTCTATGTAATGATGAAAAAGCCAAATTTAATGTTAAATCGTATTTTATCTTTATCATAAACGGATTTTTTTTGCAGATTTAACAGCGAAATCGACGCTCGAACTGGGTATAAGACTGAGCTTATACTATGTATGCCGATTTGCAACTACGAAGGTGATGTCGTCGGAGTTGCCCAGATCATAAACAAAACGGACGGTATGACTAAAATTTTATTTCAAAACAGTATGTTAGTAAAAAAGAATTGAAATAATATTATTCTATGTATAAAAGTTGAATAGAATCCTTGAGAACTATAAAAATTATTTATTAATCGAAGTCACTGACATCGTTTTAGGAAGATAAATGAATACTAATAATAAATGTTTATTTCTGTTCAAAACCATGCTTACTATTATTCGTTTAAATTTTTTAAATATAAACATGATAATATTTTCTCCTATGGAAAAGTCTTTGAAAGATGGTGAAAATACTTTAAAATTTCACTTGCATCTACTATACTAATCACTTATTTGTGGAATCGACTACCACCAGCGATTTTTCGGACCGATACGACTTAGGGACCTTCATGAAAACATCCAACTCTTTTTCAAAAGGCCGGCAACGCATCTGCAATTCCCCTGGTGTTGCAGTTGTTCATGGGCGGTGGTAGTCACTTACCATCAGGTGGGTTACACGCTCGTCTGTCCCGTAAAAAATAAAATAGATTTCAAATATTATACCCACCCAAGTTGATTTTTCTTATAAATATTTTCATTTGATGAGATTTTTCTTTATATCCCATTCTTTTATCGTGAAACGCGGATTAAATCCTCACTTGAATCCAGAAATACCTAATTTCATTATACGTGATCTGAATTTAAAACAACGATCTTCAAGATCACGTCACAAAAAAGATTTAATTCGGTATTAAATTTTAATTTTAAATAAAAAATTAAGAATTAGGATTTACAATTTAAGTTATTATACTAATAAGAAGTATACGACTTATAAATAACCCCTGGGAATGAGGTGATCGCTATAATGATATTTCTTTTCGTGTTTTGATTTTTACGTATTTTAAATGTACAATATAATACGATATTACAAATTAACACTTAAACAGAATTCTGTTTGGTTTCTTGCTGATTCATTTCAAGATATGGGTTTCTTAGAGGCATACACGTGGTACAATAATACATATCTTTCAATAAGTATTTCTGGTAATAGTACTATAATAACGCTGTAACACAATGATTTCTGTACATTGTATTTTTTTTTAAATTTGAATTGGGGTAAAGTATGTTATCGATATGAATGCCAAAACATTTTTATCGAAACGTTTGTCCGTCAGTCAGCACACGCACAAACCTGTAAACGGATTTGGATAAAAGATTCATTAAAATGTTAAGTAACGGTTGAGCGGTTTGTTAGAATAAATATTTATCATCTCGCTATCTATCATAAGAGCAGGAGTTAGGTGTAATATTTCTCTTTACAGCTACACTGTACGCCACAGTTTTCAAATTTACATTGCAGTGAGATTAAAAAATTGCATTATACGAGGGCAGCACTGAAAATTTCGGGAATCAAGGAAGTGTCACAACATTACTATTTAAAAATGTATTTTTTTTCGAAGTATTCTCCGCGAAATTTGACACATTTTTCCATACGATGGAATCAATCATTGAAGCAACCATTCCATTCGGAAGTTGGGGTCTCCAAAATGGCCGTTTTGTAGGTGTCCACAGCTTCTTCAAGTGATGAAAATCTCTGTCCACGCAATTATTCTTTATTTTAGGGAAAGTATAGAAATCATTAGGGCTTAAATCGGGGCTGTACGGCGGATAGTCTAATAATTCTATGTATTCTTGCTCTAAAAACTCTTTTGTTCTGTGTGCGGTGTGAGAACTCGCATTGTCGCGGTGGAGGATGATGCGGCGGTTGCAGTTCTCTTTACGGAGTTCAGAAACGACCTGTGGCAAACAAATGCTAGCATACCATTCTGCATTAACCGTTGTTTGTCCCTCAAGAGGAATAGTCGTAACATGACCGGTTTTGGAGACAAACGTGGCCACCATTTTTTTTGCAACACTCCATGAACGAACAATTTTGTTGGCTTTAACTCATTTTCGAACACTCAAACTCGTGACAGGTTTTGTGTTTCGGGTTCGTACGAATATATCCAGGATTCGTCACCTGATACGATGTTGTATACAGCATTTGAGGATCCTGCGTGGAATCTTTCGACAGTTCTGACGCACCAAGTAACGCGAGCCGCTTTTTGCTCTTCACAGAGCGAATGCGGTATCCATCGGGAAAACAACTTTTTTACACCTAATTGTTCTTGCAAGATTATTTGTATTTGACTCATGCCAATGTCTAAAGTTGCCTGAATTTCGCGGTATGTCACATGTCGATCTTCCTCAATCAGCTTACAACGTTCTTCGTTAGATCGAATAGTGTCAATGCGAAGGTCTGCCATCTTGTACCAACGTGGTACACCAGTTTAGGCTTACCAGGTGGTTGGATATGAGAAAGTCATAAAGCAACTCACCGATTTAGTTGATGTTAGTGCTTCTCCAGGCTGTATGGTAAGCATTAGCATCACAATCTACACTACCTACTTAAATTTGGAATTGTGTTTTTGGGCGAACTACGCCACTCGCTCTAACTCGATGGTAGGATCTGAGTTCTCTCCGGGAAGATAGGCTGACTAAATTATTACTCCCCTGTAAGGAATGCCCTTGAGATTTATGAAGGCTGTAACCAGGTCATTATTGCAGTACTCTTGAACAGCTAAAAGTTCAATATTTTTATTGTAAATTATACAAGCTCTGGGTCTACTGCCTTTAGTATTGACAAGAATCTTACAGGTAGCCGACAATCCCAGAACTTGACCGTTGACCAAGGCTCTTGTATGTGGGCGAGATTAATATTTTGCTCTGCAAAGCAAACCTCCACCAAAGCAGAAGAAGCTGCTGCATGGTGAAGATTTGCCTGGAAGACCCTTGTCTTACTCTTGGGGTTAGCAATTTATAGGCGTGGGGGAGCAGCCGTCATTTTCGACTGCTGAGGTTGAACCTTTCCCTTACTCTTGACCGACACCAGCGGAGGCATTCAACCCGAGGCGAGATCAGCGTCTTGGGTCTCATTTACTCTCATTGATGACGTCTTACCCCTCGAGATAGAGTTATGTTATTGTGATAAACATGATGTTCCAGGTTTTAAGAACTTTTTACGGGTCAATTTCAAATTTGTATTAAGAAAATTATTTTTGTAACTTCAAATTAGTACCCATACTTTTAGATTAATGAGTGATATGCGTTTGTTTATTATTTTTCGAAATCTTACCTTAAAGTGATAAGATGAGAGTTTAAAGTTTACGTGAAGAAAATTAGTTTTTAATAGCATGGTGCTTAAATGAAATTTTGTTATTTATGAATAATACATGTTTTAGAAAATTACAAAAATATGTGCCTATTTATCTTGTAAGAGGTGAAAAATTGTTACACAAAACTGTAAAGTTGTTTGTTTATCCTTGTTTTAGTCTAGTATTATTGATTATTATTGAACTTGATCAGTGATTCACAATCAGGGGTCCGCGGACCACCAATGTTCCGCAGGAGCTTAAATTTTGCTACAAATTTCAATGCGTTATATTTTTTTATATATTTTAAGTAATTTTGTTTTTGATTAAAGTAGTATTAGTGTTTTGAGCGGTAAAATCTTCAAACCTTCTTATCTTAATCAAACCTATTATCTTAATCAAACCCTTTATTAGGCTGAATTGAAACGGCTAGTGTCCAAGTATGTATATGGCTAATATATTCTTCACGTGGTAGAACCATATATGTAAAGTAAAGTTACAGTCTTTACACGTCCACTGCTGGGCACAGGACTCCCCTCATTTCTGAGAGGGTTTTAGGGCAAGGAAGAGTCCGTCGGACTTCCCCAATGCGTGTTGACGAACTTGACATGTCTTCGAAATATTTTTTTATTCCTCAGACCTGCCGGTTTTCTCACCATGTTTTTGGTTGTGTTTTCCTTCACCGCCGAGCTCGTGGTAAATCGGCACTTAAAATTGAAATTAACAATTTCATTGGTGCCGGCGGGGATCGAACCCGGGTTACTCGCGTTCTATTATACCGGGTGGCCCATAAGTCCCTTGAAATGTAAAAAAAAAATAAAAAAAAAACTAATGACATTATGAAAAAGGTTTTTATTTTGTCATAATCCTTATAATATGGGAATTATTTTTTGAAAATTACATCATCTAAATGTAATCCGTTACGATCGCGGCACTCCTGTAAGCGACGTTTAAAATTATCCATCACTGCGCGGCAAGTAAGCTCTGTAATGTTTGCCATTTCTCTTTGGATATTTTCTTTCAGGACGTCAATTGTCCGCGGGTTGGTTTCGTACACTTTAGTCTTAAGATAACCCCATAAGAAAAAGTCCATTGGGGTCAGATCTGGACTACGTGGTGGCCAAGGAATATCTCCTCTTCGAGAGATCACTTTATTAGGGAAAAGTTGACGGACGATCGGCATAGCGACGTTAGAGGTATGGACAGTTGCTCCATCTTGTTGAAACCAGGTCCGCGTATTGAAGCCTGGAAAATTCTGCAACTCTGGTGTAAAAAAGTCCTGGATCATAGCTACATACCGTTGTGAAGTAACAGTAAGCGCGCGGTCTCTGCCGTCCTCAAAAAAGTAAGGGCCTATAATGCCATGCACTGTCATAGCCGCCCAAACTGTCACTTTAGGGCTATGTAAGGGCTTTTGATGTTTGCGATTTGGATTTTCGCAACTCCAGTAGCGACAATTTTGCTTATTGACATGGCCGTTGATGTGAAAGTGAGCCTCATCAGAGAATAACACGTTATTAAACGAAGTAAAGCGGTTCAACATTTAATTTGTGAAATTTAGTCTGTGGATAGTGTCAGTATCTTTTAATTCCTGTACTATATTATGAATCTTGTACAGGTGAAGATGTAAATCTTTCTTTAAAATTCGCTGTAACGATGTTCTGGGTAATTTTAATGCACTGGAACGCTTACGAGTAGACTGGGTAGGATTTTCACGAATTGAGTGTTTCACTACATCGATGTTTTCTTCCGTCCGTGATGTCCTTGGTCGACCTGACCGTTGTTTATCCAACGTCGAACCACTCTCTTCGAACTTAATAACCCAGTTCTTAATCGTTTGAACACTTGGAATGTCTTTAAAGTTGCGTAAATTCTGATATGCTCGAAATTTACGCCGCGCAATGGTAGCCGAATCATTGTTTCGATAAAACTCGCGCAAACAAAATGCACGGTCCGCACCGGTTAAACGCTCCTCCATGGCGACTAGACGTGGGCGTTATTTCACGTCACTAGATACAGTAACTGGCTACGCGGCATGTAACCGAATCACTAGTTTCGAGTCACGTTATGATTTTTGTAAATGCGTGATTATGATTACTGTTAACCATGATTATTGCGGGAGTCGACTGTCGGTCGGTCGGGCGCAAAGCGCACATGTGACATAAAACAATAAACAAAACATCTTAAGTAACAGTATTATTGTACGTTTAATTTTCATACGTCAGACTATAGACATAGACAATAAAATAGAGTGTGTGAATCTCTGTGTGTAAATAATTTCAACGGTTTGCGATTCCGGGAAGCGATTCACATTGAATTTAACTAAAATACTAAAATAAATATAATTTTTAAAACATTTTTGACGGAGTCATGAACTCGTTTATTTATAAAATTAAAATAAAACTAAAAAATGTGTATAAAAATTTAAATGTTTATAATATTATAAAACTTAAAAACTGTGTGTAAATAGCCAAACAAACAAACAAATTAATTGTACAGTGTAAATAAAAGTGCAAAAACAAATGATATTAAATACGTTGAAAAAGTGTAAATAAACTGTAAATATCAATAATCATTGCATATACAATCAAATTGACTTGTAAATATGCCTGCATTAATAATTTTATGAAAATCTTAGTGTCATAGTAAACGCAAATCAATCATAAATGCATTTATAATTTTTCATATAATATTTATATATAATTTTTCGTAATGCAGTCAGTCCTAAACCTGAATAAAGTATGAATGGAAGTTAATTTATTAATTTAACAGTATACAGTTACTGTATAGCTATAGCTAGTTACAAACACAGATTGTGATATTTGTGCAAACAATCACAGTAGCCAAATAAAAATAGCTACTTACAAAAATCACTAGTTTTGAAACAGGTGACGCCGATCAAGTCACTGGTTTCGTTACGTTTCTTGAAAATGACGTAACGACCCACGTCTTGGCGACTGAATTCCCAGAAACCGTCGGTACTCCCCCGCACCGCGCGCGCCACTCATGCGCGCCTTTTGTATTTTATTCGAAATTTACATTTCTAACGACTTATGGGCCACCTTGTATTTACAGCGAGCGTTAACCATCTGAGCTACTACGGCTCTACTAGGTAGAGTCATGCTGCAGTTATATTATTAGTATAATCGTAGCACAGAACCGGGGAAGGACCACGCTTTCGCTGAATACAAATCGGAGAATGTAGAGAACCTGAGACCCTTTTTACTGGAAACGAGGCATTCTATCTTAGTCCTCACGGGTGACAACGCATCTGCATTTTGATTTGTAATCGAGAATAGATGTATATGTCTATGGGTCACAGCAACCCTTTACCTTCAGATGGACTGTGTGCTGGTTTGTCGCCCTGTACTATAAAAAAATTATGCACAACATTGAGATATTATTTACGAACTTCTCGGTACTACCAAGGGAGTAGATTACATTTATTTAAATGACGCAGTACGGAATTATGTACCACAAATAAGTGTGCAAGCACAGGTGTACTTTCTATTCACTCACTCTTATGGTCCGATAGTAATCCTGCACAAATATAAAGAGATCAGATGCAAAATCAAAAGTTTTGTGCTCCCTGAGGCACATGAATGAAACGCCGATAACATCTTGATTCTCAGTAGCAACTGAGAATTTCTTGATACTTCCACCCAACTATGTAATTTTGAAGCCGATGACAATTATTACATAAGGTCAAGAGACTTTCCTCGATTGAGTTTACATTTATTTTTCTTTTGTTTGCAGAATCAGACGTAATATAGACAGACACGTAATTTTGTTTTAATTTTTTAATTTAATTAGGTACTTAATTGTAGGCCTTATGGCATGGTTAATTTCACATTCACCATGGTTAATTCGTTCAAGTTGTAGGCATTCGATTGTAGTTTTTATTTAAAATATTTTTCATATTAATAGTAATATGGTGCCTTATATGGTAGTACCAATAATTGGTGATGGAGCTTGCTTATTCAGAGCAAGCTCTCGTCTGTCGTATAGAAACCAAGTGTTGGCTAGAGAAATTCGGTAGCAAATTGTGGATTTGTTATTGCGGTCATTTAGTTGTTTATTTATAATGTGAAATGCAATCGTATAGTTTGCTTTATTCGTTTCTTGGTTTAATTGTGGGTCCATCGATTTGTTTTTTTTTGTGGGCCCGTCTATTTGTTTGTTTGTTAGTTTGTCTGATTGACTAATTGAATGTTTTCAGATGTTCAGATTAGCGTCTTTATAGTTCAGAATAAAAATTACAAAAAAAATATCATAAAAGATATTTTTTTGTAATAAAAATAAATGACTAATAATAATATATACTTATATACTAATAAAAGTACTAATTCCACACTTTGCTAGTATTGAATAAAAGTTATTCGATTCTATTCAAATGTTTAATCGTATGAATCTCTATTTTGAGATAACCACAACTAAACTTGACAAATTTTTATAAACTCTAAAATTGAGGTATTGATACTACTTAGAAAATGAATATAATCTAAAAAACACGATTACTAATTCAAAAGACAAAAATGGACAAAATGTTTTGTTTAATTTCGGTTATTTTTAAGCTATTGATTCTCATTGATTTCTATAATCAATAGATTTTAATTTTAATTTTTATTTAATATCTTAATAACATGGTGCTTTCCAGTATGTGATAAGAATGCAATATTATGATTTTTTGTTCATTTAATATTTCCTCATTACTGTAAATTTATCCACATCACAGCCTAGTTAATATTTTTCAATATTTAATTCTAGGACCCACTTTAGTCCCTTTTAATGTTTTATTTGGCCAATAAAAGTGATATATACTATCTGCAGATACACGTCACAAAATTTAATTTTTTTTTATTACAGGGTCTAAAGAATTTTCTGCACGAGATGTTGAAGTATTTCGACGATACCTTACGTTCTGTGGTATCGGGATCCAAAACGCTCAGCTGTTCGAGTCATCAGTACTCGAGTATAAAAGAAATCAGATTCTTCTTGCATTGGCTAGAAGTATTTTCGAGGAACAAAGTAACTTGGAATGCTTGGTGACTAAAATTATGACAGAAGCACGAGAATTGTTGAAATGTGAAAGATGCGCAGTTTTCTTGTTAGATACAGATCATTGTGAATCGGTAAGTTTTACTTTCGTATTGATTAAAACTACTTTTACGGATTTTATCGCGTTTTATTTTATTTATTTTATATAAAGAACACATAGATGATGTGAAGCATCAACGTTCCGGGAAGTCTGCAGTTTGTGATCATATCCTAGACGGCCCCCACCATTAAATCAGATTTGTACATAATAAACACTCACGCCTGTCACCCAGAGGGGTAGGCAGAGACTACAGACTTCCATTTGGCACGGTCCTGACACACCTCTCTCGCCTCCTTCACATCCATACACCTACGCATACATGCTCGTCGGTTAAGGGTACTCCTAATTTGGCCCGTTTCCAATAAATCGCCAATTTGGTCGATAAATTTTCGCCTAGGTCGTCCCTTTCCGACTCTGCCATTCACTTCTGCAACATAAATTTTCTTTGTCACTCTTTCCTCGTTCATTCTTTCCACATGACCAAACCATCAGATTTGATAGACTACAAATCCTCGCGAAAGAACACCGATTCCTACCAAGGATGATATGTGAGGCTATTGAAATTAAAAAACATCCTAATTTCAATAAAGAAGGAGGCTGAGTACCACCTGCTTGGGACCCTATAATTAATATAATTAATACTAAACCCAAGCATACCACAGCAAGACTTCAAGACACAGTCAGTTCATTTTGCATAGATCGGACTATAAACAATAATTAAAAAAGCTGAAGGTACTCCGAGTTTAACAATGACATCGGGACGTCAGTCATCTCAGCCCCCGGAAAGCACCTGAAACGTCGGGAATTAAAAATAATTAAAATAAAACGCGATAAAATCTAGTCTTCAGGGATATCAATATCAATGTATCTTTATTTTGCTTCTTAATGAAGGATATTGGTATTTATGGGCCATACCATCCAATTACCAACAGGTGGACGCTGTGCACGCTGGTTAACTTTATTCTATAAAAATTATCATTTATGTAACCCACAAAAATGGAAATATTCATTATTTTCTGTGGGTATATTATATTCAATGTTTGACTTCTTTGTAACAATAACACAGCAAGTTTTTTTTATACGTGGTAGAGCCATGCTGCAGTTACATTAGTAGTATAGTTGTAGCACGAACGTGTCGACTCGACAGGAGAAAGACCACGCTCCCACAAAATACCAGCATCAAATAGTAGCTTTACGAAAAACACGGCATTGTGTTTCGTATGGTGAGTATAGAGAACCGGAGACCCTTTTTACTGGAAACGAGGCATTCCATCTTAGTCCTCACGGGTGACAACGCATCTGTATTTTGATTCGTAATCGAGGAAAGATGTAAATGTCTGTGTGCCACAGCAACCACTTACCATCAGGTGGACCGTGTGCTCGTTTGTCACTCTATCCTATAAAAAAAGTTAAATATAGAATAGGTTTTTGTTCATTTTTTTTCTACAGAGTCATTTGGAGCGTATAGTTCAACGACCTGGGGGTCAACGAAGTGGCACATTAGCTCTGCCGCCACCAGCACCGACACGGTTTCATACCCTCTTTGAATTAGGAGCTAAGCATTCGAAGACTACTCTCACACCTCGCCATGATAATCGATCCACGTTAGCTTCTATAGCTCTTGCGGTGAGTTTTGTTTGTTTTTTTTTTAATTCTATATAAGGATTCTTAGTTAATGAACTTGAAAAAAGGCTAAGAAATGGTCTGTAGCGCTGCCTCAACGCATGTTGGCGAACTTCACGTCTTTGAAATATTTTTAATTTAGGGTAGACCGAGGCGAATCGGATCACTTTTTCTTTGAGGTTGAGCAAATCATACTAAAGTGTTATATAATGTTATTTTTATTGATAAAAACGTAAGAAGTAACAATCAGCTATGAAATAAACATTTAAAACTTAAATCATACATATATTCTCTTAATTAGCTATTAAAAACTAAAAAAAGAAAAATATCCGAATCGCCCCAATTTTCGGGGTGAATCGGATCGTACACATGTAGGTAACAAAATTTTAAGTTTCTTATGACTATAGCTTTGGAATCAGTAAAAAATTAATAATGAGATCAATTTTAATTATCGGCACATAATTCACATATATATGGTCCTTTTTCCTCCCCCATATCAGCACATTTTTCGTGGCACCATTCTTCGCAGGCATTGCACTGAATCCAATCCTCTGATGGTGGATGAACGAATATTTCGGAACAGTAAATGCAGTGCCACTCTCTATGTTTTGGAGATGAACTCTTAATTTTTATCGCAAGCTTTGCTTTATTCTTCACTTTCTTCATAGTATTTTCTTTGCCCACAGCCTTTTCCTTATTTTCCTTGGTTTTATTGTCTACCTTAAATTTCTTCTTTGCTTCTTTTTCGAGAAGAGTAGTCTTATTCTGAGGTGATGTTAAATGCAAGGCCAGTTTTGAAACTTTACGAATTCTTTTAGAAGCAATTGGTGACTTTAAAGGTGATGGAAGAATTTCTTTAATTATTTCTGCACAGGTGGGAGGCTGGGCTTCGTCAGATTGTTGTGAACTTGTGGATGGCACTATATTATCAAGTGGTTTTGTATTTGTGGCTTGCACGTGTAGCTGCAATTTTTGGGAACTTGGGGACTGGACTTGGGACTCTACAATGTCCGACTCTTGATCACCGATGAACTTGTGGTCAGGTATTGCATTGGCGTTTAGTGGAAATATTCCAGTCTTTTCGAAGCCTTTTGTAGCATTCCCAACAGTGGCAGCCTGATTCCAATCCCGTTGGAAAAGTGCTCCGAAAGCGACTTTTGTGATTCCTTGATTGGGATGTGAATGTTGCCATGCTGTAGCTTGTTGGTGATAATAGGTTTTGAGCGGTTTGAAAAACGATACATCGAGCGGTTGCAGGGCATGTGATGTGTGTGGAGGAAGAAGTACAAGTTCAATTTCGAAAGAGTCACACAAGTCTACCACTGAGTAGCTGGTGTGAGACGCATGCCCATCCAAAATTAGAACTACTTTTCCTGGGGTCCGGTAGCGATTGAAATGTTGCAGCCACAACTTAAAAGCTTCTTCGGTGACCCAGCCGTTTTCTGTCATGGCAACTTCAGTACCAGGTGGCATACCTAGGAGAAAATCGTCACGTTTACGCACACCTTTGAATAGAACAAATGGAGGTATGTACTGTCCTGCTGCATTCATACAGGCTAGAACGGTTACATTTTCACCTCGTTCAACACTAGTCATGCTGACAACATCTTTAGCACCTTTTTGGGCTATAATGTTGGGTGGGCGGTTACTAAGCGGCATACCCGTTTCATCAACATTGTATACACATTCAGGTCTTCCTCTTAAATTGTTGTTATCTACTACTGTTTCCAAAGTATTAAAGAATTCTGCTACTTTTTCCTTCTTCATACCATCACACCTTGCTCTTGACAGACCCTCCGGCTTCCGAATAGTTAATTTTTTATTTCTTTGCATGAAGCGATGAAACCAGTCCTGGCCAGCCATTCCAGCATTTCTGTCAAATTTGTGTTTTATGTTTTGACGTTCTGCAAATTCAAACGCGTACAACTTACGTACCGCTTTGGGTGTAATTCCGAAGCCACGACTTGCCAAGTGCAATAGCCGTTCAGCTAACTTCTTTTCTGCGTTCTCATCTAAAGCTGGCTGTCCACCTCGACGCTTAATAATACCCCTGGATAAAGTAACTCTTCTCTGTAAGCTCGTGAACGGTACTGCAAAAATCTCAGCAGCCTTAAGTAAGGTCAACTCTTTGTTCTGGACTTTATTTACAGCCTCTTTCATTTTTTCTTGAGACCATTCTCCGGCATCAGTCTTTCTTCTGTACGTGCGAACCATCTACAATGAAATAAATATAAATCAATAACTTCAAACATGTCATAAATCAGTTTAAAAGTGTGATCCGATTCGCCCCTGACGATATGATCCGATTAGCCCCATAATCAAGACTTTTGAAATAAATATTTTAGACGTTAACCTCTAAGATCATACTTAAAAGCGAATTGGTTCTCTAATATAGACACCTTGCTTAGCAATATAAACCAATATAGTTGAGTTGTAACACAAATCCGCAATATGACACAAAGAAATCGTAAGTACGTACCTTAGATGAGCGTCAAAATTGCGACACACACACAAACGACCGAGTCGCTGACTAGCGGCGTCGCCACTGATTCACAAGTGCGATCGAAATACTGCCTATGTCGGGAGGTGCGGGGTGAGAGGAGATACGCAAAACGCCAGTTGAGTGCGTTCTATGTGAATGCGATATTTGAATTATCAACAGATTTCTTATTTTGATCCGATTCGCCCTGTGATCCGATTCGCCTCGGTCTACCCTATTTCTCAGAAATGGCGGTCTCCTTGCGTTGTTCTCCTTACAAATACATTTGGGCCGGCGGGAATGGAACCCAGATTGCTCACGTATTGTGAAACTTACATTGTGCACTTAGCCCTTGAACCTAAAAGATCTATTGTGATCGCTTGCTATGGTTATAGTTCACTGCTAAGCCCCATATATTCAATGAATAAAAAGAGTTGCTTAGCGGTAAGCAATTTCACTTCTTCTGGGCGGAGTACATAGTTTCCCAGATGAGCGTTACGTTTGCGCATTAAGGGTCCGCAATCAGTTAGGATGTGCAGAGGCGTTTCTTCTGTTATGGAACAGAACCGACACATCCTTGAGTTGCTTAGTCCCAATATGGAGATGTGCTTTTTAAGACAACAGTGTCCTATTAGGGTTCTTGCCAGAATGCGCAATTTATTTTTGCTTAATCCCAGGGCTTCTGAAGTGAATTTACGATCAAAAGTCCAGATTCGGGTTTTAGAATGTTTTAAGCCTAGTGTATCAGACCAGATATTAAGTGTTTTAATTTCAAGGGTGAATTGGGCTAGGCTTTTTGAGATTCCACAAAATGGCTACTGTACAAATTTTGTACTCTTTGAGCACTCCCGTGCGAGATCGTCGGCAAATTCATTACCTGCAATACCCACGTGACCCGGAACCCACCTAAAGACGACGCTGTTGTAACATTTCAGGGCGTATAGTTTAGACGGTTCACGCAGTCTTCAATCAACTAGCTTCGAGTTCATTAAGTTTGACCTCAGTGCTAGCAGTGCTGCTTGACTAAGAGTTTATATAAATTATATGGTTGACGTAGTGTTTTTGCAGATTGATTTCCGCACACTGAAGTATGCTGAAAATTTCTGCCTGGAAGATAGAAGTGAATTTACCCAAATTAGTACTAAATTTGAATTGGGGCGTTCCCCTTATATTGCAAAGCCTACGTCGAGGCCCATTTTTGACTAATCGGTATACCATATGTGACTATCGACCTCATAGATAACCTGGCCATTCAGCCAGTTTTCTCTGGAGAGTAGTTCCACCAAATAATTTTTATCCAAAATGATAAGTTGATGCATGATATCTGTGATCATGTGTAAGACCGATGTTTCCTTAGTTGAGTCGAGCATGGATCTCAATCTGTAGGACAGCGAGCTCAAACCGCCCTGGGCGTTAATCCTATAAAAACTAGCCTTTGCTTCCTTGTCTAGATAAAGATCAAGGGGTGTTAGACATAGAAGTGCATTAAGAGCCGCGGCATCCAGGCGATGATCGCATCGCCTGGGGGCCATTAAGCAGCAATTGTCTGTCCGCAGTCGTCCTTTGGTTAACCTTGTTGCATCAGACAGTGGAGGCGTAGGTGAGAATCGGCCTCACAATGCTGCTGAACAGCCATATAACCATACTGCTACCCAAGCCCCAGTTGTTCCCGACTAAACGACTGCACGTACATAAAGCAACTTTTGCAATATGGCATACGTTGCTAAGGTGAGAGTTCCACGTTAGTTTTTAACTTCAGGGGAAATTGGTTCTTCTTTACCATTGAGTTTTGACGTGACTAATTTGTCCAATCGTGTCTTTTTGATAAAGGATATTATAACAGTTTTATCAACATTAACTTGCTCTAAAGATTTTTACCAAATAAGGTAAGATATCTCTACCGGTCTATAGTTGGAAAGGCATTATTCCATCCTCCCCACTAATATGGTTTAAAGGAGTCAAAAACCCACTGCACCAGGTTTGGCCTTACAATCTCAGCAGCTTACACAAGTTCTCATTACAAGACCTTTGTAGGGATCTGAAGGAATTCGAAGCAGAAGTCTTATGTGACCCCAGGAAATGGGTTGACGCAAGGAACTCGAATGTTTCTGTGTCACTATTAGTGAAGTTACCATCAGGCTTTTTAAGAAACCCGATCTGATTAGGTTTAGCTTTCGATAGCATTTTGTGTAGTCTTGCACTGCGAGGCAACGACTCAACTTCCTCACATAGCTTCCTCCACGATGCTTTCTTGGTTTTCCTAATTTCTTTATTATATTCGGTTAGGGCTGCACTATAAATATCACACTCTTTGATTTTTAACCCTATTAAATAAATTCCTGGTCTTTTTTCTAAGTTCTTTTACCTTAGTATTTCACCGAGGAATTTTTCGTGTTGAGGTCTTGGTTTTGGCGAGACAACTGTCCTTGAAGTCTTCATGGATACCTACGGTTACTTGCCGGACAGGTGAGCAGAATAGGTATTAATCTAGTCCTACCGATAATGTCTAAATTTTAGGAGAAGACTAACCCCCGCCCATCTTAGCCCCTAAGCTACCACGATTATTGAGGCTATGATTAACAAAAAATATTTGTAAATTTCCAGGTGGCGCAATCTAATAAAGCTCTCAATATATCGGACGTTGATGACTGGAGAAAAGAAAACGGCATGATTGTTGCGGACATTGAAGCAGACGATGCAGTAAACGTTAGGACGATGTTATGCATGCCTATTGTTAATGCTAACAAAGATGTGATTGGTGTAGCGCAGTTAATTAATAAGGTATAATGATGTTTTTAAAAGTATCCAATAAAAATAGTTAACTCAAAAGAGTTTAACAAGAATAAGTATCAACCAACGAATACAGCAACTTCTGAGCTGAGAAGGGTATGATAGGGGAGATAGGTAGCAAAATCTTTCTGATAACAACTTAAATTAATTAAAAACTGCGGTTTCCAACCCGCCTGTCATACGTGACAAAAACTGCGTATTATCCCCCTATGAGGAAGCCCCCTGATCGTCAGCACTTAAATGGAATGCGTAGCTGCTTTGTAGTAGATTGCGTAGTATGCTTATGAGACTTTTATAGAAAAGCTATATAGAACACGCAATGCACTACAAATTAATTATCACTTTGTCAAAAAGTTAGCGAATAGAACTTCACGTGCCCTCGCTATAATTATTAATAGATGTCACTCGCCAAACTCATTAGAAAAAAGGTTACGTTTTATAACGATCGCTGAAAAAATATAAGATAATAAGAGATTTTAAATAAAAAATTAATTTTACTAAAATTTGGTGAATTTTCGGCTTTCTTTTTTATTAAATAGAGCACGTTGTTTCCTTTTTCAGTATTTTCTTAATATAACATATTTCACGTGCGTTTGATTTTTCTTTTAATAAATTAATATTTCATCGCTTATTACATTAAAATTCATCCTACACATCAGATTTTAAAGCCAAAAGCTTATGGACATATGTGTACTCCATAAGCAAGAGTATTTGAAATAATCTCCTTGCTAGATCGTAGGGCTAGATATTGAGAAGACAACCTTGTTGGATTTTGAAGAAAAGGAAAGGAAAATAAGATGTTGAAGAAAACAAAAGCTAGTTAAGGGGATAGAGTAAGTCAGCTGAAATTCTAATTTCGTCCCCACTTGCCCGCGCGTCGTAAGCTATGTACCGACATGTTTGTAATCACTAATACTGTAAGTAGAAAGGTTGTTAGACACTTATTTCATTAGGTTTATCATATTTATGCCTGTTTCTTAACGCCAAGCCAGTCGTTTCTTATTTTTATTACGGTTATTTCCCATTTTAATTTTACGTCGTCCTGTTGCGTAATGTATATTCTGATCGTAAGCGACACAACTTCTCCCTTCAAAAGCCGTAGCGATACTAACGGGGCGACAGGAATCAAGCTAACGCGCCGTTAGTTTAGGTAATTTCTTTTTACAGTGAAAATAATGGTATTTTAAAAAAAGTAAATAACATAAGCACTGCTTTATAGTTAGATCAGTTAGTATGCAAAGTTTAATGATCTTATTTAAAGTATTTTGTGAATAACAGCGGTTTATTGTTTATTTTGGAGGTAACTTTGGATTTTTTTTATCGAGAAAATTTTACGAAATCGTGTTTTCGTCTAACATAATCCTTAACATTAATCCTCAACTTTACCATATATTTATTTCAAAATTAATGCTGCAATATTTTCGGCATAACGAAGGATCTTGCTAAGCCATTTGAGATTATATTTCCCCTTAAAGAATATGGTTAAGGTAGAAAAGAAAATATGAATACAAAAAGCCGGATATCAAAAACCCAAAAGATATGGAAGCAATCAGTTATACCTCGCGGAGCCGCCCAACCACAAAACATTTTGTATTTCAATTGCCATAATTATATGGACTAGGTCAGAATGTTCCGGAGGAGGTCAGGAGTTTGTCTGAGTTCGTTACTCCTTCTTGCCCGTTTTTGCCGTCAAGAAGCACAATTACACCTATTTTCACTTTCAATACGAGTAGATAGAGAGCGAGTCATAGGTAATAATGCGTTGGTGAATATTTGTTTGAATTGGCTTGCCCGTGGGCGAACCACATACTAACAAAAGTTCGTTTGTCACTTTCAATAGGAATAGAAATACTACTCTGTAATTTTTTATAAAAGTAGGTACAGTTTCTTTCACCTTTTACAATAAGCTAATTCTAATTGTTTACAGCTTTATTCTAATTGCTTACAGGAAAATGGTTCGCAATTTACGGATGGCGACATATCGATATTCGAAGCGTTTGCTATTTTCTGCGGTCTTGGAATTCATAATACACAAATGTACGAAAACGCTTGTAAACTTATGGCGAAGCAGAAGGTAATCTATCTATTTTCTTAATATATCGACTTTCTAGTCCACATTTCGTTGTCATTTATGTAAATGATAATATAGATGACATTCTGATATTAAATGGATTATCATTTCATATTCAGCAACATGCACTGGAGCAGCCCTGCGAACTAATTACTCCACAACACTCTCAAAAT
Source organism: Parnassius smintheus behrii (assembly GCA_036936625.1). Lineage (NCBI taxonomy): Eukaryota > Metazoa > Arthropoda > Insecta > Lepidoptera > Papilionidae > Parnassius > Parnassius smintheus. The sequence goes on along the minus strand of JAUPFT010000026.1, from coordinate 11,548,157 downwards.
TAAGAAAAGTCTTGTGCCCAGCTGTGGGACATATAAAGTCTGTGGCTTTAGATTTTTCTATATTATATTAGTTATTGGTATATTTTATACACTTATAGACATTAATGTTTCTTATAGCAACTTGGTTAATTAATTAACAAAAAAAAATAATAGTCATATTTTCATCTAGCAAACATTAAAAATAATATTATTAGTCAAGTCAGCAGTTTTACTAAATGTCATATTGAAAATAAAATATGCCATGTAACTCACGATTATAAATAGATAGGCAATAAAATTTAGGCAATTGTATTAAAAAGTAGTTGATTTTTATCACATAATATATAATTATAATTAATAATAATAAAATTGAAACAAATAATAAACTGAATTTGACTTAAATTCAATTTTAAATAAATGTCATAACTTACCTGACATAAACTACTTTATTATTAACTATTATAGGACACTCATTTCCGGGTAAAGGCCTCCTCCATCTGTGATCAATAAAATTTTGTAAGAAACAAATGATATAATAGCTGTTGATTATTTTGAATTTTTTTTCTTATTCCAGGTTGCACTGGAGTGTTTGTCATACCACGCGACAGCATCGACCGAGGACACAAATAAATTGAGTCAAGATATAATTCCTTCTGCAGACAGCTACAACCTATATAGCTTTAAATTTCATGGTAAATCGTTGTTTGAGATATATCTTCATGTACGTTTAAAAGCCGAAGGGCAGAACACCTAGGTTGTATCGGATACATTTAGGCGCAGTCGAATGCGGTTGATACCCTTATAAGTCTTATATCTGAGCACACGCTTTCGTTCATTAGGAGAGGGGGCAAACGAGCATACGGCTCACCTGATGGTAAGTGATTACCGCCGCCCATGAACATTGCAACCCCAGGGGAATTGCAGATGCGTTGCCGGCTTTTTAAAAAGGAGTAAGCTCTTTTCTTGAAGGTCCCTAAGTCGTATCGGTCCGGGAAAAATCTCTGGTGGTAGTCGATTCCACAAGAAAGTGGTGCGAGGAAGAAAACTTCTTTTAAATCGCACGGTGGTGGACCGCCAGTCTTCTAGATGGTATGGATGGTATCGCGAGTTTTGTTGCGATGTGCGATGGTGAAATTGTGCGGCTGGCATTAGTCCGAACAATTCCTCGGAGCACTCCCCGTGGTAGATGCGATAAAATACGCAGAGGCAACATCTCTTCGCAGTGCCAGTGAGTCAAGCCGATTAGAAAGAGCCCGGTCGCCGACGATTCGAACAGTTTTGCGCAAAGCTTTGCAAAATGGAAGGAGCTGGCACTGGGGAGCCCCGGCCCAGAGATGGTAACAGTATTCCATGTGCGGCCGAACCTTGTAAAGTTGCAGGTGGTGAACATGAAATAGTGTCCCGCTCTGTTGAGCACGACAGGCTTTGTAGAAGCCAATTTTGCCTTCTCTTCCAAGTGACCACGAAACTACACGTCGCGCGTATATGTCGACGCCGAGGATTCCGATACTGTGTTAAGGCAACAAGGGGAGTGCCTTGAAACTGAAGAGATACGAAGAAGGGTTTTTTTAGCGGTAAACGCGCAAACTTGTGTTTTCTGGGGATTAAACTGGACTAGATTTAGTCATCCCTAGTCCACGACTTCGTTCAACAAAGTTTCGACTTCAGACACAAGTTTGTCCCGGTACTCAGCGACGTTTTTCCGAGAAATATTGGCACGGCCGTTGGATAAAGCATCACCGGTGCTGTCGTCCGCATAGTAATGAATGTTACCGGTTTGAAACATGTCATTGATATGCAGAAGAAACAGCGTTGGTGATATCACAAAGCCTTGTGGAACGCCAGCGTTAATGGGCTTGTAATCGGAGCATGCACCGTCTACTACGACTTTGATGCTCCAATCAGCAAGAAATCTGGTGATCCAATTGCACAATTTCTCGAGAAGCCTATAGGAAGGAAGCTTCGTAAGAAGCGCTTTATGCCAAACCCGATCGAAGACCTTCGCTAGGTCCAAACTAAACAACTTCAATTGTATGTGTCGAATTTCTACGTGTTCGGAGGTAAAGGAAAACTTTGTGAGGAAACCTGCATGCAAGAAAAAAAATGTTCCGAGAATATGCCGTAAAGTTCATCAACAAACACTGGAGGAGCTAGACGGAGTTATTGCACCGTATTCATCTCAAAAATGAAAGGATTCCAATGCCTGGGCTTATATAGTATGGACTTGTATAGTGTATAGCTTACTGATATTGCACTGCAACCGTAAGAGACTGTAAGAGAATTGTACAGCTTATTAAAACAACAATAAAAAAACGTGGCAAATACTACAAATCCATCAAACTAAGAAAGAGATTCATGTGGACGATGATTTAAAATGAATTTATTTTTTTAGCTTAATACTGCTGTGTTTAGATACATAGATAGACAGATAATTCTTTATTGTACAGCAAATTAATATATAAACGAAAGAAGAAAAAAAAATAGTGTCACAATGGGCGGTCTTATCGCTAAAAGCGATTTCTTCCAGACAACCTTTGGATGGACAGGATTGCAAAAAGTAGTAAATTGTGTGGTTTGGTGATGCAGAAACAATATTTATAAATATATCCATATTTTATATAATATAATTAGAAATAAGCAACAAATAAATACAAAAATATATAGATGGCACGATCTCAACGATTAAGATGTGGTGACTGTGTACAAGTTTCTGTTTAGTATGGTGAATGTAATGAACTGGAAAAAGTTATTACGGTACGAGACTGCCACTCGAAAACCTTTTTTGTCATCGGTTGTCGGTACTTCTAGTTTTATGGGTGGCCCATTGCCACTTCAGATTACTAACCCGTTGCGCAATGTCGTTAACTCTGGTTGTACTGCGGATATCCTCATTTCTAAGTTTCTCACGCAGAGAAACTCCGAGCACAGCCCTCTCTATAGCTCGCTGATTGACTTTGAGGTTCCTCATATCCATCGATACGACATCTCAGATCCATAAGTCATCACTGGAAACACGCACTGGTTATACAATCTCGTTTTCAATTTTTGAGGTACATCTGACGAGAAGATGTATCGCAATTTCCCGGCCAACACTCCCTAGCCAAGTTGAATCCGTCAATTGATCTATCGCTCGAAATTGGGCTTACCTAATTGGAATATTTGTCCCAGGCGTAGTACTGCCAACAGCTGGCATAGGTGTGATATCTACACTACGCATAACCTTTGCTTTTTCGATGTTCATCTTTAGATGAATCCGATGTGAGACATTATTGACATAATTAAGCGTAGTGCTTAAATCCTCCAGCGATTCTGCCATAAGGACTATGTCGTCGGCAAATCGAAGGTGAGTGTTGTACTCTCTATTGATATTTATACCGTATCTTTTCCGGTCCAGTAGCTTGAAAACGTCTTCTAGTGCAGCGGTTAAGAAATTCGGGGATATAAACTCACCTTGTCTTACCTCTCTGCAGTTGAGTAGGTATCGTGCTCTGATTCTGTACTCGGACAGACATCGTAGCCCTACTGTATAAACACTAGCACTTCGATATACCGACAGTCAACTTGGCACCTCTTATGGGAATCAAAGGCTTTCTCACAGTCCACATATGCAAGGCAAAGTAGTAGATTGCACTCTTAGGTGTTACGTAAAATTTGCCAAAGGGAATGTACGGTCTGTGATGCTAAAGCGTTTTTAAAATTCAGCTTGTTCGGGAGGCTGGAAATCGTCGAGTCTCCTTGTTAGACGATTCGTAAAAAACTTCGAAAAGAGCAGGTGGACGTGGCTCAGAAAGGAAGTCGGTGTGCAGTTTCTCAAAAGAGCGTTGTCGCCCTTCTTGAATAACAAGACCACATATCTGTACCATGCCTCAGAAGTAGTTCCACCATGGACGACAATATTAAAGAGGTTCCAAGAGCTTCGAAGAGCTTCGCTAAACTTCAAGTACTAGTTTCCCCTTCCCGCTCCGCTTTCAAAAGCTCCGCTGTAATTCCATACTCACGTGAGGCCTTACCGTTTTTAACCACCTTATGGCTGGTGAGCTATTTTTTAAACTCGCTTATACTGACGGATATCATTGGAATAGTACGGGATAAGATTTTCTTTTGGATCGCTACACACACGTGCGTGTGGTTCCAACAATGACGTGTAAACCTGTCCACAGAACCGCTCAACCTCACTCAAAATCTCAGGTGCCCAGAAACGATGCTGCCACATTCGGTCTTCAGCTAAGACTGTTAGCTTTTTCTGTCAGCCAGATCTCTAGCAAAGAATTTGGAGCCCTGTTTCGCTTAATTGAATCTTGAATACAAGCTATGTTGAAGTTTCGTATGGCCCTCATTTGGAGATCGGTTAGTTTAGTTGCCTGTATGTTGTCATAAGCTGAAGACTACTTCATTTTTCGTCTAACAGCCATGAGATATTGATCGAAGTTGTTTTTGTATTTTTCTGCGACGGGTCTTGTAAAACTTGGCTCCAAGCACATGGACAGTTTTCACGAGCTTGTGATTCATATCGCCCACATTATTACAGTTTTCTTGACACTGAAAACGACTTTGTAGCTCGAGCTGAAATTTTTTGGGGCTCTGAATTAGAGCAGAAGAATACGACGGAGCGTTGTCTTCATTTGATTTGACCTCTTCAATTTAACCTTTAGATTCATTGTGCCTCTCACCTTTCGTTGATCACAGTTTTCACACCCGTGATCAATGTGATATCAAACCACAGCCTAAGCAGAACATACAGTCTGTCATGATCTTGTCGGAAAATCCAACATAAACTACTAGGCTTGTCAGAACGGGAAGTAATGAGGAAATTAAAAAAAGAAACGGATTTTATTTTACATCACGTTTAAACTAATTTCTGTGTATGTGGAAACTGATGAAACTATAAAGCCTTATCTTTAAATGAGGAGGACCCGCAGGTTTTGACCGTACATGTAGTGTGAATTATTTTAACTTATTTGCATGATAGGACAAACCTATCGGACAGCTCCCGAGTGGCCTAGACGCTCGGAAGCTGTCCGCTAGGTTTATTCGCTCCGCCCGCGTCACGCCTCGCACGCGTCACACTTAGACACTTTCTAGGTCCGACTGTTATTCGTAGTTAGACTGTGACTGGACCATATGCTACAAAAATACTTAATATACGTTTTATAAAATTTTGTTTCAGATTTTGATTTAACGGACGAAGACACGTGTAGAGCAACGTTGCGTATGTTCTTGCAATGCAACCTCGTTGAGAAGTTTCATATACCTTACGATGTAAGTATTCGTCATTATATTAAAGTGACTGCCTATATATGTTCCAGTGCTGGGAACAGAGCTTGTCCCATTTCTCTTCCGCACTGCCCACGAAATTCACTTCTTCTTGGTTGATTTCTAGCCATGAACTTTCTAACAATAAAGATAGCTTGTTTTTTTACCAAGTAGAACGGCTTGAATCATTAATAATTTCAATGGTATATTATTGGAAATGGTTAATATGTATTATTGTTATGATACATTTATTTATTTTGATTATTTTTAATCCATATGTAATTGGCATATCATTTTAATAAGTTATTAATAAACATTCAAGATTAATAACATAATTATTATCGAGTGACTGTGCTAACTAAAAATTTACCAATTTTGTGAAAGGAGATAATCAGTTTAACCATAAATATTAGGATAGTATATCATCAGCAATTATCTTCCACATATCAGCGCCTCCAAGCTCTGCTCCAAAATATGTTTATACATTTTAGATTCACATATCCATCAACAATTTAAAATTAAAAAATAAAAGATAAAATACATCAAAACTGATCGGATAGAGCGTATCCAGCGCAATTTTACCCGCTACTTAGCCTTTAAAGATCAAACTTGTCCTTACCGTGCTGACTATAATACTAGGCTATCCCACTTCAAATTAGAGTCTCTCGCAAAAAGACGTCGACTTAGTGATCTTAAAACACTTCATAAGCTAACTCACGGCCTCCTACTATCACCGGCACTGTTAAATCAATTAAGTATCAGAGTTCCAAGATCTATTCCAAGACATCCGATTACCAAAATCTTCTGTTTACCCAACCAGAGAACGAATTTAGGTAAACGAGCCCCAATAAATAGGTTAATGCAAACGTATAACGACATAACCACCAACGGCGACGTCGACATTTTCCATACGGTTAACGTGTCAAAATTTGCTAGATTATGTAATAAGTACTTATAACTCTTTCTCTCTTCTTCAAGTTTAGCATTCGTTTCATTGTAATCAAATTACTTGTAAATTTATTGTATATTGTTCTAGTTAAGTAAGTTAACAACTTTCTTATATTAGCTGCAATATTTTTGTGAATGTTGTATATACCTTTAAAGGCGAATCATTTTGAACAAAACCAATTGTATTATATTTAACAATGTCTAGTGATAAGCCAATGGTGTATCTCTTAAAATAAATAAATAAATAAAAAATAAATAAATAAACACTACCTTGCCAGGCAGACGTTGTTCTGCACGTTTCGACGGCAATTTGTCCTGTTAAAAATCCTTGAATTCGCAAAAAAAATTGTGGGTCACTCATGGGCAAAAAACTATCCTATCTCCCAAGTTGGACCAACCTGCACACGGTGTGCAAATTTGATTAAAATCGGTTAAGTAGTTTAGGAGTCCATCGCGGACATACAACGTCACGTAATTTATATATGTTAAGGTTGCATATAAAAATTATATTGTCTATTAAGCAGCGGCGTAAGATCCCTTTTATTTCGTAATAAAGCCAAAGATTAAAGCTAAAAAATAATAAAATTTTGGAAAATACACCGGTGAAGCGCATGAACTATGGCAAAAATATTCGCCCCATAAAGCATATGTAGGGTAGGCATGTGTTGAACAGTTGATAGGCTGTAATTAATAAATGAATGAATATATATAAAAATTGAAATTAGGTACAGCTGACTCCACACATTTATAGATATTACCATCTCCTGTGTCATAAAAAAGATATTATTATCGATATTAATATCTTTATTATAATGGATTTCCGCAAAGTAACGCCTGATTCTATCAATTATCTCCTGTGTTATTTCATTTTCCTCTGTTGCCTCCTAAGACACCCACGGAATAAGATGGGGTAATAAATTCTCTTCCAGCGCCACAAAACGGCAACTTATTCCACTTTAGAATACCAATGTGTTCAATATTGTTTACATTTGTTTAGGTTCTCTGCCGATGGATATTAAGTGTGAAGAAAAACTATCGACCAGTGAAATATCACAACTGGCGACACGCCCTCAACGTTGCTCAAACGATGTTCGCAATGCTCAAAACCGGCAAAATGGAGCGATTCATGTCCGATCTCGAGATTTTGGGACTTCTAGTTGCATGCCTTTGCCACGACCTAGACCACCGTGGAACGAACAACGCGTTTCAAACTAAGACGGAAAGTCCTCTCGCAATTTTATATTCAACTTCTACCATGGAACACCATCATTTTGATCAATGTGTAATGATATTGAATAACGAGAGTAGTAATATATTTCAGGTTAGTATTCTTTCTGCTTACTTATCCGATAAATAGACTCTTTTTAAACATGGATTTTTATGTGGACTACCAATCACAGTACCAGGCGATTCAAATCTTTGTCGTTTTCCACTATATATCCAGAGTAACTCTAAATCATAGTCCACCAGATGATAAATGACACTCCAGTCCGTGGACACCTGCAGTCAACAACAAACAAAAAAGGTTATTTTATATGAGAAGAGGTCACCGAGTATGCGGCTCACCCGATGGTTTGTGACTACCGCCGTCCATGAACAACTGCAACACCAGAGGAATGTAGATGCGTTGTTAACCTTTTAAAAAAGAGTAGCTTCTTGTCTTGAAGGTCACTAAGTCGTATTGGTCTGGAAAAATCTCTGGTGGTAATCGATTCCTCAAGGAAGTTGTGCGAGGAAGAAAACTTCTTTTTAATCGCACGGTGGTGGACCGCCAGTCATCTAGATGGCATGGATGGTATCGCGAGGTTTGTCGTGGTGTGCGATGAAAAAATTGTGCGGCTAAAATAAGTCCGAACAATTCCTTTAAGCACTCCCCGTGGTAAATAAGATAGAATACGCAAAGAGATGGAACATATCTTATCGTGGCAGTGAATCAACCGATCAGAAAGTGCTCGGTTGCCAACGATTCGAACCGCTCTGCGCTGGAGGTGATCAAATGGAAAGAGCACTGGTAAGCCCCGGCCCAAAGAGGGGAGCACTATTCGATGCGAAGTCAAACCAGCGCCTTGTAAAGTTGCTGGTAGTGTGCCGGCATGAAATACCGTCCTGTTCTGCTGAGCACGTCAAGTTTTTTGAGCCCAGTTTGGCCCTCTCTTTCAAGGGACCACGAAACTACACGTCAATCGATATTTCGACGCCGAGGATTCCAATACTGGCTGATGCAACAAAGAGGGTGCCCTGAAATGTGTCTTTTGGAGATTTAACTGGACTAGATTTGGTCTCCCTCTATCCGGGATTTCGTTAGGTAAACAATGTTTCGACTTTAGACATATTAAGTTTTTACTGATACCCGGTGACGTATTCCCGAAAAATATTGGCACGGCCGGTGTACAAAGCATCACCGGTGCTGTCGTCCGCATTGCAATGAATATTACCGTTTTGCAAAATATCGTTGTGCAAAGGGTATATAACGGGTTACCATCAGACCAAAACAAAGCAATACAGGCACTGCTATATGACGTCAAATATAGACAAGAGGATGGTACCTACCCGGACCCGGACTAATAGATATAAAACGAGTCCTACCACCTAGTACAGTAGTAGCTCAAAGAGAGAAGGTAACACATGCAATTTTACCTTTGAGAATCAAAAATTTTCTCTTTCCCCCTCTTTTTGACATATCACATCAATGTGTTCTTTAATAATAATGGAGTTTTCCGCTCATCAACGTGTTAGTAGTAGGGGAGCCCAAGAGGGGATCTTTTTAATTTACTCGAGCGTGTCAGAGTAAGGTAAGGTGAGTCAATAGCGTAATAAGTAATAAGTGAGTGCATTTAGAACATCTGACGATTTGATCGTAACGTAAGGGAAGGGGGGGGGGGAGGGATACAAAGTTGCAAATAAACTTTATCTTGATACTCTCTCATGTGGTTGATTTTTTTATTTTGTAGGAAATAATGAAAAATAACAAAAAAAGAACATAACTTGCCGATTTACACTAGCCAAAATACTCAAAATCGTATATGAAGATGAGAGCATGGAGCTCGACTAAAGCATGTACTACATCTGACTCTTTCGTGCCATTCGCACCCGTTCACAATCACATTTTATGGTTATTGAGTAAAAAAAATTCATAATTTTTTTCTAACGGTCAGATTAATTATATATCCTTCAAAATAATCGTCAGATTTTAAGTTACCATAACTGAGACCTAATCTGAATCTTCTGTACAATGATCTGACATGCTGGAGTATTTTAATATGGCGATTTTTTATTTCGTATTTTCAAAAATTCGCTACGATCTTGCGTCACTTTCCAATCGACAGACTTTTAATTGGGAGTATTTTTAGGTGTTACACACATCCCCTTTGAATATTTGACGCACTGGAATTTTTTTCAATATTGTAATAGTTTGTAGTACTTTTACATTTTTGAAAATCTATACATGCTTCCCCCACCACTGGAACAGTAACACAAAACAATACTAAAAATATTGAAAAATAATCAAATAAATAAATAGTAAATTAAATGTATAAATAGTAAATTAAATAAATAAATAGTAAATTAAATATATAAATAGTAAATTAAATAAATAAATAGTAAATTAAATAAATAAATAGAAAATTAAATAAATAAATAGTAAATTAAATAAATAAACAAATAATAACACAATCAGATGTAAGCCGTCTAGTCTCAGCAGGGAAATCAGACGGCTAAAGATTATTGGTAAAGATAAAGACCCCGACGGAAGCTGTGGAGCAAAACCTTCTGCATTTGAGCTGAGAGCGGTCCGTCACAGAGTCAAAATCGCCTCAGATGACCTGAGAAGCTGACCAGGGGAAACTCGTTTGCAGAAATGACTTTAGGAATAGTTTCGGTTTGCAGACCACCCCACATGTCAGTCATCTCGTGAGCCAGACGCAGGTATGTTTTGCGTATGTGTTTCGGCTTTTACGGAGTTTTCGTCATTCGGTATAGTAATATCAGCCAAAAATATTCGTGACTGTGCCGAGTCCATCAGCATAATATCAGGATTATTCGCCAGAAGGGCCTGGCGAGATCATTTTCAAAGACGGCTTCCGACAAGTACGTATAATGAGGTAGTTTCCGATCCACGAGACCGTATTTCAGAGCGAGATCCGGTTATAGAATCCCAAGTTGTGTCTTTGTAAATACGCAGAGTTAGAAAGTTAATTAAACATGTTAATACTTAAGTTTACTCTTTTCAGGCTTTGTCACCATGTGACTACAAAGATGTAATGAGGGTTGTTGAAACAGCAATACTTTCAACTGATTTAGCCATGTACTTCAAGAAGAAATCAAAATTCCTTGATCTCGTTGATAATGGAGAGTTCGATTGGCAGAGTCCAGAAAAGAAAGAATGTGAGTGATAACAGTACATATATTTATTTATTTAAGTACACCAACGATTGTTGCAATAATGCAGAAATAGTATGCACACATCAACTTACTTACATACTAATTGCACAATCAATTAAAGGACAAGCAAAGCAAAGCATGCTTCAAGTTACTATAAAGTTATCTAGTAATTATAAATAAATAAAATACAAAACATTGGGATAGAGTCAAGTAATATTATGTGTATAAAAATAACTTACACCTAGTTACTTAACCCTTAAACTATCGTTTAATATAGCCTTAAACTCAGTAAAGACATAACGTAAACATATATTGACCCACCGCACCGTTGTTATATAGTTAGAAAATCCTGGAGGCCGACGAATTTGCTTTGAGAATTGTTTTGCGAAATAGACGAGAGAGGTTCAATGGGTTTACAGGGCGCGCTTCGTGACGGATATTTTAAATTAAATTTTATTAGGAGTGCAAGGCAACGCAACTGATATCTTATAATCCTGAAAAAGAATGATAGTTAAAGTAGATCCCTGCGTTTGTCCAAGCTCTGCATCGGTAGAAATACTAGCAGATCGTTGTTGGGGCTCAATCTTATATGGCAGTAGTGTGAGAACATCAAGTGCTTTAATAATCGTTGTTGAATGCGTTCAATACGAAGTATGTGATTAGCATAATATGGATGCCAGACCACACTTCTATATTCAAGTATCGATCTGACCAAGTTATTGTATAAAGCAATTTTTGAGAAAAGGCACTTGAATACTCTAGTGTTCCTTATAATAAAACCTAACATCTTGGTCGCCTTTTCTATGATGTAGTCAATATGTGGAATAAATGTCATTTTACTGTCCAAGTCAACGCCATACACTAGCGCCATCTTGTGTCAGGAACGAGAGCGAGGGGAGCTTTGCAGAAAATGACATCACAAATATTTCTACCGACAGCGCCATCCGAGGAACTAAGTTTCTAGAAAATCTACACTCGAACACTCGTCGCTTTGCGCGCATTTACTTGAATATTCCGGATCCTTCATTGCTAATTTGTATATGTAGGCGCTGCACTGCAAGATGCGATCGGGGTAGTATTGGATTTGGCGAGACAAGCGAAGCTTCGGAGCGGAATAAAGTGAATTAGTGTGTTTAATTATTAGTGTTTTAAGTTTTAATTTGTGTAAAGTAAATTAAAGTGTTAATTTAGGTAATTTTATCGGCAATTTTTATTGTCACGAACCAGCAAGCTCGTAACAGTATTCAATTTTCTTATGAATTTAATGTGAACACATTTATTGATCTTGCTCCATTCTATCATCTGACACCACTCCACTAGGGCGTCAAGATATTTTTATAGATGCAAAATATCTTCTTGTGTTCAATTGCGTTCCACAATTTTAGATAATCTGTAAACATCTACGGGGATGGGCATTTTATGTAATTAGGTAGAGTGTTCACAAAGATATTGAAGAGACGAGAGTCTAAGTGTGACCCTTGTGGAACACCAAGATTTGTGATTTTTTGTGCGATATATATATATATATATATATATATATATATATATATATATATATATATATATATATATATATATATATATATATATATATATATATATATATATATATATTGTTACATTAAACGAGCAATTCTTGTATATATGTATATATATATATATATATATATATATATAATCGGGATCTCGGAAACGGCTCCAACGATTTTCATAAAATTTTGTGTGCAGGGAGTTTCGGGGGCAATAAATCGATCTAGCTAGGATTTATTTTTAGAAAATGTCTTTTTGTCCGTGTTTTTAGGCAATGAAAAACTGCTATAATATCGTTAGAATAAGAAGGTAAATTTTGACGGCTTATTAATGATTACAAATAGCTTAATGGTATATTGGGCGGTCGCAAAATCGTAATACCATGGTTCGAGCCCAGACCGACCGACCGACTTTTTTTAAATTTTTTTTCAAGTTCTTTTTTGAGAAAATCTATTTTTTCGAGCCCTTTTTTTAGTATTTTTTAAACACACGAAAATTTAAATTAAACTAATTGCACTCATGATTTTTTAAGCACTCATGATTTTTTAATCAAATAACCAGTTCAGTTTTTTCTATTATGTCGCTACGATCAAAAAAATATTATTCGTATTTCATCAGTATGTAATTTGTATCTAAATATTATTTCCAAAAGACACGAATCAAAAAAAAACCGAGCGAAAATTACCGAGCAAAGCTCGGTCAACCGGGTACTATACATATATATATATATATATATATATATATATATATATATATATATATATATATATATATATAGATTTAGAACACACACACATAACTTCACTGTATTGATTTTCGTACATATGATTTCCGTTAAATAAAGTCGTTTAGATGTTTCACGATCACTTACAGATGCACTTACGGTTATATAAGAAATAGATAGATGGATGGATGAAACTACTGACTCGAATGAAACCCAACGTGTTTTCGAACTTAAATGATTTCAAGATCAAATAATAATAACAATATAATAATATCCTTGAGACCGGATTTCGGTCACGGAGGGCAGTATCACCGGTGACTAACCATCTATGCAAGTCAGGATTAAGTGCACCAGTGTTTGCGACGACACAGGTGCATTTTCTATTTCCTTATTCTAATAGTCCAATTGAAAGTAAATCTGACACAACCTGACTTTACGTGCTTTCCGTGCACGGAAATAAAGCACCGCCAACTTTCTCATTCGTGATGCTACCGAGGATTTCTTGATAAGAAACCCAAATAACTTTATACAAAGGTGTATAACCAAAAAAAAGTTTTAAAACTAATTAAAAGAGGGTATAGAGACAGATTGATCTTCTGAAATCATGAACTCAATTTTCATTTGGAATTACCTAACATATTGTTGCGCGGCTAAGTTGACATCTGGCACTAGCGCCATCTAGTGTCGGGTAACAGAGTGAGGAGAGAGCTTTCCAGAAAATGACATGACTATTTTTTACCGACAGCGCCATCTAGTATCAAATTGAAGAACTAAGCTTTCTGGAAGCCGCACACTCGAATTTTCTGCGCTTGGTCGATTGGCGCGCGTATTTACTTGAATATTCTGGATGTTTTGGTGGAAGAGCCCTATATAAAGGCGCTGCAATACGCGATCGAGGAGGTATTGAATTTGGCGAGACAAGCGAAGCTTCGGAGCGGAATAAAGTGAATCAGTGGGATTAATTATTAGTGTTTTAAGTCTTAATTTGTGTAAAGAAAATTAAAGTGTTAATTTAGGTAATTTTATTCGCAATTTTTATTGTCACGAACCTCAAGTTCGTAACAATATATACGTTAAAAACTAAAGTTAGCTGATACTTAGCCATGTGATGGTGTAACATAATTTGCTTCACTATATCGTTCCGTGTGTGTTGGAATAAGTGAATATACGAAATGTCAAAAAAATCTTATAGCATCCACAAAATATTGGTATGAATATTTCGTTTACATTAGTCATAAATCGAGACAGTCTCTTAGAGAAAAAATTTAAAGAAATAAATATATTAACTTTGGCCTCTCAGTATATTCTCAAAAATAAAGGTAGTTTTAGTAAAAAAAAAGTGACGTACACTCTGTAAACACTAGGAACAAACACAAGCTGGTGCCACCGCCAGTTTCTGGACTCCACAGATTCAGTAATTCATTCTTGGGGCAATGTATACGCTATTACAACAAAGTCCCGGAAAATATATAAGGTCTCTCTATTACCAAGTGTAAATATTTAATTAAACAAAAACTGTACCTATAAAAAGGGTTATTATGATATAAATGAATATATGGTTGATAGTAACCCCTGGGAATGAGGTGCTCGCTTTCAAGCTGTTTCTAAAATAAATTTTGTAAATGCTTTGTGACCCTTGAAATTGTAAAATTTATTTAAAAAAAAGTCCCGCTAGGTTTCTTGCTGGTTCTTCCCAGGACAGAGGTTTTTTTTTCGAACCAGTGGTAACGTGAAATATTGACTTTCAATAAGAATTACTTGTAATCTATATTGAATAAAAAATATTCTATTCTAATCTATTCCATACTAGATCGCAAGTACCGCAGTAGCGTTAAAATTGTGAGATGTCTGGTACCGTTAATCTGCCTACCAAACCTGGTCAAGGGAAATTAAAATTTAGAGAGGCCGATGATCACCAGTAGACTTTTACGCACTAATGAAAATAAATCATCAACTAAAATCTACTATATTTTTGGATATTTTAAAAGTGAACTTTAATTTTCCAGTGCTTTGTGGCATGATGATGACAGCATGTGATGTGTCAGCAATAGCAAAGCCTTGGGAAGTACAGCACAAAGTAGCTAAGTTAGTGGCTGATGAATTCTTCGATCAAGGTGACTTAGAAAAATTGCAGCTAAACCAACAACCGATTGCTATGATGGACAGGTATCATTGAAATTAAAAATTTCTCATTACTAATTTAACCCTTCATTCCCGATAAAATTGGCATGCAGTCGCATACGCCAGGCAAATCCTGAGTGGTCGCATGCGACCGCACCCACTCACAGGTGACTCACAGCACTTAAACAATTAAAACTTATATTTAAAGACTACTTTTCTATGAAGTAGTTTGGAATTATAAAATCTATACATAATTTTCTATCCTGTGGTCTAAATAAAAGTCAGGTTTTAACTCATTACAAAAACTTACTCGAAATTATTTACGTAAAAAGATAAATTATATTCACACAAACACTTTCATAGCCATTTTATAATGAAACACTATAGTAAAACACTAATAAAACACTAGAAAATTCCAAAAATAAACACAGCAACATCCAAATAAAAATTACGTACGTAATGAACGTAGAATATAAATTAATATCCATAGACTAACTGTTTTTTTTATTCCACTAGAGGATAGAAAATTTCATATTGATTCTATAATCCCAAACTTTTTAATAGAAAAGTTGTCTCTAAACATAAGTTTTTATGGGTTAAAGTGCTGTGAGTGGGTGCGGTCATAGGAATATCGAATCGGTCAAATTTGGCCCCTTGGTGTTTGAGAGGTTAAATCAATACATATTCTGTAGAAATTTTTAAAATCAAATTTTGTAGAAGTTACTTATAATTAAAAAAATCTATAAAATACACAGTGGATAAGCGCAAAAATTTCTTGCAAACTCATAGACAAAAATTTGATTGTTTTATCAAAGAAAACTAACCGTGTAGTGGCTGTGTAAGAATCTAAGAATATCTCGGCAGTGTTGCCTTTTCAGCGCATTTGGCGCTAGATCTGGTGCACTTTCTAGGGTCTATAGCGCTTTTTTAATCTAAAAATATATAGTAGACTGGTAGAATAAATATTTGTAGCACGAATATATTATAAAAAGCGCTATAGACCCTGGAATTGCACTAGATCATGATGGTAATGATGGCAACTCTGCTACCCGCTACCATCCTGTGGGTGTGGTAAGAGAAGAAAGAGGGAAACAAGTCAGGAAATGATCAGCTGCGTCATCGTTATAACGACTAAAATAAAAATAAACAGCCGTTGCCAATCCACTTGCAACGTACGGTAACTGTGGCAAATACCTCCCCTAATAGACACTTTATGGGAAGGCCTACGTTCAGCAGTAGACTTTAATAGGCTTTAAAGGTAACGGTAACGATATTAAAGAAAATTGTGTGGTAACTGTTCATTGTGTTATAGATTATAATTTCCTTTAAAATAGAACATTTTGTATTTTTATATTAATTTTTTTTAAATTTTAAAAATTAAAAAAAAATTAAATGCTACTGGCACATTTTAAAATAGTTTATATTTAAAATGTGCCATTAGCATTTAATCCTGTTTTAGTTTTTCACGTTATACATTAATTTTATAAAAGCAACCTTAATAAGGTCCCTATAGTCTTTGTGTTATAGCAAGGTGTGGGTGACAGCTTATAGTTTAGTGTGTCTAGAGATGGAACAATGTTATCGAATTAAAAAAGGCGATTAACGAGCAAAGCAAAGAATATCGATTGGCTATCGATAAAAAATTAAAACTTTAATATATATTTCTTTGTAAGTTACAATGCATGTTAATTTTTGTTGCAGTTTAATACAAACTATGACATCATAGTTACATAGTATAGTATTATGTATTTATTTGAAAATAAAAATCATTTTCTATTTTATGTTAACTGCAACATTTATCTTAATATTAAAATAAATTGAACGGCTGTCGGCACCTGTGATTTTCAGAACCGTATTGACTGCATCTGCAGCAACAAGGTACAACTGCTAGCATCTTTCGAGATTTTTGTTTAGAAATATAATAAAATAAAAAATAAAAACAGGTTTTTTATAACAATTTTGGCCGCCGCGAGTTATACTAAAGTATTTTTGACACAATGCGCAATGAGATTTAGTATTTTTTTTTGAAACTAAGCTAATGAACAAATAATTTATCATCCGAACATCGGAAAACCCGCATATTCGTCTATGTGCGTTTTTCTTTTTCCGCAAATCGGAACTTGTTGAATAGATTTCGTAGCAGATTTTGAATTTTAGCCCTCAAAAACGGCATCATACAATAAAAAAAACACACATTAATTCTTTATGAAATTATAACCTCAAACGCTCAGATAAATGCCTTGCATCGCATGCATAATTTCTCGCTTGAGGAAATTGACTAGTGGAAGGACTAACCCACGAGACTTTTGCGTTTTACTAAATGTATTTACTTATATTTTAAGCAACATGTAAGCTGAGTACTGTACTAATTACTGGTAGTAGTTGTTTATTTTGCTAAGGAGGTTGGTAAAAAATCGGAACATTTGGTGTCCCGATCAAGGGTAAATCGGGACGTGTCACAGACCTTTGAAAATCGGGATGTCCCGCGCAAATCGGCACACCTAGAAGCACTAATTTGTATAATCTATGCCAGCACCTATACTATAATTATTTTGTCCGTGCAGTTTGGGTCATAAATCATCGGAGTATTTCGCTCTCACTCCCACTCACGGGCCTTAGGGACGAGTATAGTGATGCGCATTATTGTTGTCGATAAGCGTTATCGATAGTGTATTTAGTTTTGACATTATGTGGGTAAGTGATAAAAATGAAAAAAAAAAATAGATAAAACAATGTATTTATTAAAATAAGAATAATAATTATTTAAAATAAATTATTAATTAGGTATTTAAAAAAAAAACTATAAGCACATATGTGTACGCACCGCCGCCGTGTTATCTTGCTGCACTTTGTATGAAGTACCTATCGGCCATTTTGTAATTTCCAGTTATTCATTATTTCTTCTACTTTGGAATATTGAGTTTATTGTTGTTTTATCAAGTTGATTTTTACTATTTGTTTAGTTAGTTTATGGAAAAAGGCCAAAACAAAAAAAAATCCTTCGAGATTACTTTAAGCTAGAACAACAAAATGGCGGAATAAATTAAGTACACATGAATATGACAGTATCGAATCACACACAAGAAATAGAATTATCTTACTTGTGTTTTGCGATTTTATTAGGTTGACAGTTTTTACGATCGATTAAGAGGGACGTTTCTTGTAACTTATAAAATATTACCGTTAGCAAGAATAGAATGTAATTGCGCAAGAAAGGGAAATAAATTTTATTTGTAAAAAAACTACATTACGTGAGATTGTTGAAGTCAATATCAATCTAAAAGTAATAACAGAATGGAAAAAGTAATAAAAAGTAATTCATTGTATTTTCTCATATTTAAAAAAATGTCGTATCTTGAAAACGCATGTAAGTTACGTTCTAGTCAACTGTCATCAGCACCTTGCTACAACATCAGTAGATAGCAGTAGATAACGTGATGTAATTTTTATTAATATTATAGAGAGAAAAAAGACGAACTGCCACAGATGCAAGTAGGTTTCATCGATATGATCTGCTTACCACTTTATAAAGTTCTATCAGATACGTTTCCATGGATCCAGCCTTTGTACACTGGAACAATGGAGAACAGGCAGCGGTGGCAGGATCTCGCCGAAAAAGTGGAAATGGGTCTTACTTGGATTGATCATGACACCATTGATAAACCTATCGAAGAATTCACAGGTAACTTGATATATCCATCGAAATATTATAATACTTTTTATCTCTACATAATGCTTTACAAACATCTTAATATAGATGAGTTTAATTCGGAAGAAACAACTAATTATCGAATTTTACACTTTTAGTAAGGAGTACGTATTAGAAAGAATTTCAAAGAACAAACCCGATTAAAAAGCCTAATTCTTATTATATGGAATTGATCCATCTAATAGAATGTATATTAAAAGTAATATAAATTACGTAAGGGTAATATGATCACCTTAAGCTTTGCCGACCTATAAAACCTAAACTAGGAGAACATTGGACAGGGACAAAAACACAAATTCGTATATACTATAGCTAATATATTAAAAAAAATTGCAAACAAGATTTAACAATAACTAGGAACACTTCGAAAAATCAACTTAGAAAAAACAGATAGTGACCATATTTACTAAACGGTCAAGCGGTAATTAATAAAGCAGCACCCTCTTGACATTTATTATTTGATTGACCAATAAATAGCTATCGTATCACAGAGCCATATATGCAAACAAGGCTGGATTTGAGTTAAAGTTATAAGAAAATGGCAATATTAACCGTATGACCACATTACCCCCACGTATGGGTAGTAAGATTTAAAGTATTCTAAGTATGTGTGACAAATATAGTTATAATATGTATCTAATTATTTTATTTTATATGTAACTGATAGCTTATGGTGTTTATCGAAAACTGTCACCATAACAAACAAAAACAAGCAGGTGAAATCACAATTATTGGAAGTCTCATAACATTCTGTGAGGATTTGAATTCTGTTTGGCACTCTTAACAAATATGACACATGTAGTGTGGCTAGTAATATTAATCTATAGACAAATATTATCTTGGAAAACAGTGTGATTTGTGTTTCATTTTGTTTGGTTATTGCTATAATATAGGCCTTCAGGTTTAAATCGTATTGCTCTATCCAAGTAGTTTTGAAGATATGACGAAGTTCCTATTGTCCTTCATGTGTTTTCAATATAAATGCATATTACCATGTATGTATTCATTTAAATTATCTAAAAATACAGCTTTAGTTTGTGAGGCAGGCGAGTACAAGTGTGGTTTGGCCTCAAGTTTTTTGTGTATAGTTGCTAATTTAAAATCGTATTTTTAAAAATAATTTGTAAGTTGGCAGTTTTGTTTTCAGCATCAAATGAAGCAATAAAAGATGTTGAATTAACTGTTACCACACTTAACTGCGCAAAACCTGTACCAGAAACAAGTAGCATGGCCCTTGTAAAAAAAACTTATTCGTTAAGACGACCAAAGCCTGGAAACTTTCCACCGCGACCACCTCGGAATAAATTTACTAGGTAATTTTACATTATCACTAATTATATTATAGCTGTTACTAATTTTTATAACTTCGGATTAGTTTGCAAACTGCTCGAATTAATAGTGCAAAAAACGCATGAAATTTTCACTGACGAGCATAATATATAATCATATGGAGAATGAATAGTTGTTAAAACAAAATGAAACTCAAGCCTCCTACAGATCCCTCTACGCGCCAAGCTCTCAGGTCGAAGAGAAAGAGAAGACACAAACGATGGTACTGACAGACAAGAACAACCATTCAACCGTGGTGACAGAGCTGGAACGGACGTCTCAATCTAGTAAAACTTCGAAACATAAGGGCAGGCTTTGTCATATGTTGTGACGGTTAAGTTTCCACTGGTGAGAAAAAGTTTTTATATTTTTATATGTTCAAATCGTACTTTGGATATTAGTGTGGGCAATTTGGCATTACGAAGTTAATTCGCGCTTAGCATTGGCGTTCGCAGTGTTAGACATACTCGAAATTGCTATTGCTCCTTTGATGTTTTCCGGTTTGTATATTTTATTACCACGTTTTTTTTTAATTAACTCGCTTTTGTATTCATCTCTTCGGGTCGAAATTAGTACCTAATTGATTTTAAATTAACTTTCTATGAGCTGGACTTGAAATTTTTGCCAAAACTGACAATGGGTTGACAGTGGATTGACAATGTCAATTATAAAAAAAATTGGTATATTATATTTTTATAATCATATATTTTTAAGAATTATATTTTAAATTACATTAGAACTTATAGACCACCTGATAGTAAGTGACGAATAGTTAGTGAATAACTATTTATTTCTCAACCTCTCTTGGGATTAACTGGTAGCGAACGCCCTAAAGGATTAATTCCGCCCATTGTCTTACAATAAATAATTAAAAATAAGAAGGTGACTTGGTCAGCCCATGTTTGCCTGCTAACAACTTGCCTTACCTGCTACGTCGTAGTGACAAATATAGCCTAGCTTTGCTCACAGGAGTGCCCGGAAACTAAGCTGGTATGCGAATCAGCATATGACATATTATCTTACCCGCCGTTTATCAAAGTAAAATATATACCCAAAAAATATGCAGAAGCAAAATTGGTAGAAGTTGTATGTAGTTGTAGTGTGCCTCTTACACCATCGCTATAGAATATTTTTTTTAAATTATACGGCATTGCTTCTAGAAATATTTACATTTTAAACGTATTATTTTCAAGCAACACAATGAAATAATAATGTATATTACATGTAAAATATTATATGTACTTATGTACATTGTATATTTTTTAAAGGACCAGTCAGAGCAGTACAGAGAAAAAGGACAAAGTAAAGCCGTCCAAATCTATCGATTAAAACAATCGGCCACCTGCTTTGAATTAGTTCGGTGAAGAAAGTCACTTTTACATTTCTACCAGTAGACTTAATTGTGTAGTAAAAACTTGGAAATTTACCTCGCCCGACTGAATATGCTGGTGACTCACTAACGCTAGTTAATTGTAGGACGCTTATAGGACTGCAATAATTCATAGGTAGTGAATATTTATCGTTCTTTGATTTTTTTCTACCATACACACTTATAAATGTATATACTGTAAAATGATATCCAAACCTTAAAAATAAAGATGCAAGCTCTGAAATACTGATTTTGACTTTGACTGTGAGTTTGTACGCCATTGTTTGCATTTCTTGACAGTATACCATTTAAGTTATTATTGTGCCAAATCTCGAGGCTGTAATAAAATAATACCGGCAGAGGTCCACCATATAGTCATAAGCAGCTTATTTCGACTCTATTTACAGTCGGGACATAGTTAGGCTGCGTTCCAAAAGTTTCCTCACTAAAACTTATAAAATAGCATAAAAACAGAATATACAAATACTTTGGGTGCAGCTTTAAAAAGGCATTCGACTTAGCATAATGCTGTTGCTACGTCGCTACGGCAATAGCGCTGTTATTTTGTTGATAACTCATGATTTGTACCTATTAGATGTTGGACATTTTTTTAATGTAAATATATTTATGACAAAATAGATGAGTAAAAGTATGATAACAGAACATATGATAATCATTTATACATTTAAATATAGATTGAATTTTATGAAAGTAAACAATTATGAGTATATAAAATAATAATATAATAGTGTGACACAGGTATTACCATAGAATACTATAATACGTATACAACATGTAACATAATAATGTCACTTTGAGAAAGTAGTTTGTTCAGAATCGTTTACTGAATTGATTCCTATCATTTTTAATATAGGTAATTTTTTATCCCAAAAATAATTAAAACTACGTAAATTACAGTCACACTAAATCTGTACAGTCAAAACAAACTGGAATGGACCGTAACTTAAGGCAATAAGACTTTTAAGAGTCCAATTTTTTATTGTATTATTACTAATTCTGTCATTCAATAAAAATAAAGAAAAATGAATTTTATTTCAAGCATGTTAAAGTCTTTGTGTTCGTGGATTTGTACTCTGACCACAACATTCTTCCAGAATTAGTATAACTAATTTGATAAATAATCAGTGCATAAAAATGTTTAACTTAAAATTCAGTGTATGTATTATGACTATAACATAATATACTAATTGGGGTGTCTGAGAGTGTGCGTTAATTACGTTACATATTGTATAATAGAATGGGGGAGTTGGCGGAGCCCGTGTAGCCACTAAAATGTCACTAACGTGTCAATTCACACGTATAAATGTCAACACAAAATGTGTTTTGACGTAACAATCGTTTCCAAATTTCGCATGCAAATTATTTAGAAAATACCAAATTATACACTGTTTACATATAAATACGTATTAAAATTTCAACGATATTTAATGATGCTTTTGAACATTTATCAAAAGTCTAAAATGTGTAAATCCACTCACTCAACACAGCAAATCTGGTTTGTAGTAGTGATAATACGACGTAATTGCTTGTATGTGTGCTCCCGGCGATGCCGTATCTCGTACAAAATAAGTTTGACAGCCATTATATTGTGTATTATAGTATTCTATGGGTAATACTTCTCATCACACGTGAAGTTTCCACAAAAAACTCCCACATTCATGTGCTGCTTAAACAAATTAACGTAACCGTGAGGCAGGTCTACCATTGTCCTTCAGTAAGTGTATACAATATGGTATTCAATTTTTGAGCTTCCTAATTTTTCCAATTTCAAAATACAAAAGAATTTTACTCCTTTTTCTTATCTCTGACATAATTTGAAATAATTCCGTATTACCGTAACTTCCTCTGTGTCGCTTATATCGTGATAATCGAATTTAGTCTCTGGTTCTTCACGGAGCTCGTTGGTTTAAGGTCGAAATTGCTTTAACTGAAGCGAAAGTGATTAAACTGGAAACGGGAATAACTGTGGACATACAAAGCAGCAAACGACCTTCAAAAGTAATATACTGGCTTCAATTTGATATTAATTTGAATTTGGAATTCCAAGTCGAATGCAAGAAAACTTTAAAATCGCCAGTATTAAAACAATTTTATAGAAAAGAAAACAATAATATGATGGTTAGTTACTATACGGGTTTCAATAGTGGTATTAAACAACTATTCATTGAAGCAGTAACAGTAAAGTTTTAGACGAATATATATGAGTAGAAATAACTACGACTTGCATGTTCAGCCGGATGACTTTTAAAGTATATTATAATAACTTATAAGGAGTGTTCATTTTAGCATGAGATTTTATAATACTTACTATAAGTGTAATAGAACTCCAGTCCACACTTAAATTATTTCAATCTTATTCTGTGCATTTGACACTATAGCATTGAATCATTTTTAGGAGGGTATATTTTCGCTTACAATCATGCTAAAGTGAACAGGGTCTCGGGTAAATGATTTATTTATAGGTATATGTTTGTCTTACTAATGTATTTTACATAGACTGTGATCTAGCGTTACTTCACGAGTTTCTATTTTAAGACTACTCTTCAGCCATTAGTATCATTTTACCAAATGTTAATTAGTGACTTTTTGTATTTTATCATTAATTACTAATATTCTATGGATAAAAAGATACCATATATACTACTATATATTATACTATATATTATACAAATCATTACAACTGAAAATTATTTTCGTACTTTAAAATTTACTTTCGATTACAGTGCCGGACACACGTAGAAAATATTAGTTATTCATTCTTAAAATAACTCACTATTTGAAGGGTTATATTTAAATAACATGTATTTATAAATTGTATGATTTTCAAATCGAATAAAACCAATAAATGAATAAATAACAACAGTCTATGAGGTATTCCGTCTTAGTCTTCAGAGTTGACAACGCTTTGTAGCCTTATTTTTACAGTTTTAGTTGGTTGCGGGTTTCCATTGGCAGCACTTGCCACTTATTTATCATCAGATGGCAGCTCAGCTCATTTGTTTCTTCAATTTTATTTAAAAAATCTAATGGCTGTTGTTGACCTTAAAGTTGGTTATTTATTTACTTTTAAAATGGAACTTCGTCACATGGCCTGTGAAAATAAGAATAACGGAATGTCCGTAACATTAAGAGCGAGATTAAACGTGTTAATATTTATATTTATAATTAATTAATTAGGATACTTGAATGAAATTATTTTTTAATTATTTTGTTATAATAATTCTTGTTTATAATATGAAATATTAATACAATTTCATAAAGTATTATGATTCTAGTCGATTTGTTTTATGCAATACCATAATAGCAGCATTATTTAAGAGGAAGAATTAATGCGCTGGTACGCCCATAACAATTTTATCGTCTTTTTATCTTTGCGAAATAAAGTAAATGTAATTGAGAATTTTGCTTTTCGTTTCTAGAATTAGCCACTACTTTTGAAATACTACAATTAATAAGCACTAAAATTATCCAATATTAGTATTTTGACTCGTAATCTTCGTCCATTTTGCTTATGAAATGTGTTATTGTGCAATATTTATAGTCTAGATATTATATTTTAGGTTAAGAATATATTCATTTCGAATATTTGTTAAAAAATCCAATTTTACCTATTTAAAACATTACTTTGATCACTTTATGTTTTGTTTAGACTGTCGGAGAAGAATCATAAACGTAATAAATAATTCTAAATATTGTTCAGTGTATATTTATTTCAAGTTAAACTATTTTCTTTTATTTAAATAATTACATTTTCTGTTTTAATGTATTATGTGATTATAAATATTTATTGCTAATTTATTGTTTTAATAAAAAATAAGAAAAAATAATTTATTAATTTGCAACCTTCCGCTGACTAATTACAATGATGTATCTTACCTGGATTCAAGAGCACCTCCCGCCCTCCCTCAATTACGTGCACTATCTCTGTCACCACTAGTCCCAGCACCACTACTCCCAACACCACTAATCCCGGCACCACTACTTCCAACACCACTATTCCAGGTAAGACACACCATCGACGACAATACGATACGTGTTTCGTCTCTACACGACGTATCCTCAGGTAACGTAGACTCTACGGTGACTGACCGCTAAGTTAAAAGTTGCAAAGTAATAAATTATTTATTATAATGGATTTCCGCAAAGTAACGCCTGATTCTATCAATTATCTTAAAAAATAAGAAGTTAAATTATTTTTATAATTACATACAACCTGCAAAAATGAACTTGAGACCGGCGCAGAATGCGCTTTTCTGTCTACTTTTTCTGTCTCTTACGGCACACGAGCCAGCTTTCAAAACAAGTTAATTTTTTGCACGTAGTAAGCTCAGACGACAAAATGTCATGAGTGGGAAAATACAATTTGTACCGCTTAGTTTAGTGTATATATTCAATATTTATAATATAAGTATTCAAGTGTTCTTTATATCCACAAGTTAAAAAAAAAAACATTTTTCTCTGCAATAAGTTACATAACAATTTTATTAATTCAATAATTTGTGACATGGATTTTAATGAATATTTTTTTAGTAATATAATTTCTTACGACATATGTATTTTTCTTTAAGGTTAATAAAAAATATTAATTGTTTAAATGAGTAAAACCTAGTCTAAGATGTCAATCGAAATAAAGATTTGCAATTCAATTAGCTAATTGTTAAACTTAAAAAACTATTTAGGAAAATGTTTTTAGTGGTTGATAAAGTTCAAATTTTTGAGTTCATTTTTCATCATTTACTGCAAATATAACAATGAGAAAATTATTTATTTTATTATTTATTTAAATAACTTGAAACATTAAATTTTATTTATAATAATTTAACAAAGTCTAATGAATTTTTAATAAAATATAGGCTTATGTGCAATTCGATCAGCTCTCGGCCTTCACTGTCGATTTTTTTTAAACCGATATCTATGAAAATTTAACCACGTTTTCATTAGTCCATTGAGCGTGGAAAGAAATGATATATAGACGATATCGTAGTTTGTTCTTGAGATATACGAAACGAAACAATTATCTAAACTACAAACTTACAGACATCCTTTAACAGTTGATGGGCGCTAAATACCTCTAAACATGGAGAGTTGTTAAAACGAGTATTTTAACTCCCAAATATCGGCGCTTTTACAACAACTTCCAAATTGGTTATAAATAATTACCTTACTGCTTCTTTGTTGTTTCCTTTTATTTTTTAATATTGTTATTATAAAATTTATTATTCACAGAATTTGTTTAATAAATTGTAGAAATACTTGATAAATGTGTTTCAGTAAATAAAAATATGGTCAACATTTTATCGTTTATTTGTCACCTTTTTAATCAGGAAGTAAGATGGCAGGAGCAATTGGTGAGTATTTTAACAATAAGGGTATTTTACAAAAGTATTTTGTTATTCTGGATAAAGATAAATACATTTTTATTTATTTCGAGTGACGATGTTGTGTTTCTTTTATTTTGGAAAAATATTTTGGTTATAAAATGTTAATGTACATATGTCAAATAATAATAATAATAAATAATGACCTCAAGTTGTTCACCTCCAGTCGCACCCATTTTGTGGAATTGCTAAATATCACTTGTGAATTTAGCAATTCAATTAGAAAGGAGCTAGGAGCATGTTGAAAGGGGGAGGGTTGCTAACTCTGAAGGCATAGACTTATCTATGCCCGTCAACTTAAGAACCCTTTCCGAGGCTGAAACATACCGATACCTGGGTATATCACAGAACATCGGTGACTGTCAAAGCTGAAAACCGAGTGTGTAGGGCCACGATGGCTATCCGAGTATAGAACCAGAGTACAAAATCTATCCATCTGCAGAGAGGTGTAAGACAGGGTGACGTTATAACCCTGAAACTCTTCACCGCTGCAATGGAAGACGTTTTCAAGCTACTGGACTGGAGGGGATACGGTATTAACACCAATGGCGATTACATCATTCAACTTCAATTTGCCGACGATATAGCCCTTATGGCAGAATCGCTGGAGGATCTAAGCACTATACTCAATGATCTCAATAGTGTCTCTAGTCTCTGGTAGTTGTTGGAAGCACTAAGGCTCCACGTGGTAGAGCCACACTGCGACTGTGTTTCTTTTCTCTGTGGATCTGTCGATTCAAGTAAATATAATCGCTCGCAGGTTCGCGCAATGTCTAACGGCCCTATGGAGCCCTTCGCATTTAGTATAACAAAGCGTTCCAGGTGCTGATGGGACTGTCCCGTCACTGCCGCGCATCAGCGATGCTTGTTCAAGCACATATAGATTGTTTTGAAGCAACTAAGTATGCGTAAAAGAGCTGCATCGCTGGTGCACAGGGATAAGAAAACCCCAACAGTATTCTTATAAGGTTAGGTGACAGAGTGAATTGTCCTTCTCTGCAAAACTGTTAAAGATTGCACATATCCAGTAGTTAATTTACAGCTGGATATTATATAACATTGTCAAGGCACCTGTTAAAGTAAAATAGCAAAAGACCGTGGGCGCTTCAAAGTAACATTCATCAGTGACAGGACAATGTGCAACATTACAATTATGACTCACTTGTTACGTTGTAACTTAAAATTTTTAGTTTATTACATCTTTTATTTGCCACAGAATGTTAAATAAAGACAAGCATTAAAAAAAGTTCCGTAGTATCCCATCATATTCATTAAGAGTATTTAATGTTTTATAAAATAAATATAATACTAAAAATGTAATGTATCAACGAGTCCTGGATACTTGAAATTTAATAATTATAATAATAATTATGATAATATACATCAGCTTATTTCGTACCATAGGTGGCGAAAGATGGGCCAGTGTTATATAACCTGAAATAAACTTGAGGCTTACGGAAGAGCTGTAGGAGCTTTGGAGTTATTCTATTCTATGTAACCTTTAAGGCAGGATCCTCCTTAGGGCATATGAATTCTTCTTTTGTATAAGAAAACGTTACCCCCACACTAGGATTTTCTCCTGTGTCGTGGAGGCAGTTTAACAAGGACAAACATCCAGACCCGGAAAAATTACTTGTAGGCCATACAAAAACTGGTTCTGTGCGGGATTCGAACCCGCGGCCCTCAGCGCTATAACTAATTGCTAAGCTACTGTGCCACGGAGCGGATAGCAACAACCTAAATAAAGTATTAATTACACAGCTCATTAGAGCCACCCGGCACCCGACCCTCACCGCCTCGCCTCGAGCGGTTCGTATTCTTTGTATGGATTTGTATGGGCCTGCGCTCACTTCATCTACTCCGTACCATCACCGGATCGCCTCGCTCGCGAGGTGTCCACGCGCGGACTGCGAGTGGACCACTCGATGATAGCTCGCTGTTGGCATGTTTGCCTCGGGTGAAGCAGCCAACAGCGAGCTATCGCGTAAACCGGTTTACGCGGTAAACGCGCGGTTTACGCGAGTGTGATGCGGCGTTCTCCCTTCATTTTGAGCCTTTCTTACGGATGTGTCGGACGCATGAGCTGTAACCTTTAACAATTCAAAAATATGTGAGAATCATGCCTGATATACATAATATATATTTGGAATATATATATATATATATATATATATATATATATATATATATATATATATATATATATATTGACTGGCCTGTTGGTCTAGTGGTTAGTGACACTGACTGCTATGCCGGAGGTCGTGGGTTCGATTCCCACCCAGGACAAACGTTTGTGTGATGAGCACGATCATTTGTTCTGTGTCTGGGTGTAATTTATCTATAATATTTATGTATTTAGAAAAATATAAGTATGTTTATCAGTTGTCTAGTACCCATAACACAAGCTCTGCTTAGCTTGGGACTAGATGGCGTTGTGTGATAGTTGTGGAATATTATTATTATTATTATTATTATTATTATTATTATTATATATATATGTATATATATATGTATATATATATGTATATATATATATATATATATATATATATATATATATATATATATATATATATATATATATATATATGTGACTGACTCGTTGGTCAAGTGGCTGTAGCAGTGCGACTGATCATGAGGTCCTGGGTTCGACTCCCGGATCGGGCCAAAAAATTAATTATTGAGTTTTTCCGTCAAAACATTCTCAGTAGTTGCCCGTGCCTCGGAAAGCACGTAAAGCCGTTGGTCCTGCGCCTGATCTCTCTCCAGTCGTGTCGATTTACCGTCCCATCGGATTATGAGAGTGAAGGTATAGAGAGTGAACCTGTGCTTGCGCATACACTTGGGCACTATAATCCTGTCCTGCGCCGATGGCTAGCCTCCGTTGAGGCAGGCCGCCGTGGCCGAAATTCGGCCGGAGGACTATTTATATATATATATATATATATCCAAAAATCATACGATTTCGCTGATATATTTTCAAAATATTCGTATTTATATCTCACCTCAGGATTTCATATAGTTTTATGACTTTAAATATGATCATACTCGTAAACGCACTTCTTCGAATATACTCGTTTATAACATTTTTGCAAAGCATTAAACGAAGTTTATATACTTTTTTTGTTTTACACTAAAAAACGAACATAAAAAAAGAAACATAGAAAAATGTTGGTTCATTAATTTTCATTGAGTGCCAAAAGTTAGCGTCATAGTGAAATCGGTGGCCACCATACAAATTGTGTGCTACGCATTATTACGTAGCTGGCACCCACTAGAAAAAGTATGCCATGGATGCCAATCTACGCAATAGTACGTATTCGTAATATTGCGTAGCTAGGCATCTCTGTTACTTACGATATATATATATATATATATATATGTAAGCAATAACCACTTGTAAAAAACCCACACTTCGTCACAAGAACAATGTAAAATTTTGTGATTATTTTTTGCAAATATATGATTATTACACACATAACGTTTGTTTAAATTTATGACATTTACCAAATCATTGTATTTTGGACATTTGTATTCTTCAATATTAAAAATTCTATCATTCGTCGTCAACATTTTTAAAAATTGTTTTTCTGTTGAACCACCTTTGTATTATATAGTATACTATAACTAATGTTTTTGGGAAATCAAACAAAATTTATGATTAATTTAAAATTTTATTTTCAAGCAATAACCACTTGTAAAAAACCCACACTTCGTCACAAGAACAATGTGAAATTTTGTGATTATTTTTTTGCAAATACATGATTATTACACACATAACGATTGTTTAAATTTATGACATTTGCCAAATCATTGTATTTTGGACATTTGTATTCTTCAATATTCAAAATTCTATCATTCGTCGTCAACATTTTTAAAAATTGTTTTTATGTTGAACCACCTTTGTATGCGATCACTTCGTCTTTGCACAAATTTCTAATATACCAATTTAATATGCGAATGATGTTCTCTTGTTTGTAGGCACATTTTAATTCTTCGGTCACATCAAAATATGGAATGCCGTGCACGTGTGTTTCACAATAATGAACAGTTTTTTTGTCTTTTGGCGACAAATAATTGAAAGGATAACTTGGCCGAAACAAATAATGATCATTTTTATTGGATAGTTTTACGTCTAGAATAGCCATTTCTCTACATTGAAAATGTTTATGAGGATATGTTATGTAAAATCCGTCCATGTCGATGATGTATCTAATATTTTTTAGATTTTGTGTCATTTTGAACCAAAATGTTAAAAGTATTTACACGTGACTAAAAATATGTTTGTTCCAACAAACTTCACATAACAATGCTTCTGTTCGCGCCACTTTGCACTATCGCTTAACGCTTATAAGGGATTCGTTAATTATTATCCAATAAGATTACTGCAAAGCCCATTTCCGTTTTCCTATCTACCGCTTTATGCCCAGCATGTGCATTCGTGTGTTAACGGGCTCACACAAGTTGAGAAGACACGCAACCAACCGCATCGCTTATATCTCGCGTCATCGCTCCCGCCCTTGTGTAATTTGGATATTGAATTATACAAGCATATAGTGAAAAGTATAGACATTTATAATAACGCTATATTTCGTGATTATCTGTGAAGATTAGCCGTGAAGTTGATAAGTGTGAAGAAAGCCGGCAGCCATCGAGACACGAGGCAGATCAGCGGAAGTCCAGGTGGGTGCGCATGCATTCCTTCACGTCCTTCCTATATCCCGAATTTAGGGGCATTTGCAGTATCACGAATAAATTAAATTCCATTCACCGCTCGCACCGCGCTAATATACAATCCACTACTCTATTTAATTTAATAGCCGCACCGCATAAAATTATTTAATACATTTGAACCAGCAGTTTGGTGGTTAAAAGCCAAAACGCCTCACCATATATTTTTGGTCACTTCGGCCGGGATTAAATTAACCTTTCGGCCCGGAGAAGTAAATTCATTCTTTTATATATTACAAAAAATTATATACGTTAATATTATTAAATTATAATTGTGGTTCTAATTACACTAACTACAATTTATATTTGTCCCGCATCGCTTATTACACGTATATATTAAATATTACCTTTGTAACGCATACCACACCGCTGATATTTTTCTTGTTGATTAACCGCCATCTCTCTAGTAACGTGAGATTGCTTCGTTCCCCAGTTAGCTAATTCTACCGTCACTTATCGCAATAATTTTAGTCCGCATTTGTTAGTTGACAATGACGACGAGAGGCAAAGAATCTAAACTGGTTTCGGATGAAGAAGTTAGTTTAAAAATTATTATCGCTAAACGTAATTATATTTACGAACGATTACAAAAAATTTACGAGACCTCAAAGGGCGCATTTAATTCCTTGGACGAGAAGAATTTATTTCTTAGCATCGCTTCGAATATAGAACAATTACGTAGTGAGTTTCAAGAAGTTCTAGATAACTATAATACTAAACATTTAAAATTAAACCCTAATGCAGACGTTGATTACGAGGCTTGGAACTCATTTGAAGATTTATATAGTCATATTAAGTGCCGAATTACGAAAATATCCACATCGCCTTCCACTGTTACGTTAGAAAATCAAATCAAATCAAATCAAATCAAATAATTTATTTGTCAAACATAGGTAAAAAGTTACAAACTTGGTGGAAAAGGTATAATACGTAACACTATGTTTCGCCTACTAAGGCATACAAATATTTGTTTATCACCATCACCTTAATTATCAATTACATAAATATTAACATGTTATAAATAAATCGTCCATTAATTATTGCAGGTACTAATAACCATTCATTTTATCTTCAAAGTATTCGTTGATAGAGTAGTATGCTTTATATAATAAAAAACTCGAAAGCAATTTCTTAAATTTGTCTATATTATCGGTTTCTTTGATGTATCTTGGGAGTTTATTAAAAATTTTAGGAGCCATACCCAGGAAACTTTTTGAATACAGGGCTGTTTTATGAGGTTTTGTGCGTAGTTTGTTCCTATGTCGTTTATTATTAGCGTATTCAAATATGCTAAAATGTTTCCTTACAAACATAGCTACTTCAAATATATATAAAGATGGTAGGGTCAGAATGTTAAGGTCAATAAAATGCGGTTTGCAACTATCGGTAACCTGCAACTGACATACTGCTCGTAAACATTTCTTTTGCGCTTTAAATACTAGTTCGCGTTTTGGAGAATTTCCCCAAAATATTATACCATATCTCAATGTTGAAGAGACGTATGCATGGTAGGCGGTTATGACTGTTTCACGATTTGTAATTTTTATAAGGTTATGTAGTGCATAGTGGAATTGATTTATCTTTTTTATTATGTGTTCAATATGTTTACTCCATGCCATTTTTTCGTCCAGCCAAATTCCCAGAAATTTTGTGTGTTATTTTTCATTTATGATTTTAGTTTTATAGTTAATATTAATTTTTGGTGTGTTTTTTCTTTGTTTGAATGACATAATATGCGTTTTATCCAAATTAATTTTAAGATTATTGTCATTCAGCCACTCTATTATCCTATATAAATACTGAGTTATGTCCATTTCAATTGAGACCTTGTCTCGTCCCGTGAATAAAACTGTGCTGTCATCAGCAAATAAGGTCATTGGGTGCTGAGTCACCTGGGGCAAATCATTAATATATATTAGGAATAGTAATGGGCCGAGTACGCTTCCTTGCGGCACACCGTAGGTTGTTTGCTTTGGTTGCGAAAGGTATGTTATTTCAATATTAGTACAAGGACAGATCTTTTTTATTTTAGTAATTTGTTTCCTATCATTCAGGTATGAAATAATAAGATTTAACACATTACCTCTGATTCCATATTTTTCCAGTTTAAGCGCTAAGATATTTAAATCAACATAATCAAACGCCTTGGTCATGTCCATGAACAAGGCGGTTGTTGGTGAACGATTATCCATACCGGTGATCACTTTTTCAATAAATCCATACATGGCCATATTTATGTTTTTACATTTTCTAAAACCATATTGTTCGTTTGCTAAGATGTTATTAACTTCAAAATAATAATATAAGTTGTTATATATTACTTTTTCTATTATTTTGGAGAATGTTGGAAGCAAAGCGACAGGCCTGTAGTTTTTAGGGTCATGTCTGTCCTCCTTTTTATATAAAGGATTTATAACGGATATTTTTAAAGCACTAGGAAAAGTACCATTTTCAATACATAAATTCACTACGTAACTTAGAACTGGGGAAATTTCAACGACCACTAACTTCACTACTTTTGTAATTATATCATCATTACCAGCACTGTTAGTATTTTTTAATTTATTAATTATTTTATATAAATCGTGAGGAATACATGCAGGCATAAACATTGAGTTTAGTCTACTACTTATGGATGTGTTACTTTGGTGACTATTACTAAACTGGTTTATGGGCTGAACTTCATTGATAAAATAATTATTAAATTCCTCAGCAATTTTTTCGGGATCATATATATATTTATTATTAAAATTAATTTTTGTAATATTATCTTTGGGCAAGTTGTATTTATTCTTATTTATCACTTTCCATGTGGCTTTTGTTTTATTCTCCGCATTGTTGATATAATAACTATTGCGCGATTTTTGTGTCAAATTAATGATTTTTCTTAATCGTTTACTATAAAGTTTAAGCTTTCTCTTATTTTCCTTGGTAGGGTGTAGTCGAGAATGCCATAGCATTTCTCGTTTACGTTTACAACACAATTTAATACCATTAGTAACCCAAGTAAGTTTTCTATTTATAAGAATTTTAATTTTAAGTGTCGGAAAGCAGAGATCGTAAAATAGTTTAAATAATGCATTGAATTCATTAAACGCTTCATTAGGATCAAGACATTCATAAACACTATTAAAACTGAGACTTCTGATGGCATTTTTAAATTTATTTAAGTTTTCTATGCTGTAATCCCGTTTGAACATGAACCAATGAGAGATAGTGTATGTTTTGTTAACAGGACATTTTAGGACTTGAGCAGTATGATCTGATATTCCCAGATCTATCACTTCACCTTTACTGCTAAATAGATTTCCTACTAAATTAAAAACTTCACTTCCGCCAATTGAATTAATGTCATTTAACGGAGACATACGCCAGTGGTCCATGTTTTATCAACAATTTAAGACATTAATTCACGACAATTTACAATTAACTGATGCCGAACGTGTTTATTATTTGGTTAACAAACTGAGTGACAGGGCGTTATCAGTTTGTGCCTGGTTAGCCCCTACCGCAGAAAATTATTCCATTATTTGGAATGCGCTTATAAGAAGATATAATGACGAACGCACACTCGCATCTACGTATATTAACCAACTATTGGATTTAACACAGGTGAACGCAAACACAACAGGAGGTTATCATAAATTTATGGACAAATTTGATGCTTCAATTAATGCTCTAAAGCAATTAAAAATTGAGGACTTAGCTGATTTTTTGTTTTTAAATATTGCACTTAGAAAATTAGATCATGACACTGTTAAGTCATTTGAAATGTCTTGTCGCACAATTAGCATACCAAACTACGCCTCTTTAGTACAATTTTTATACGAACAGAATAGGGCTATATGCCATACATTTAATAATTCGCATACTTTATCTACATCCAATAATAATCGAAACAAATCACTTTCAAATAAATTTAGTAAAACATTTATTACAGCAACTTCGCATTCATGTATCTTTTGTAAATCAAATGATCATGAACACTTGTATGTTTGTCCACGCTTTTTAAAATTAAATACACAACAACGTTACGATATTATTAAACAAAACAATTGTTGTATTAATTGTTTAAGTAATAAACACTCGACTTCTTTTTGTAAATCGAAGCGTAAGTGTATATACTGCGCGCGGCGCCACCATTCTTTAATTCATTCTGACCCGCACCAGAATGGTTCTAAGACTGCTTTCCGTAGCAGCAATACGTTACATTCAGAGGTTGTGCAGACGCCTAACGCTAATGCATGCAGCTCGCATTCGATTAACTACCGCGCAGTTAACGATAATAAGGTTAATTCTTCTGTCGCTCACAATTCGAATACGGTGGAAGATGAAAAAACACTTACCTCTTCATGTAATATTTCTCGCGATTATAGTACTCTCCCACGCTATACTACTTTATTGGGGACTGCAAAAATAAAGGTCGTAGGTAAATACGACAATGAAAATTTTATTCGGTGTTTAGTTGACCCCGGATCCCAAAGCGACTATATTACGAAGGATTGTTGTAAACGCTTATTTATTTCCGTTTCGAATAAAAATCGTTTTACCGAAGTACACGGGATCGGTGGTGTGTCCCAAAAGATTTTAGGAGTCACTTCACTGCAGTTCACGTCTCGTTTTAATGATAACAAATTTTATCATATTGAACCATTAGTTGTTCCGATCATCACGGGTCAGTTGCCAGATTCGATAGTAGATGTTTCAAAAATTCGCTATTTAGATAAAATACGCTTAGCAGATGATCAGTTTTATCAACCTGGGTCTATAGATATTACATAAAACTTTTGTCGCCTGAAAACTTAATCCATTCGCAATGGCCTAGTGCCATAGAAACATCACTCGGATATATTATTATGGGTGATGTTGAAGTCGCTATATCACATCATTCCTCGCGTTCATTTGTTTCCTGTTCTTACGATACAAATTTAAATCAAAATTGTCTTAATGATATAATGGAAAAATTTCGGAAAATTGAAGAACTTCCGCAAAAAATATATTTGAGCCGTGATGAGCAGGAATGTGAAGACATTTATACTTCTACTACTTACCGCCAAAACGACGGACGGTATGTGGTCGCCCTGCCATTTAAGAAAAGGCCCGACATATTGGGTGACTCTTTAATGAATGCAAAAAAACGCCTCTTACTTTTGGAAAAACGCTTTAACAAATATCCCGATCTTCGCGATCAATACAATGTTGTTATACGGGAATACATTAATAAGGGTAGTTTATCCGCTGTTTCTGATAATGATTGTATACAGCCTTCTTTTTATTTGCCGCATCACCCTGTCGTACGGAATGGTAAAAGTACAACGAAGTTGCGCATCGTTTTAGACGCTAGTGCTAAGTCGGATAACGATATTTCTTTGAATGACATTTTGCACACCGGGCAAAATTTACAAACAGACATTTTTAATATTTTATTAAACGTTAGAGTTTATCGCATCGCTTTCTTTGCAGATGTTAGGCAAATGTTCTTGTGTATCGAAGTCCAAAAATCCCATCGCGCTTTTCAACGCATTTTATATCGGTTTTCTACAGAAGAAACTATACGAACATATGAATTTAATCGCGTCACTTCGCTCTTCCCCTTTTCTCGCACTTCGCACTTTACGCCAGTTAGCCGCTGACGAAAGGGAGTCCTATCCCCTTGCTGCTTCTGTAGTGAAAAGGGATATTTATATGGATGACCTCGTTTCCTCCGCGCCTTGCGTCAACAACGCAGTCAACACCGCCACTCAACTTATCCAAATGTTTCGGCGAGGTGGATTCGATTTGGTTAAGTGGACAAGTAACTGCAAGGAGCTTTTACAACATATACCAGCATCACATTGTCAACAAGACTCGGTATCATTTGATGATAATGACATTTTAAAAATTTTAGGCCTTCGTTGGTATCCCGCTACCGATAAGTTTTCCTTTCTTGTTTCGCCGCCACCGGTCACTTGTACCAATATTGTCAATACATGGCAGTGATATATATCAGAGTTACCTTTAATCTCACATTTACAGATTCCACGTCATATCGGCGTAAATGAAAAATCCCATGTGTCGCTACTAGCCTTCGCCGACGCTAGTGAAAAAGCTTACGGGTGTGTCGTCTATTCGCATGTTGTTAACGGAAATAATCCTCCAATTATAACGCTCCTATGTTCTAAATCTCGGGTGTCCCCATTAAAGGTTATAACTTTAGCCAGGCTTGAGTTGTGTGCCTTGGTTTTGCTCGCTAAGTTAGTACGATCCGTTGTTTACGTTTTAAGGATTTTAAAAAAATTACCGCGCATAAATAAAATTATAACAGCATCCGACATAGAGATTTCTGAAATCACAGTTATTAAAATTGTGCAAGGCATCGCTTTGGCCGAAGATATAAAAAATATTAAAAAAGGACAACTATGCTCATCAACATTACGAAGGTTATCGCCATTTATCACGGACGATGTACTTCGAGTAGGTGGTCGGTTAGATTATTCGTCTTTGTCGGATTCCCAAAAGCACCCAATATTGCTACCAAAAAAGGGGCATATTGTTGATCTTATAATTGATTATTATCACTATAAACATTTCCACGCTGGTCCTCAGTATTTACTTGCTGCATTACGGGAGAAATATTGGATATTATCAGCTCGCCGTGTAGTGAGATACCGCATTCATAGGTGTAACATTTGTTTTCGACATAAACCCAAACCTATTTACCCCATGATGTCTGCCTTGCCTGCTTGCCGCCTAGAGCAGTGTAATGCGTTTACACACACAGGTGTGGATTTTTCGGGCCCACTTTATATCACATTGGCGCGTAAACGTGGTATACGAAGCCAGAAGGCTTATTTATGTTTATTTATATGCCTCGTTACTAAGGCAGTGCATTTAGAATTAGCGTCTGATCTAAGTTCGGCAAGTTTTTTAGACGCTTTTAAGAGATTTATCTCTCGTAGAGGTCCGTGTCGATTTATATACAGCGATAACGGTACTAACTTTGTCGCCTCGCGTTCATATTTACATGAATTACATAGATTTTTAAAATCAGAAGAATATTATAAGGCATTCAGTCAGGTGCTCACTGATAATCGCATTGTTTGGAAACTCAACCCTCCAAGCGCTCCACATTTCGGGGGTTTGTGGGAGTCCAATATTAAGGTTGTAAAAACCCATTTGTTTCGCGTAATAGGTAAGCAAATCCTCACGTGTGTACTTACTACGATCGAGTGTATCTTAAATTCTCGCCCGCTTTATGTATTAAGCAGTGATCCATCGGAGCCTACCGCACTTACACCCGCACATTTTCTAAATTTAAAACCACTTGAATGCTTACCAGCTGCAGATTTAAGCAAGGAACGTATTAATCTGTTATCACGCTTTTCTTTAATAGATTCTTTAGTTCAGTCCTTTTGGAAACGCTTCAGATTCGAATACTTACATACATTACAGAGTAGAGTGAAGTGGAATAAGAACTCTACTGCCATTTCTGTAGGGACGATTGTTCTAATAGACGTGGATAATACTCCACCGCTTCAGTGGCCTCTAGGCGTTGTCACCGAATTGTTTCCCGGTAAGGATGGTGTGGTACGTGTTGCGCAAGTTAAACTTAAGAATTCCACTTTAAAACGCCCTCTTATCAAACTGTCACCTTTACCAACACAGTGATTAATATAGTTAATTTTACATTATCGTTTATATATTTAGTTTAATTCTTAGGTCATAACGTCGCTTCATTTCGCTACTATATAAGTATTTATCTATATCTATCTATATTTTATACTTTACTTGCTAGTTGAGGATACCTCAAGGTCGGGGGGGGGGGGGGGGTGTTCGCGCCACTTTGCACTATCGCTTAACCTGTACGCCAAGCCATGCTCACTTTCGATCGCGCAATACCAACCTTACGCCCGCCAAGTAGTGATCGAATTAGATCAGAATTATGTAAACATGTCTACCTATGAAAAAACTATTTTTTCGTTTTAAACAAAACCAAAGACACTATGCAATAGATATTAGTATCAAAGACAAAGATATGCTCTTTTATTTTAAACCATAACCTGGCAATGTTTCTTAGAAAAAAAAAAAAAGAAATCACTCTGAACTTCCGGCGTTCCACGTGTCACTTTGATGAAGGTCCGTCCGTCTTTTTTATAGAATTTTATATTTGTGTCTGGACTAAAAACGAAAGTATTATACTTTTTTATATTCCTTGTAATATAGTCAACACGTAGATATGTAATTTGTGGTATAAAAAGTGAAAAGTAAATTGCCAAAAGTACTTCAAATTCCGAAAGGCCTGTTTTGGCGGGCGGGTTATAAATGTGTTATTTTTCAAATTCTCATTTATTTTTAGTGTAAAATGTAAGTAAAAATAGTTTTCCTACATATTTTGAAATAACATGACGTTGTATTTATTTCAAATTCACACGAACATATTTTAGAAATATTGTTCGAAATGTCACAGATAAAATATTATTTTATTTTTTTTTTTTAATTTTTTAATATTTTAATATTTTGGTATGAGTAACGAATGGAAACACATAAAACATAAAATATACATATTTCCAAACAATTTCATATAAATTTCTCCAAAAACAAAGGTGTAGAATTCAAATTAGTAGTAATTTTGTCACTAAAATTGAAGTTTATACTACTATTATGCTATACAGTGTAATTTATATACTTTATTACAATTTCTAGCAACCAAAAATAATTTTATTCGATAGTTTATACATTCAACAAGACTTCCTGTAAGTTTTATCCATAAATATTGTCTCAAAGTGAAAATATAGCAAAATTTGCAATATTGCAAAAAATTTCCTAACCTAGAAATTTTCCCGCCAAAAAGGTCCCGAGTGAACGGGAGTGTAACATGGCGCGCGCTCGCTTGGCGTACAGGTTAATGCTTATAAGGGATTCGTTAATTATTATCCAATAAGATTACTGCAAAGCCCATTTCCGGTTTCCTATCTACCGCTTTATGCCCAGCATGTGCATTCGTGTGTTAACGGGCTCACACAAGTTGAGAAGACACGCAACCAACCGCATCGCTTATATCTCGCGTCATCGCTCCCGCCCTTGTGTAATTTGGATATTGAATTATACAAGCATATAGTGAAAAGTATAGAAATTTACAATAACGCTATATTTCGTGATTATCTGTGAAGATTAGCCGTGAAGTTGATAAGTGTGAAGAAAGCCGGCAGCCATCGAGACACGAGGCAGATCAGCGGAAGTCCAGGTGGGTGCACATGCATTCCTTCACGTCCTTCCTATATCCCGAATTTAGGGGCACTTGCAGTATCACGAATAAATTAAATTCCATTCACCGCTCGCAACGCGCTAATATACAGTCCACTACTCTATTTAATTTAATAGCCGCACCGCATAAAATTATTTAATACATTTGAACCAGCAGTTTGGTGGTTAAAAGCCAAAACGCCAAACCAGCTTCATTACTTCCCATCATCCCATTTCTTCCTTCTGCTCTTGTCCTCCTGTAATTTAAGTAAACAGAATCACATTCACTAATGATCACTAATGACTGTCATTGTTAAAAAATATTTTTTTAACTTTTTACTTTCTGCTATTGTCTTTGTATTTATGGCTAGGAAATGTCCGCGGCGCGGTCTCAATGCGTGTTGGCGAAATAGAAATAGAAATAGAAATAGAAACTTTTTTATTCAATGTAGATTATAAAAATACTTATTGAACGTCACTTTTTTAATTTACCACTGGTTCGCAAAAAAAAACCTCTGTCCTGGGAACTTCACATGCCTTCGAAATTTTCTCAGACATGCAGGTTTCCTCACGATGTTTTCCTTCACCGCCGAGCACGTGGTAAATCAGCACTTAAAATTGCAATTAACAATTTAAATGGTGCCAGCGGGGGTCGAATCCGTGTCGCGTACTGTGAAATTTACAGCTTGCGCTAACCATCTGAGCTACCACGGCTTAATCATATACACACAATATTTAAATATAATTTGTTAACACTAAATCATACACACGTAAAAAAATAACAGAAAGAAAAGTAAGTTTGTCAATAGAATAAAAACTTAAAATTGCAATTAACAATTTAAGTGGTGCCGGCGGGGGTCGAACCCGGGTCGCGTACTGTGAAATTTACAGCTTGCGCTAACCATCTGAGCTACCACGGCTTAATCATATACACACACAATATTTAAATATAATTTATTAACACTAAATCATACACACGTAAGAAAATAACAAAAAGAAAAGTAAGTTTGTCAGTAATAATTCCAATCTAAAGAATTTCTACAGTGGAATTGATAATAACTTTATGCGTCAACAAGCTTATCTAACATTCTGTTGTTTATCTCAGCATTACTTCGTGTCGTCTTGTTCAGTGTATGGATGACTCAAATACGTACAAAATTAATACAAAATAATGCAATTTAATATAAATAATACAAAATAATGCAATTTAATTTTTAGAAATCACTATAATTGATCATTCCTATGTTAGTCTTTGAGTAGATTGTACTGTAATAATCTACTAATAGCAGTAATATCATGGATACACTAGATGTACAGCAACATCTGAAAAAGATTCACCCCAGTCTTGAAAATAATGTTTATGCTGCTAATAGACTGCCCATGTACACCCACGTACCAACGTATATACCTAGTCAGGTCATAAGTATTGTCACACAGTAAAAACTTTTCTTTTAGAATGCTGGCCACAAAAAGTTTATTGAATTCGAATTGCGAATTGTTCATGAAAATAAAACTGTATACTTTTTAGAATTTTACTAATTTTTTAATATGGAGTGGACGTTTAAAGAAGACCGTGTTGCAGTTATTGCGTTGCATCGTTGCGGTTCCGCGCCAATTCATATTTTTGACATACTGAAAAATTTGAATCTAACCAAAAGATTCGTTTATCGTACCATCAAACGATACAATGAAGACTCTAGTGTAGATGACGGGTCAAGAAGTGGTCGCCATCGGTCTGTTAGGACTCCAGCAGTGATAAAAGCTGTGAAGGCGCGAATTCAAAGAAATCCCAAACGATAGCAGAAACTGTTGGCCCTTCAGATGAGGTTAAGCAGAACCACGGTGAAAAGGGTGTTAAATGAAGACTTAGGGCTTCGGGCATATCGTTTGAATGCTCGTCTAATGGACCTGAGACTGAAGAGATGTCGCGCTTTGTTGAAGCGGTACGCGGGAAAAAAATATCGGGAAATTCTTTTTACGGATGAAAAAATCTTTACCGTAGAAGAGAGCTACAACAAACAAAATGATAAGGTGTAAAAGGGTGTTAAATGAATGATACGACCTGGGGATCTTCAAAGAAAAAGAGCTTACTCCTTTCTAAAGGGCCGGCAACGCACCTGCAATTCCCCTAGTGTTGCGGTTGATCATAGGCGGCGGTATTCACTTAACATCAGGTTAGCCGCAAGCTCGTTTGCCCCCTCTTCTATAAAAAAAAGTTATTTTAGCCCTAGAATAAGGGGGTCAAAATAATATTATTATTATTTAATAAAAAAATAGGTCGTCTTGTAATAACAGAACGTTATTTGCCAGTAGTGATTATATACTTAGATAGAGATAATATTATATAGACTGCCTTTTTCATT
Source organism: Parnassius smintheus behrii (assembly GCA_036936625.1). NCBI lineage: Eukaryota > Metazoa > Arthropoda > Insecta > Lepidoptera > Papilionidae > Parnassius > Parnassius smintheus. The sequence continues at coordinate 11,505,100 of JAUPFT010000026.1, read as the reverse complement.
ATTTTTATTGTTATTGGTTTTATCGTAGTTTCTTAGCTACTTATTTATTTATTTATGGTTGTTACTGGTTTGTATTCGAACGTGCGGTTTTGTAGATTCCTAACGACTTGGATTTGACCACTAAAATGACTTTTCTGTCTGTGCTTTGAAAGTGTTATTACAAATTAAATAAAAGTGCTCCTATCATTTCAGTATTGTTTTATTCAAAAGACCTCTTGTTCTGAGGTCCACATTGAATTGTATGTTAAAACTCCAGAAAATCCTATAAAAACCTAAAGGACTCAAAAATTATGATAAAAGTAAATTTACTTTATATCATAATATTTGTTTATATCTATAACTACTTTACCCACTTGTTACGATTATTTTCGTTAAGTAAAAATGACAGAATAGGCTGAAGCATTACCTAAGTAAATACCTTGATAGAATCAGGCGTTACTTCGCGGAAATCCATTATGATAAAAATATTAATTACTCCGCAACCTTCCGCTAACTAAATACAATGATGTGTCTTACCTGGATTGAAGAGCACCTCCCGCCCTTGCATGCACTAACTCCGTCACCACTAGTCCCATCACTGCTACTCCCAACACCACTACTCCCGGCACCACTACTTCCAACACCACTCTTCTAGGAAAGACACACCCTCGACGATAATACGACACGTGTTTCGCCTCTACACGAGGCATCTTCAGGTGATGTAGACTCTACGGCGGTGACTTAGCGGTCACTTTGAGGAGTAATTACTATTTTTAAGAAAAGGTACTTTCTTTAATAATCTAAATTGTTCCAAGGCTGGACCACCTCACATCTTTCTTCTAGCAAACAGTAGAGTTGGATTATAAACAAAATACCTCTAACGTTTGACTATGAAATAAATCTTAGAACTTATGTCATCTAATGTACCTGGCAGATACAGTACCTATTCTATGTACTTATTAATACAAATAATATTAAAAATGAGAAAATAAAATTGAGAAACAACATCTACCCATTGTAGGTATATTTTGAATAATAGTTTTAGGTTACTTTCTATTATTGCTTTCTTAGTTTTGTCCCGATCTACAACTATTAATAAGTTTCCAGTGGGTCCCAAAATACATGCATTCTCGCCATCCTCCTTTAGTGCTCTATTATTTTAATAGTAGTCACCTACGGCTAAAATACTTATTAATTTTTACCAACATAAATCAATTACACAAAGTATAAAATCGATATAGACATGGTTTATTTGTACATTGTCTATCAAAGGCACAGACTACTAAGAGGATACTACGCATATCAAAGGCTAAAAAATATGGAAGCGCCTTTAAATTTTTAATAGCAATCAAACTTATAAAAGTTGAAAATCATTTTGATAACAAACTGTGCGTACTAGACTATTGATATGAAATGTGTAATCAGTTCTGTAATTCTAAAGCTAATAAAAAACGGTCTAGATACGTCAATTTTTTCGGGAGTTATAGTGACTACACACAAAATCAACATCTGGACGTCCACGTAAAATTTTCATTAAAACGTTTTTTTTTCTTCAAAGTAGCAATATAAAATTATTTCTTAGTAAATGTAAGATGGATTAATTAGAGTGTTCGCTTGATATGCGGCTACTCATATTATCGTATAAGTGCTACATGGTTATGATAGCGGCAATTTATGAACACAAAATTGCTTGACCTTGATGTGTCGAGAGTAAAACTCTACCTAATAACGCTTCGCGTTATGAAGCGTGCAGTACAGGAAGTTGCAAGTTACAATTCGTAAAATTAAAGTTATATATTATTTATAAGGTCAAGGAAAAAGTTTCTTCGTATTTTATATACAAATTCAAGACATTATACAAGTTTAATCACATTTAATTATAATATGTAGGTTAATCGTTCTGTAATTATATTGTATGTGCCATTTTGTTCAGTAACTAGGCAGGTAGTGACACAATCCCGTTGCTGTAGAAATCTTTGGATTTTTGATCAAAAATGCAACAATTAGTTTTGACAGTCCTCTCTTGATCTTAACCTAACACTAACAAAAGAATTCTGGAGAGACTAAAACAGGTGAAAATGTGAAGGTGGAAGGGCAGAACTATATTGTGAATGCATTAAAAACTACCCAACCAAGCTTTCTCAATTTTTGCTGGGCGCCAAAATGTGTGTGGTCTGAATTTATCATGATGAAAGACCACTTCTTTTCTCTTGATCAATTCCGGTCGTTTTTTCTCAATTTCTTGCTTCGCAGGATCACAGGCTCAAGGGCAAAGGGCAAAATAATTGTTCAAAATTTTTTTCAAACGTCTAATTCGTAATATCGAGACCGATAACTACAATAAACTCTGTAAGAGAGTGTAACAACAAAATCTTATTGTGAAACAAATGAGAAAACGTGAAACCTTTTTTAGACAAACGCGGCGTTCTTCGACTAAGTGGACGCTGTTTGAGGACCGGCCTAGAAGTTTAACACAAATATCCTTGTTTGCTTTCTCGTAGCTCCAGTTAGCTTTCACTGCAAAAAATGTCACCTAGGCATAAAATCCATGTATTATCTCTTAATGCAGTAAGTAACCTTTGAATAAATTAAGGCAAACTTTTTGAGATTTCACACTGCTTGTCGAAGTGCTTACGCTGTTTCTGTACTCCTATGCCCCTTGAACCGTTTATAAGTTATCTACCAGCATCCGTATATTAATGAGGTTAAACTATTTTTATTATAGGTGCATACTACGGTGGCTCGTTTTTTATTCAAAATATATCTTTTCGTTTGTTTTACAATCAAAGCCTTTGATACGGTTAGTGATTTAACTAGCGGAGCACTTCATGCAGCGCTACGTAGATTTGTATTGACCGTCCTGGTCGTGTTAATTCATTCATATTTAGGAAAAATCTTCATTTAGGTTGAAATTTTAAACGTAGCCTTAGTCGGGTACAGCAAGTATATCATTATATAAAAGTATAAAAAACAAACGTTATTTTCATCGTGGCTGCAACTATGCTATAGTTGTTGCTCGAAGACTACGCTCTCACAGAATACCAGTGTGAAATAGCAGTTTAATACCGCCTTCCTATGGTGAGTCTCGAGTGAGTTCCTTAAAGAACTGGAGACCATTTTTATTGCTAACGAGGCATTTCATCTTAGTACTCGGGGGTAACAACACATCTGCATTATGATTCTTTATCGATAATAGATGAAGATGTCTATGGGCTACCACTAATTATCAGGTGGACTGCGTGCACATTTGTTACTCATAAACAATGCACAGAAATATCTAAATAACTTTATACAAATCGTATCCCACGCTAAATAGATTGTATTTTGTTTTAATCCACCTTCAAGTCCCATTTTGGAGGCGTTTGGGAAACCCAAATGAAATCAGTTAAGTCTTACTTCTATTGTAATGTAGGAGATCAAACACAATTAGGTATGATTTAACCATAGAGAATATAACCACTAGAGAGCGTATAGGCAGATTTCTTCTAAACACACGACTCACTACTGCGGGCCGGGGGGCGAGGAAGAACGCGTGTCTGAGAATGGTCAAGTTGCGTTGTTATGGCTATCTTTAGGGTTGCTCTTCTTAATAAAGTAAAATATTCGTTATCGATAAAATGGATTTTATCATTATGAAAAATACTCAATTAAAATCACAGAAATAACATTTAATCAAAATCAATCAGTTACACCGAAAATATGTATTTATTTTATTATTATTGATTTTTGAAATGAATTAATTTGTTATATTTATTTCGAATTAAAGTTTAAGGGTCCTGATTGTTCTTTGTAAAAAAATATAAACAAGTGTCTACATATTTGTAAATTATGCATCTTGCTAATTCAATTAAATTATTTGTTGATTCTATTTCAAATTGATGAAAATGAATATACGGGAATCAATAATACCTAATCAGAGATTTTAAAACCGTTCTCATAAAATAATTAGTATTATATTTTGGAGACAGCACTTTTGAACCACTCTCATTGATCGCCCTCTTATTAAAAATTTTACAACGACGACAAATATCTATTATTGTAGTAGATCCGTACAATAACTTGTCTTTAGTGTCCTTTTGCAATTGTAAGCCGTTCTGATTTGGTACACCAATCTAACTAATTTAACAGTACAATACAATACAATACTCTTTATTGTACACCAACAAAACATAAATATAACAAATAATGAACAAACAATGAGGGAAAAACAAAAGGCGGTCTTATTGCTACATAGCAATCTCTTCCAGACAACCCAGAAGAGGAAATTAATAAAAATAAAAATAAGATTAACGGGTAGGGTGCATTAAATTTGATAAAAAATACAACTTATATACTATAAAGTGACAACATACTTAAGGTATATTAGTGACCATAACTAAGAGGAGGAAGAGAGAGGAGTTAAAGAGACAAATAGTGTTCCTTAATTTGTTTCTTGAACACATTTAAAGATTGAGCATTTTTAATGGACTGGGGTAAGGAGTTCCAGAGTCTTACTCCAAGAACAGCAAAAGATTTATTATAAAATGTCGAGGAGTGTACAGTAATATATTAACAGTAATTTAACTAGGTAACTATAAACTTTAACTAGGAAAAAATACCGACAAATTGATAACATCCTCTTTTTTCTGAAGACGGTTAAAAGTAGATAAGTATTTTTACAGTGAGTGAACTGAATAATCTTTTTATTAATTTTAATTTTATTATTTTCGATATCGACTTTCAGCTATTAAAGGTAACAGTAAGTACTAATGTTTACGATAAACGTACAAAGGGAAAGAAAGAGATAGAAGCATTAGAATTGTGTAATAATAGAACGGGACTTTTCCAAAAGACATCAACGCGCGACTCAACAATGTCGTAATTTACCCAGCCACCGTTTTAGATAGACCCCTGCGGTGGCTCATAATCTGAATTAATCAACAATAATTTTCATATTTTAAAAAATATATAAGTAAACTTAGCAATGAAAAGTTACTCCATTCTTTTTGGAAACCTGTCCTGGAATGTTTCCCACACCACTTCACCGCGCATGAAGGCATTTTGATGCATTATAATTGCATAAAAGTTAAAAAAAATTTGCATTAATTTAGCGTACACACAGGTCTAACACTTGGACAATACTAAAATGGTTAATAGTACCATAGGCGATGCATAGGCGACAAAATACTAATAGTTTTCGAGCGTCGGGGCACTGTATGCGCAGTCAAGTGGTTATATAGTCTTTGGATTTAACTATGCTTTTTGTACAAATATTAAGTTTTTATGCCGATATTAGGCTCTCACCCCTTTGCCCCTTAATCCTAAGGGTTGCGAAGTGACTCCCGGTCATTTTCTTACATTAGGGCTATTAACCTCAGTTCCAGACGAAAATCTTACAATTATTAAAATCAATTGTTTAGGTCAATGGTCTTGTCCAAAGTCTTAAGCAAGAGTTTTGGAAACAGAAAGTTTAATATTTACATTCATTCACTCATCGTGCGAAATCGCCTACTCTTTGTTATCCTTCAGACAATAATTACACAGTCATCATAAAAACTGAAAACTTCTTGCTTGTTTTGTAAAATTGTACTCAGGCTCAGACGTAGTAGTATGTTTAGCTACAGTTTGAACATCTCACGGGATGCTCTTTAAGAGTGCACAGAGCTCTTGATGCTAATTGATTTTAGGTTTTATTAGACTAGCTTATGCTTACTTATTGTTTGTTAACCGGGTATATTCCTATGTATATATATTCCTATGTGCGATTAGAAAGTCGATAATTAAATTAGTATATTTTAATCGTTACGATGAAAGCAGCTGTAATAATTATGACATTGGGACTTTGAAAACCTGAACCACTGTTAACTTGACTGGAGGAGCTTCCAGCGTACGGCTTATCCCTTAGTCTGATTGACTGGGTAAAGTAATTTCTGAGTAAAGGGTCTCTCCGGCTCATCGTCGATAGCTGTTCATCCGATCTGTGGTGACTAACGTCGGTGTTCCTCAGGGATCCATTCTCTCCGCAACTCTGTTCCTGCTGCATATTAATGATCTGCTTCTGTCCGGTATCTATGGGTTTGCAGACGATAGCGTACTATTGAAAAGATACCAACCAAGTCCTCGGGCCAGTCGGGATCACATCTCTGCTGAAAGAGAAGCTATAATAGATCGTGTAAATCTCATACTACAGGCAGTTTCCGAATGGGGTAATGCCTATCTTTTAAAATCAATGCCTCCAAAACACAAACATGTATCTTCACTGCAAAAAGGAGCTAGCTCATCTTGGCTCCTTCTTTCCGAAATGTATCACAGGAATACACCGACTGCCTTCAAGTGTTGGGGGTTAAGATATCTTTAAATCTGAACCTCGGGTGGTTCATTGAGCCCAAGGTCAAATGTGGTACTAAATGTCACCTAGCAGCTTTGGAATTAATGGAAAGACGTGCTAAGCGGCTTATTGGTGACTCAAATTTGGTTAAAACCAATCATACCAACCTCGATCACAGACGCAAAGTAGACAGCCCTTCGAGAGGATGTATTTCGGGGAGTGTGCGCAGGACTTGCATGATTTAAGTCTTCCCTCCCCCTTTCACCATTGGACAACCAGACATTCGGCCAGTCACCACCTTTTCGTTGTTGATTTACTACGCATTTGAACCAAACGGTTTGCTACATCGTTCATCTAGGTACATCAAAAGAGTGAAAAAAGTTGCAAGAATCTGTGTTTCCTTCTGATTACAACAAAGGTGTCTTCAAGGCAATAATGAATAGGCTTTTGATAAGTCAGTGCGCTTCACCATCTTAGGCTGCACTATCGCTTACGATCATGTGGGTTTGTAGTTAAGCGCTGCCTTAGAATAATATAAAAAAAAACACTTTTGGTAAATCCAAATGTTTCAGTCATCGTCCCAACTTGATAGAAAAAATTCTAATGAATTATCAATAAATAGTCCACAAACGGAACCAAAGTTTTTTCTTTGAAAAGAAATTGCAGGCAAAGAACATCGGATAATTACTTTTGCCGCACCTGTATTTACAAAATTTATTCATAAGCCACTAAAACAACTTTAATGTAAAAATAGCAATTAATCGATTAAAAAAATAAGTTCAAAAACCATTTATATTTCTGAAAATGTGATTTTTATATAATTTATATGTTCAATACGATATTTAGATATGATTTTATGGGACAAAACATTGGATTCTTGATTTTTAGGCGCTAGTAGAACATACCTACGCGCTTTGCGCTTAAGACAAGCAAAAAGGTAATCATTTGCAGTAGCAATGCACCGACTGTTATGCATATTCAAAAAGCAAAAGTGATGTCCTTCGGCAAAGAAAACAACTCTACTAGTGTTAAACTAATAATTTTTATAGCCATATCTTAAGAACTAGGCGTAATCTGGATAATGATATTAAATTTAGATAATAAATATTTTCAAACAATTTTTCCATTTAACTATCATAATATAATTAAACAAAGTAGAATTGCACAAAGTAATGTATTATATTTTAACAGAGGTATTGTCTATATCTATTACTGCTTTCTGAATTCTGGATTTACTTTCTTCTTTCAATGGCGATGTTATGACCCGAATAAGGTTTGAGCAGGAAATCAAATTTTAGCAACATTTTTTTGTGATCGCCTGTAACTAGATATTTACGCAAAAAATGTGAAATAATTGTCTTCAACCACATCATCGCATAAGCTTTACCTGAAAAAATGTTATTAAATTTAATTTAAAAAAAATCTTGATTTACACGCTTGTGACAAGTTAAACAACTAAGCAAATGTACACCACGTAAACGCTCCTCCACTCGGATACATGCAAATTTATCTTTCATTCCTTAATAGAAGTTATTTCGTTTTAAAAATATTATTTCAGTATGTTTACCTATACAGTTTCTTCTTCCCAGGCTAAAAGCTAAAAAAGAATTTGAATTCTTTGGCAAGGTTTCTGGGTTCAGCCACCTCTCCGGCTTAAAATCATTCGCATCTTCACCCCACACAGGATGTCGGTGTACACCATATATGAATAACAAACAATTTTTTCCAGAATGTAATGTATAATTTTCTGTAAGATAACAAAAGGCCTTTTTACATTTTAGTCACGTACTCATCATCATCATTATCACATATTACCGGCTACTAATAATTTACGCTATCACATTTGTTATCACATTTGATTTTTTTTTACGTGGACGTCGGTATCCTTGTACGCTGATTTTGTATGTGGTCACGAAAACTCTCGGAAATATTGACGTATCGAGACCGTTTATTTTTATTAGATTCAGAATTACATCAACTGTGTCCCTGTTGTTTTTAAATGTGTTTGTTAATAAAATGATTTTTTTTTTATAAATATGCCTTCTACCTAATAATTTCCATTTGATTAATTTTTTAACCCCTTGATAGACAAAGGACAAATATACCATACTACCAATATCGATTTTATACTTTGTGCAATCGATTTATTTTGGTAATTTATATTTTTATCGAAATTAAATGAAACATCCCTGAGGCATGCGCTTTTGGATTTTCAAAATTTTATTTATTAGTACATGCAAGCAACCCAAGCACCATCTCATCCAGTAAAATGAATATTGTTAATATCAATTTTGAGTATAGAATAATTAGATGTTCAGCAGTGAAAACCCCATCACGAGGTAACCTGCATACCTGAAAAACCATAATACCAAAGCATATTTTGAGGGCATGTGACGATAGCCGAAACTCTTTCCGTGCTCCAAAACTCTCTCAATAACTAACGAAGGTCAAAAAGCAGCAACGCGTTTCTAAGCTGTTATAATACTTACGTGATTTTTAGAATAAACATAGGATACGGGTGACAAACGAGAATACAGTCCTGGTGGTAAATGGATACTGTGACCTATAGAAGTCTAAATTTATCCTCGATTAAGAATCAAAATTTAGACGCGTTGTTACCCTTGAGGACTAAGATAGAATACCTCGTTTTCTGGGTCTCCGGTTCTCTATACTCATCATACGAAACACGGCTGCTCTTTTTACGATGGTATACTGTGCGGGCGTGATCCAGTTACGGTCGAACCGACCCATTTGTGCTGTACCCATAATATAGCTACAGCGTAATATAAAGCAGCAGATGTGTTAAATTTAACGTTCAAGTTCTTAATAATGTAAAAGTTGTAGTAGTCCTTAATAGTGTAAAGGCTGTTATTATCTGGTGCTTTAGCAACATTTATTAGCCCTGTGATCCGCCAATTCCAGCCAGTAACAACATTGTAAAACTTAGCCTTCCATTTATTAAACATAACCACGTATAAATCTTGAGAACTGCTTTAATAACTACGAGTATTTAAAAAATGTTTTGTTATTTAAGGAGCACGTCCATAAGAGATAAATATAACGTATTAAATTAACACCTACTTAGTTTTAAATCCATGTCGATAAATCGGTTTATAATAGGTGCAATTGGGTACAACCTCAAAGATTCCTTTATAACTGCCTCCAAGTACGTAAGACGTGGTAAGTCTTGCTTTTCAACATCCCTGTCGGACTGCCCAAATACTTCTTCTAGCCTTAATACAAATAAAAACTTTGAGTTACTTTTCAGTCTTGAAATGTATTAATTAAAGAGAAGAAACCGTAAGAAATGTTAAAAACATAATACATAAGTTCAACATTTATAGTCTTCTGTATCTGACTACAAATCTTTCAGGAGTCATTTCCCGCAGCGTTGGACATCAATCACCACACAACATAAGATACTAATTATGTTTCCGATATTTTATGAATAGAAAAAGAAAACATTTCGAATAAAACTATTTTTACAGTTCAAGTAAGTGGTAAGTTTCAAGCACCTTCCAGCCACTTCCGTCTCCCCCCGTGACTATAGGCGGTAGGGTAGGCCTTCGTTAACTATAACATCGTGACGTCAAACACTTCAGTCCCCCCCCCCCCTGTTACCGTGACAGGTGCTGGATATTGCACAAAACGTAGGGACTTCAAAAAGCTAAAATAAAACGGGATAAAATCCATGAAATTAGTTTTATCTCATGAATTCACGTAAATATAAATAATCATTACGAAAATATTCGGTTAAATACGACATTTTTACAGATAAAATTACAGAGCAAAATGAATAAATAAATAAATGGACCTAAGAAAATTAAATATGAATTTAAAAATACTATTCTCACTCATATTTCTCATGACTCATATTTTTTCAGGCCACAAAGTCACAAGTCTCAACGGTCAAGTGCCACCGCTAAAGGGAATGTAGCCTCGTCCAAATTTTGACGGATTGCTTCCTCATAGTCCACATACGCAAGAAAGAGTAATGGATCAAACTTTTTGATCTTTTGTACAATTTGTCGATAATTTTTGTAAAGCTTGTTGTAAAGCTTTTTCTCAAATGCAGTTAGATGGAGTAACGCATTTAGCGACCCTTACAGAACGGATTATGAGTGAGACGGCGGTGGGGTGGGGCTGGCGTAATACAGGTTATTTAATTTTTATATGAACCAGATGATAGTTTTTGCGAGTGATATATCAAATAAAAAATAGTTTAAAAGAAAAGAAGAAATTAGTGATTAGCAAGGAGAATAGAGACTAGGAATGTAATTGGTATACTTATGATATAATGTTACGTATTTTGGGATTAAAAGTAATTTGCTGATACTTTTGTGTTCAATGAATTTCTAAATAAAACGAACTAAACTTTTAAATTTAGGTAAAACTATTTTAAACTCACTCATTGTAAGCTTTATCTTGAACTTCCTTGTACGAGCCGATTAAGAGAAGTGTAATTACAAGATTTGTTGCAATAGTATCATAACCGGCCACAATCAAGGTATTAACGTGATCTATTACATCTTGTTTAGAGAAAGCGCTTTCGCCATTCGAACTATCCAAATCCAATAACACATCGCTAAATGACTTGAGATTTTTACCTGTAAGACGAAAATATATTTAAAAATAAATAAAAAGCTAAATTAATGTACTTTTTGATGTTTAACAAACCTGAGGTTTTAGTCAGAGTTGAATGATACGTTTTCTTACGTTGCTCTACGATCTGAAAGAGTCACAAAATTCGAGGGAATGAGAAATCATTTTAACCCTCCAGGTTATGCCGAAATTTTACCGTCTATAAATCTATGGTATTCCACCTTCACAGTATATTTATTGGGCCACTGAAACGCTTTTGCACACACAGGCAGCCATGGCTCTCACTTCTATAAATGTTATGTTATGGTCCAAGTGATTAAAAAGAGCACTATTTATAATGCCGGTCAATATGAATAATAAATAAGTCAAATCAGCTACTTAATTAAAACTGTATTATTAATCATATTGTCTGGTCATTTCACATTGTCGGGCCCTTTTTGTTGTACATGGGGAAATGACTATTGTTTACCCATCTCGCCTGCGCATCGGACGTTCCCGTATCCGATGAGAGAAGGCAATGAGGCCAGGAAAAACGACCACTCAGAAGCAATAGCCTTCTTGACCCTAGCGGTAGATTTGGTGTATGGCTTCGCCATAAACCTAGCTTTGGCTGTAGAGGGTAGAGAGAGCGGCGCCTCGCCATATTGTCACCGTAGCCTCACCACCACCGCATCAACTGTGCGGTCTTGCAAGAGTCGCGGAGGATGGCGGAGGCGAGCAAATGGCGCTTCGTCACACCAGCATTCCTCTTCCTCTCTACCTACCTCAGATGTGGCGGTAGGAAAGGGAGACACCCCAATCGTCACAGTTCAAGTTCAAGTTCGTCAAGCCGACGCGGAGTGGTCACCTCGATCCGACCCTTCACCATGGTCCTGTCATATGGCTTTCTCTTTGTTCACCATGGGTGACCTCCCGCCATAAGAAGGCGGAACCTATTCGGGGTAGGAGAGAGGGGGGATCTGGTCATTAACTAACTTAAGTCCAGAAAAGAGTATATATGCTAGATTATAAATTTAAGAAGAGATGGCAATTTAAAATGCATCGGAGCACTGATAAAAGGACTACTCCGCCTAAATAAAAATTACACATTAATTTCATAAAATTACAAACAAAAAAAAACTTATCATCATCTTTATTATACATCTTCCCAAGTCCACTTCAGAACATGTTCCCCCCGCCCAAGTAACTGTCCTGAGCCACCTACATCTATCGATCCCTCGATGTATTCGATAAATTTTCTTCCTCATCTATTGTAGGTTCTTCGAGATATATCACTGGCCCATTGCCACTTCATCTTACTCTCCGTTAGGCTATGTCGATTACTCTAGTCCTACTGCTAATATCCTCATTTCTAAGTCTGTCACGCTAAGAAACTCTGAGCTTGATCCTTCTCATACGGTCAATAGTGAAGGACAACGTCTCAGACTCAAAATATGGCATCACCGGTAATACGCACTAGTTTTACAGTTTTATTTTTAAGTTATAAGGTAGGTATACGTGACGAGAAGATGTGTCGTAGTCTCCCGAATGCTACCCGACCGAGTTGAATCCGTCGATTGACTTCTCGGTCAAAGTGAGACTTACCTAGTCGGAAAGTCTAAGTAAGTCTCACTTCTAGTAAAGTCTAAGTAAATAATTAAACTGGTCAATAACTTAGATCTTAGTGGTCTCAATAACCACTGGCATATGTGTGACACGGACCTTACACAAAACTTTTGTTTTGTCCATTTAAAGACCAATCTTTTGAAAGACACTTTTGTGATCATTGAGCACAGCGCTAATGAACTCAAGCAATTCTGGCGTAAGAAATTTACCCTCGGCAAATCAATAGGGTTTTATGTACTCGCCATTGATGTCAATACTGTATATTTTCAGTTCAGTAGCTTTAAAACGTCTTCCAATACAGCGGTGAAAAGTTTCAGTGATATAACGTCACCCTATCATTCACCTTTCTGCTGTTGGATGGATTTTGTATTTTGGTTACGCACTTGGAAAACCATCGCAGCTCTGCTGCACAACTGCACTTCGATATACTGATATTGAACTTGATATCCTTGAAGGAGTCAAAGGATTTCTCCACACACGCAAGACAAAGTGGGAAATTGTACTCTTCAGTCTTCTTTAAAATTTGTCAAAATGTATGTTCATGTTTTTCGAAAAGGCTTAAGTACTATGGAAATAAAGCCTTTTCAGAAACTGGTTTGTTCGGGAAACTGAAAGTTGTCGTGTCTGCATGCGAGACGATCTGTAAGGACTCTCGACAACAGCGTGTAGACGTGGCTCAGAAGAGAAATCTATCTGTAGTTCTTCAATACAAGTAGAGCGTTCTCATCTTTCTTGAAGAACGATACCAATTATAGAGCTAATCTGCTCAACGCCCATGGAATAGTGCCACGATGGAAGATGGAACTAAAGAGCTTCTGTAGGACGGTAAATTCTGGTTTAAACCCACTTTAAAAAAATCTGATGTGACTACGACTTCACCCGAGGCCTTGTCGTATTAAGTTGCTAGGGGGTTATTCTAATTTCGCTCAGACTAACGTCCGGGGTATCATTAGAATAGTGTTGGATGAGTCTTACTTTTTGATCGTTAAACTCAAAATCTCAGGTATCCCGGAAACGATACCACCAGATTCGGTCTTCAAATTCGACAGTTGTCTCAATCGCTTATTCATTACGACTTGTATTGAGGTTGCATAAGTCTCACTGCATGCATTTGGTGAACTGTATATTTAGCTGTCTGTATCTTGTCATATCTGCTGAAGGCAGCTTCATTTTCCGTCTAATAGCCTTGCGATTTCACTGCTTTGATGAACGCGGATGTCCTAACTGTACGAGGTCGGCCGGTCCTCTTACGATCTTCCAAGCTTGAATCTTCAGTGAATTGTTTGATAGTGCGATAAACAAATCGTAGGATTATTTTAAATTTTTGTCTGTTGTTATTGAAAATCTCTTTTGGCTTGTAACTAAAGCGGTGAAACGCGATAACCGCTACTTTATCTTCTTTCTTCGACTATTCAATATTTGAAAGTGAATGAAAATTAATGTCTTTTTTATTTTGGCAAGCGTAAACGTAATATTTTTAAAATTGGTGAAGTTCATCCATCCAGTATTCAAAAAATTTAAATAATAAGGTTTTGAGAGAACTTATGTTAATTATTAGCTTTTTCAATTAAAAAAAAAACTTAAAACAAGATATTGATATAATTGAAAATTTTCAAGTTATTTGAAGAAGAAAAAAAACACTTTTTCAAGATTTGTTTCGTCAATAATACCTCTCGAATCATCGACTTTGTTGCTGTTCACGGCAGTCGATGTCATTTTTTGCTAATTAGCTAATTAGATTATAGAATTATATATTTTGGGAAGAAAGGTTCTCGAGTGGCAGCCTCGTACCGGTAGGCGTAGTGTAGGGCGACCCCCCACTAGATGGAGTGACGACCTGGTAAGATATGCAGGAAGTCGATGGGTGCAGGTGGCTCAGGACCGTGCTTTGTGGCATTACTTGGGGGAGGCCTATGTTCAGCAATGGACTTGTGAAGGGATGTAATGATAATGATGATGATGATTAAAGAATTGATAAAAACAAGGTCTCGGACAGAATCAACCGTGACGTCGGAGAAAATGTAAGTTCATCAAGGCTCTTTCAGATGCCACACACACACACACACACATATATATATATACACAAATACATAAAGACATACAGAAATAATCGCAAAAATAGTCAGAATAGCTTCCTCGGACCTCGAAACGTCGAGATCTGATGAGAACTCGATTTTCAAAAACCGGGGTGAGAACAATAACTTCCCCAATTTTCGAAAATCGTTGATTTCCATAGCGTGAAGTAAAAATGTCTTTGAATAATGAAGTGGTTAAAATAAAACGATTAGACGATTTTCTAGAATACACAGAGCTTGTCATGTTTGCTAATATATTTATGAGGTGAAAAAGCTTTAAAACAACGTATAAATGGATTTCAAAACAAAAAAATCCATACGCTTTTAAAATCGGGGGCTTCTTCGATACATTATTAAATTTAGAAGAATGCGGATGTATTGCCACCTAGATGACTAAGAAGAAAAATAATGAAAAACGTGAAGACTAATTAAGAATGAGAATATAAAATATTTATACCTTGTTTGACACATCGTGTAAGAACTCGATATCTTTATCTTGTTGCTTTTTGGTGCTGCTCATATTCCAAATAAAATTTTTGTAATACCATATATTTTGGATTCTGTGAACCACACTTCTGAGAACTCTATCCGTTAAGGTCACATATTTTGCGTTGAGTGTTTTGTCGGCTCTTAAATCTATACCTGTTGCTGTCACTAAAACAAAAATAAATGTCTGTTATTGTGATTGTAATTAACTATACTGAACATTCCATGAAAGAATATAAGCACAGACTCTTAGTTAAGTACGGGGAAGATATAACAAGTTTTTCTGATGTTTTCAGAACAAAGGGTTTCCTAACACGGACTGGAATTATGTCTATTTGTAAAAAACAATATGCAATAATATAATTTTAAATCTAATTCAAAGAAAAACATTCGCAAACAATATAAAAATGATATAAACTTACCTATTATTAAAAATACAATTTACTATAAAAGTACTTATATTACTGCCATTCGTGTATGCAATCAGTTACCATCAGCTATTAAACAACAATTATAAATTTAACTTTATCTTTATCTAAAATTTCACTAATTATCTTACAGTTAGTTTACAGTTAGTTTAAGTTTTAGTTACCTTACAACGCGCACATTTGTTTTTCGAAATATTTCATACCACTGTATTTAGCTGGTAACGTACGTTTTTAACGCGAGCTTGACAAACTTAAAAAGAGCTTGATCTGGTACGTATATAATACACAAATAATTGTATAACGTATTTGTATCTATGTGATTTTCTTCTTTTTAGAGAATTCAAATAAATGCTTGTTTTTAAAAATATTTTCGTAATGAAATCTTCTCTAGAATCATTGTGATTTAAAACTCAATGAAACCAAAAAGCAACACTAAAAAGAGACAAACAGTTATATCTATAGTATGTAGCCTGCGAAAGAATGAGATAGAATACCGTGTAGTAAGTGATAGCAACCTAATAGCAGGGTGCGGACTGCGAACATTTTTGAGTTGTGTGTTCCGATCCGCCATTCGACTACTGTCGTGAATTACTCATAAAACAAGCATTTCCAGCATATTAATGTATTTAAAAAATAACAGTGATTCTATAGAAGAGTTATACACTTCGTGCAGTGCCTTAAAGATGGTAAATATAAATTTTAACTGAAAAATAAGCACTATAAAAATTAATAATCCTATTATATAAATAAAATTAACCATATACCATAATGTTATCTTAACCAATCCATTCATAACGATCCACGATGAAATAATTTTACCCATATAATGAATTAGATATCTCTATAACAAAGCAATTTTACTTGTTTTTTTTTTTGGATACCTATGTCTCAAAAATATTGGCTCTACCTGTCTACAAATAAGGATTGTAGCATTTATCTGCTATAAAATTAAGTTTTTCTTAAATTTTATGCCACACTTTTAGATAAAAATTATCATATTAAAAATCAACATTAAAATAATATTGAAACTTTAGTTAGGTAATTTTTTTATTTTAAAAATTTAGTTAGGTAAGTAAACTTGAAGACTGTTTAATATGCAATGTAAAAGGTATGCTACGTAGAATAAAAAGTAAACTAATTTATAAACTTGGTAATAATATTAAATAATAATAATAATCATCATTTGTTTCGGACCATGATCCATATATATGGGTTAATAAGTAATTTATAAACTAAAATATGTTAGTAACAACATTAACTAATGTTAATTATTAATGTTAAGTAATAACTAAATTAGTAAGTTAGTAAGTAACTTATAAACTAAAATATGTTAGTAACAACATTAACTAATTATAACTGATTAAATAAATCCTACAATCCTACTCCAGATACTTTGCATTCGACTCATTCTGTCGAAGTTAAGTTTACTGAAGGTTTCGCTTCTACCGCGTGTGACCGTATAACGCATGTTTTTTTTTAAATATTAATTTATTAATGCTCACGAGATATTCCATTTAAGTAATTGAGGTTGGTAACTCATCTGCATTTTGATTTATGATCAAGGATAAAATGTTGTATTTGAGCTAAAACATCCACTTCTCATTGGGTACCGGGGCCAGGTACTCGATTTCCATCCTTACTTACATAAAAATTATTTATAAAAGTACTTACAGAATATTGTTTCCAACGAGTTACGCATTATATACTTTTCATGATCAAAAGGTCCCTTTCCCTCTTCCATAGAGAACTGTTCAAGTAAAAGTCTCGATTGGATATTGAAAAGATCTAAAAATCCATCTAAAACTTGCTGGTTAAACGCCGTATTTAGTAATTTTCGGTGGATTTTCCATTTTGTTACTGTATATGGCCATAAAAGTAAATCATTATTTTTCTTTTAAATACATAAGACAAAATCATGCAAGTTTTACTTACGCGGTGCAGTCAACAAGCCCTCCCCGAGCCACGGTTTAGCAAAATCATACAAAAATCCTTTCCCTAAACATGAGTTCGCAACAGTCATAAAATCGTCAGGATCTGTTAATACTGTAACAGCGATAAAAACGAAAAAAATGTAAAAGATGCACTGATTCTCACATTTTCTCACGGTGTTTTTGCTACATGTTTCATGGTAAAAGAAAATATTGTTGTGGAACCAGTATTTTTGAATGAAAAAGAAAAAAAATAAGTACAGTGAAGTGTTTTATTTGGTGGAATTGTAGCAAAGTTTCTGAATGTAGTTGGAGAACTGGTACATATAGTCCTTCGACGCTAGTAGGTTCCGTTCTCAATGGCAGCGCTACACTGGAGGTGTGGAGTGGAGGTGCGGTGGTTTAGTTCTTCAAGAAAGGCGCCAATGTTCTATTGAAGAACTATACACCGATTTCATTCATTTATATTCAATGCCATGTGGACGACAGCATTTGTGATGATTTATACACTGGCCATGCCAATATTTCTCAGAGTACCGAGATAAATTTGTGTTGGAAGTCGAGACTTTTTTGAACAAAGTCTTGGACTGGGTGCGACTAATTCTAGTCCAGTTCAATCCCCAAAAGACACAAGTTTGCGAGTTTACCGCTAAAAAGAAAATGCCCTCAGTTTCAAGGCAGACCCCTTGTTGCCTTAGCCAGTATTGAAATCTTCGGCGTCGACATATCAAGTGACGTGCAGTTTCGTGATCACTCGGAAGAGAAGGCCAAATCGGCCTCTAAAACGCTTGGCGTGCTCAGCAGAGCGGGACAGTACATGCGGCACATGTTTCATGGCGGCACACCACCTGCAACTTCAAAAGTCGTAGGTTTGGCCGCACGTGGAATACTGTTCAGTGCAGAGCCGTTCCAATCGTCGGCGACTGAGCTTTTTCCGATCGACTTGACTCACTGACACTGCGAAGAGATGTTACACCTCTTTGCGTATTTTATAGCATTTGCATTGTTCGAACTAATTTCAGCCGCACAATTTCACCATCGCATATATTTACATAACTTGCGATGCCATCCATACCCTCTGGATGACTGGCGGTCCACCACTGTGCGATTCAAAGAAAGTTTTCTTTCTCGCACTACTACCATGTGGAATCGACTACTACCGGAGATTTTTCCGCACCGATACAACTTAGGCAGCTTAGAGAAAAGAGCCTAATTCTTTAAAAAAAAACCGGCAACGCATCGGCAACTCCCCTTGTGTTGCAGTTGTTCATGGGCGTGGGTGATCACTTACTATCAGGTGAGCCGTATGCTTGTTTGCCATCCCTTCTATAAAAAAAGATAATCTGTACCAATAGGTGGTCACTGGTCAATCGCTATCTTGCGATCACTTCTAGATAAACCATTTGTTAAGGTGATTATTTCCTACTAATAGAAGTGCGCCTAAAAATACAAAATATATGTGAAATATAAAGAACCTGTATAATATAAAAAGTACTTTAAAGCTCACACATGTTTCATATACCCAAAAATTTACTGAAGAAAAGTAATAGGCCAACAAATTATGTTGAATGGAACAAAAAAAATAATTTTTCATAAGTTTTCAATGTTCGATTACGATAATTCAATGCATCATAAATTAGTGTAATATGTAAAAGTTTGGGTTTATTAATATAGAAATTGATTTATTGAAATTGAAATATGCTTACCATAACATTTAATGTGGCCCAATGAGAGCGTTGTAATATCTCCAGCTTTAGAGCAATCACGTGATATGGTTTTTAAAGCTTCCCATAATCCTAAAGTATAAATATTATAAATATAAGTATAATATTATTAAACTGAAGGCTTACTTCCAAAATTTATTTCGATTTCGATTCAGTTTTCGATTCATAATCAGTTTTAATCGATTTTCTTTTTAAAATCTTTCACCATAACGATTATTAGTATTGAGAACCAAGATCAATTTATCAATCAAACACCAGCGTTATTGTGCTGTTAGGCATATCTGAATACTTTTATCCAAAAATACTTTTATTAAGTAAAAATACAATTATATACACTATAAAATGTAGAAGTACCACTTAATATTTGAAACAAAATCTTCCATTGAAACTCTATTGCTGATTAGCTTATAGCATGTTTTATTTTATTAAAACTCGGGACGCACTATCAAGAGTGACATTATTTATCGCTAGGTTTTGCTTTGAATTGTCATTCATCATAGAAGTCACAAAACAGTCAATCTATCACATAATATTATATATGACGCCGTTGAGCTCGTAACTTAATCACAGGGGGCATTTTATTTAATACATAATTTGCAACGAAGTTTTAATTAGTCAGTAATAAGATAGTAATGGTATTCGATCTAAACGACTCGACCAACACCCGCGATTTTTCTGGACCGATACGACTTAAGAACCGTCACGAAAAGAGCGTACTCATTTTTAAAAGGCCAGTAAAGTATCTGCAATTCTCCTGGTGCTGGTGTTGCAGTTGTTCTTGGGTGACGGTAGTCACTTACCATCAGGTGAACCACATGCTCGTTTGCCACCTATGCTATATAAAAAAAAACACGTTTGCAGCGCAATTGTTAAGCCACTCTTACTGCAGCTCAATTTAGGATTTGATTTAAATTTTCCGGATAATTTATTAATAATAAAAATACTCGCTGCCTTTTCTTTGCTCACTCCGAATCCGCGGACATACGTAGAGACGCGGACAGTCGTTCCTTATCCTACTGTCACTGTTATTACTTGATTGCAGTATGAATGGGTCGACTCTACCGAAGAAGTATCTCGCTCTCACATAATAATAACATAAAATAGCAGCTTAATGCTGCTGAATTTCTTACGGTGATTGTAGAAAAACGGAGCCCCTATTGACTGGAAAAAAATATTCTATCTTAGTTCTCAAGGGTGACAACGTCTACATTTTTATTCCTAATCGAGGACAAATATTGATGTCGATGGACCACAGAATTCACTTCCCACTAGGTAGACTGTGTGCTCGTTCGTCACCCTTCTTATGTAAATATATGTGCTTTTGTATTATTGACAAATTCATCAGAATTTATAGTTAATTAGCTATTAACGACTAAAAATTTGGACTTTTCTTAGTTTATTTGGAAACAAGCCATAAGTAGTAAAAGCCTCGAATAAACCTGAACGTAACTTATCATAATCGGCTGCACTTGTAGCTAGCTAAACTTAACTTGTAACCGTACTTCGGTTTTAAGCCGAAAATTATACATATAAAACTATAGATGATGCGATCAGTTTGAAATTTTGCATACACATGTGTATGCAAATTGATAGGTATCAAGTTGTTGGTATTATCAAGAATAATATCAGTGCTGGTATAAAAATGACGCTTGTACAATAGATTGAATAAAATTTTATATGGTTTGCTTGTTTATTTATAATATTAGCAAAAAATTTATAAATAATTGAAAATTACTTACGTAAACCACCCCCAAATAGTAGATGTCCATGTCCTATTATAGGCAGACCATTAGGTAGTGGCGGTGGTTCATGTTTAGACCTTAAATATCCTTTCAATAAATAAAGTCCACAAAGAACAAAGATACAAACTATATATATCATGTCGGCAGAGAATCTAAAACAAAAGAATGTTAAATTAACGGCTACTTTAATCAATATCAATAAATCTTTTATAGACGCTTTATAGGCTTTTTTTAACCGCGACTATCGCAAAAAATATAATATTACTGCAAAATATTGTTTTGAGCGATCTTCAAATAAAGAAATTACAGCACAGACAAAAACCCAGAACGAGAGCTTCATCAATATAGCAGTGGAAATTAACAGATATCATTGACATGGGAATTTGTATTTAAATAATTGCTCATTAGTTGCTTCAAATACGACTTTGTAGCACAAAACTGTTTTATAAATGATAAGCTACTGCTATAATAACGTCCTCCAGACCGAATTTCGGCCACGGCGGCTTGCCTCAACCGAGGCTAGCCAAGGTCGCAGGACAGGATTAAAGTGCCCAAGTGTATGCGCAAGCACGGGTGCACTCTCTATTCCCTCACTCTCATAATCCGATGGGGCGGTTAACCGACACAACCGGAGAGAGATCAGGCACAGGACCAACGGCTTTACGTGCTTTCCGAGGTACGGGGGTGAGACACCGCCTACTTCCTGACTCCGGGGAACTACTGAGAATTTCTTGACGAAAAAACTCAATAATTAATTTTTTTGGCCCGACCCGGGATTCGAACCCAGGACCTCACGATCAGCAGTCGCACTACTACAACCACTAGACCATCGAGGCAGTCTACTGCTATATTTATATATTAATCCATCCAGACATAACATTCTATAAAAGCTCACTGCTGAACATAGGCTCGCATCACATAGGTTGCATTATGTTGCAGGTGGATTGGCGGCCACAGTTTTTATTATTTTGAGTTTGAAATTCGGTCTGGAGGACATTATATTCGTCGTAGCATGAACGGATCAGCTCGACCAGTGTAGGACCATGCTCTCACAGAATCTTTTTACTGGCAACTAAGCATTCTATCTTAGTCCTCAGAGATGAGAAGGTATCTGCATTTTGATTCTTAATCAAAGATAAATATAGATGTCTATGGGCCACAGCATCTACTTACCATAAGGTGGACTATGTGCTCATTTGTCACCGTTATTATATAAAACATTTACACTGTTAACGGCCTAAACAATAAAAAACTCATCAATATCCTGTTATTCGCCCTATTCCGCATGCTAGATGAGTAACACAGTTGAAACATAAAAATGCTATTAGTACTTTATCAAATATAACTTATATATTTGACAAAGTACTAATGGCTCGTAAAACTCCAAAGTTTCTACACAAGTAACAAATATTATTTTCCTTAAATTGTTGCACATTAGAGAAGTAATTTTCAACGGTAATAAAAAATGTTATGTCGGAGCAACAACTTACTCTTTACTAATGTTTTCTCGAACGGAACTAAGAACACGAATGAGATATATTTTTCTGTTCTTGCATTATATACCGCTTAACTTGTTTTATCGTGTTCTGACGATGTAAAAAATGTAATTCCCATCAGCCACTATACACGATGTTGTCTAAAATTAAAGTGTGACGATTACCCTAACAAACAAGCTTAAATGGTTAGTGGTCACATGAAAAAAGTTTTTGTAGGTTCATCATTTTTTAATTTATCATTTATCAGGACGGTAACAAAATTTGTGAAATCCCGACAAATTTTGCTTTTATA
The DNA here is from genome assembly GCA_036936625.1 of Parnassius smintheus behrii. Lineage (NCBI taxonomy): Eukaryota > Metazoa > Arthropoda > Insecta > Lepidoptera > Papilionidae > Parnassius > Parnassius smintheus. The sequence goes on along the minus strand of JAUPFT010000026.1, from coordinate 11,482,436 downwards.
GTATTAGTGGATATAATAAAAATTCATTTCAATGTTTAAATCTTTTACGAATATTATTATTTATTTATATTATTTACTATAAAAATCTAAGAGGACAATTTCTGTACATATATTTTTGAAATTTTAATTGTGGTAAGTATGCTATACTGTCAATGCAGAGGCTAAAACGACAATTTTCGAAAACCTCTTCTGCCAGTTTGTCTCTCTGTCTGCCTGTCATGCATCACCCTAAAACCAGAAAACGGATTTGCATGGGACTTTCCCTTTCATGTTAGGAAGAGGTTCGCATAATTATACATCAACAGTCTACACGCTATTTATCGTAGGATCTAGGCAGTAGGCCGAGTCTTAATATTTATAACGCACCACCATTTATATTGTCTCACAATTAAATTGTCGTGGAATTGATTACTCTGTTTGATTTAGGACTTTGTTATATTATTGCTGCGAGTTATTTTCTAAATATCATATTTTTGAGTGTATTCAAATAATTTATTACTATACTTTTTTATAAGTATTTTTAAACATGGTATGGCTTAAATATCGGATTCTTATGATGTAAATCACATCATCAGTAGATTCATTAGAGTTTATAGCTTCTTGCAGCTAAATGTAGGTATGCCAAGTGATGTTTATAAGTTTCAGGACAATAATTGAAGCAAGTTATTTTTCTGAAGTACGAGCATTCGTACAATTTTTCGTGATTTGTTGAAAACATCTATCTATATCTCTACATCTACTCGGATACCATAACCGTAATTAATCTTTAGATTACTCGCGTCTTTACTTACTGCCGCCCCAGTTGTCACAGATTTATCGAAATGGCCTTTACAGGCCCATCCTACATCCCCGGTAACGTACTGTAATTGTTAACTTCTTCCTCAGATTATTCTTATTATTAAGTCAGTGCATATCTACGTTATTTTGTTTTCTTTTGAATATAATATTACTAACCGGCAGTGTTTAATTTGGTAAATTACTTCTTGTAAGTATACTCTGTCTCAGCTTAGTACTTAGCAGTCAGCAACCGCGGAGCCAACTTCACCTGAGGATGCCTCGTGTAGAAGCGAAACACGTGTCGTGTTATCATCGGTGGTGTGACCTACCTAGTGTAGTGGTGTTGGAGTAGTGGTGCTGGGTTTAGTTGTGACGGGGATAGTGCACGCAATTTAGGGAGGGCAGGAGGTGCTCTTCAAACTAGCTGCTCAATTCCCTAGCGGTCTCATGAGACCGCACCCACCCACAGCACTATAACCCATAAAAACTTATATTTGGAGACGATTTTCTATGAAGAAGTTTGGCATTACAGAACTAATATGAAATTTTATATCCTCTAGTTGAATAAAAATTCAGTTAGGCGATAGATATTCATTTATAATCTACATTTAAAGTGCGTCATTGTCGAATGTTCGATGTTGTATATTGTTGCGTTGCTTTTTGGATTCTTTTAAGTTAAGAACGGTTTTTATATTATAAAATTGTTATGATAGTTTTTGTGTGAATATAATTTATCTTTTTACGTAAATAATTTCGAGTAATATATAGAAATAATAGTGATTTTCACAATACCGACATCCGCTTGGTATGTATTTATCAAAATAAAATAAAGTATTTTTGTAATGATTAATCCATTGAATACCTGACTTTTGTTTAAACTATAGCACAAAGAATTTCGTATAAATTCTATAATGCCAAACTTATTTTTAGAAAAGTAGTCTATAAATATAAGTTTTTATGGCATGCGTCCGTCAAACCCCGAGCGGTCGCAAGCGACCGCACCCACCCACAGCACTTTAAACCGGCGACCGCTCGGGATTTGACGGACGCATGCAACCGCATGGGAATTTTAAGAGGATTGAGGAGCTAGGTAAGACATATCATTTTATTTCATTGAGCGGATTTCCGCAAAGTAACACCTGATTCTATTAACTAAAAATTAACTTATAAGAAGTAATTTACAATATAAGCATTGATCTGTTACTGTTTAAGTTGAAACAATAGTGTAAAATATAATTTTTTACAATTTACAATTAGGTCCTGTGTAACAGAACTACAAAACAAATAATGACTAACAAATATTCTATGCTAATGACGTTGCAGGCACATCTAGTGCAAAATATTATATTAAGTATTGTAATTAAGCAAGTAATTAAGTAAAACATTAATATCAAAATATGAAATTATTTGCTATAATGATCCACCAAAATGTTAAATTAACATAAAAAAAATTTCTTTTTCTTTTCTGTGGGATTATTTATGTAAAACTTATCATGGAAATGCACATAATACAAACTTACATTAGGTTTTAATATGAATGAATATGACAGTTTTTTTTAGTAAAAGGGTGACAAGTGAACACAGTCCCTCTGATGGTAAGTGGATGCTGTGGCCCATGGATATTTACAATGATCCTCGATTAAGAATCACACACAAGTTAATTGAGTTATTTAATATACAAATATAGGGTGCACCAGGGGGTCAATTATACATATCTTATTGTAGTAGTTGACTGATAGTCATAATTTTTTTTGTATTTAACCATAATACTTTTTTACGTACATACTCAATTAAAATTATTTACATTTACGCTGTCGCACTTAACTTTTTAATCATAATACATTTTTTGTTAATGGTTAGAATATAAAGTCAAAATATGCTTGTTTGCCAAAGATTGCCAAAGATTGCCAAACTTATCTGGAATTCTGTTACTGCTGTGCAATCACAGCTCCTCGAGTTTCTTCAGCGAGCATTCAATAGCGTTTACGGCAAAGGGAATCCTCCATAGGATACCATACAATTACCTTCTAAATTATTTCACAATGTTATCCCTGAAATTGTTGCAGATTGTACGTAAATGTCCTATACGAGGGCGGCACTGAAAATTTTGGGAATCAAGGAAGTGACACAATATTACTATTTAAAAATGTATTTATTGCTTTTCCAAGTATTCTCAGCGAAATTTGACACATTTTTCCATACGATGGAACCAATCATTGAAGCAACCACTCCATTCGGAAGTTGGGGTCTCCAAAATGGCCATTTTGTAGGCGTCAGCTTCCTCAGGTGATGAAAATCTCTGTCCACGCAATTTATTCTTTATTTTAGGGAAAGTATAGAAATCATAAGGGCTTAAGGTCAGGGCTGTACGGCAGATGGTCTAATAATTCTATGTTTTCTTGCTCTAAAAACTCTTTTGTTCTGTGTGCAGTGTGGAACTCGCATTGTCGTGATGGAGGATGATGCGGCGGTTGCAGTTCTCTTTACGGAGTTCAGAAACGACCTGTGGCAAACAAATGCCATCATATCATTCTGCATTAACCATTCTTTGTCCCTCAAGAGGAATAGTCGTAACATGGCCGGTTTTGGAGACAAACGTGACCACCATTTTTTTTGCAACCAAGTAACGCTAGCCGCTTTTTGCTCTTCACAGAGCGAATGTGGTATCCATCGGGAAAACAACTTTTTAACACCTAATTGTTCATGCAAGATTATTTGTATTTGACTCATGCCAATGTCTAAAGTTGCCTAAATTTCACGGTATATCACATGTCGATCTTCCTCAATCAGCTTACGCACAACATCAACGTTTTCTTGGGTGACTGCAGTTTTTGACGACCTTGACGGGGATCATCACTGAGCTTGACACGTCCACGTTGAAATTCAGCAAATCAGCGATAAATTTTGGTTTTGGATGGGGCTTCATCAACAAATGCAGAAATAATCCGGTCAACTCACAGTGTTTGTGTTAAACCACTTCGAAAGTCATAATAAATCATCGCTCTTGAATTTTCTCGAGTCAATTCCATTTTCTCAACGACTAAACACGTTTGACAAAACCTTGTGACAAGACCGAGAATCTTTTTTTAAATAAATAGATGGTATTCGATTTTTAAAACCAAGGAGTTTTCAATTAAAAAGATTTTAATATGACAGGAACAGTGGAAATATTCCATTCCCGATACTTTTAGTGCATCCTACGTATAATTCGTTTAGGAAACCTACTACCATAACCGGCTGGCACGTACTTTTTTCTCCAATGTGTACTTGTATGACATTATAGTGAAGTTGCAAATTATGCGTTTATTTTCCAATTACCTTTAAAAGTTTAAATTCGTCATGGAGAATATCATTCCTGGGTACATTGGAAACAAATTTAAATATTCAGAATAATTAAAAAATTAAGCGTTAAAATACTTATACATACTTGTATATACATTACATACACTATATAGCACGAAGAACCGATAACCGATGGGGAAGAAAGGTTCTGGAGTGGCAGCCTCGTACCGGTAGGCGTATTGTAGGGCGAACCCCCACTAGATGGAGTGACGTATGGTAAGACATGCAGGTAGTCGATGGATGCAGGTGGCTCAGGACCGTGCTTTGTGGCGTTACTTGGGCGAAGCATATGTTCAGCAGTGGACTTGTGAAGGGCTGTAATGACGATGAATGATGATACTCAACACTTTAAATATCCGTTATAACGTATTGTACGCAACTATCCCACGTTATAACGTAAGGTTAGATTTTTGAAAATTACATATTTCATTATTTTAATTATCTGATAGAATAATTTTAACCAATCTCAAGGGACGTAAATAGTTCTGTAACTTTTCCCCGTTCAAATATTGTATCACACTGTAAAATAATAAGTGTTGTACAAACTACCACAACCTGTTTCAATCCGCTTCACCATCTTCAGGTTGGTTAATCCAAAGATTTTTCTTAGTGGATTCATTTGCAACAAAAGAAAGCTACTGCCCCAATTTTCCGACTCAAAACAATATTTTTCATATAAAATTTGCAAAAACCTTTTAAAACCCTAAAAGTTTTTTTCTTAATTAAAAAGAATATTATTAGGGCCTATCATCATTTGCCGTTCACACTTCGTTCTCGCTCTGATCTCGGTGTGATTATTTTATATTATTGGAATGGGATTCGAGCGAAACTTGACTGTCACGGATAGTATGAAGGAACACACATATTTTTTACTTTATAATATTTTATTAGACCGAGATCGGATTGAGAACGAACTGTGTGTGAACGGAATTATAATGATGATCGCCCCTTATCAGTATTCAAGGGAATTTACACAAGCTTTTTAGTACCTCACTTCTCTGTACAAATTTGAACAGCCTCTGCCCCCAAGTAAAAAGTTGTTTTTGAAATTCGCAAAATTTGTATTCATTTATTTTATCTAATGAACTTTCAGTAATAGTTGAGTCAATCACCATTTAAAATAAAAGAAATCATACAAACTGTAACACCTTATTTCAATCTCCTAGGTTGAAGAAATAAATATTATGAAAATGATACCTTATAAGTAAATTAGATGATCGCTTTTGAAATTCATTACCTATGAAATATTCATTGTTTTTGATACTAATATTTACTCTATGAACTTCTTTAAAAAAATTACCTTTCGTAAATCTACCATTTATATCATGTTATCTATGTTTATCTATGTCTAACTGCATTTTATCATGTTATAAAATGTAATCTTAATATTCTTCAGTAACACATCTCTTTTTTTATTTTTGTATTCGCTTAGGTTGCAAGATTCCATTCGCACGTTTTCACTTAATATTTCTATTAAAAGTAAAGGGTTCATTCTTGCGTTGTCCGTTTTCTGATTTAGTGAAGTAAACAGTTCGATTTAATTGAGATTCAATATACCAAGTGTATGCGTAGCTCGACATTTAAGTCACACAAACGGCGAATTCCGTTGTTCGCGTTGGTTAAACTCTATTTTTAGACTATCTGTTCACACGGCAGGTATTTTACGACCTTATTTTCTCAACGTAGGGCAGATAGCCCAGTCGGTCAGGTCAGGCGGTCATAAGTCACCCGCTTAGAGCCTCACGTAGGTGCGTTAAAATTAAAACACGTGACCTTGACTGCCTGTCAAAGCCGCGTATCTTAGTAGTTTGCGGTTTTTTCTGTTTATTTTTATTGGTAAGTTTTTATGTTAATACACTGATTACACTTCATTTTTTATTATATCAGTTTAAGTTTTTTTCTGTTATTACTGCCAGCTGCTACAACCGGCTCCATATATGACGTCAAGCGCACCGACACATGGACTTACGATCGTCGTCAGATAGCTAGAAATCGCTAAAGCGACCGTACACTGTTTTTACTTACTTTTACTTGTTACACATATACAAAAGTTAGTTAAAGTTACAGCCCATATACGTCCCACTGCTGGGCGCAGGCCTCCCCTCATTTCTGAGAGGGTTTTAGGGCAAGGAAGTGTCCGCCGCGCTGCCCCAATGCGTGTTGGCGAACTTCACATGTCTTCGATTTTTTTCTTATTTCTCAGACATGCAGGTTTCCTCACGATGTTTTCCTTCACCGCCGAGCACATGGTAAATCAGCACTTAAAATTGCGATTAACAATTTCATTGGTGCCGGCGGGGATCGAACCCGGTTTGCACGCGTACTGTGAAATTTACAGCGAACGCTAACCATCCGAGCTACCACGGCTCTCAACACACACTACACATATAAAAAAAATATTTTGGCAATTATACTGGTATGTTAATACTAATCTGTAACCTTATCCTGAACCTGAAGCCCGTGGGCGTGCTATTATTGGCGACCATGATATCTGGAAAAGTGTAACGTAGCACTTACTCGCAATTTTACAGCAATTTCGGACGTATATGACCTCAATACCAAATTGCGCCCGCTTCGACTGCCAACCCATTGATATCAAGATTCGTTTGGTTTGATTCACACCAGTTTCTTTACTTTAATTGCGAATAAGCTATTTATTAAAGAAAAAAACGAAGAACAGTAACTTAAACTACATTATTTTAAATTCTAATTACGTATAAAAAATACCCGGGTGTTATGTTCCTTATGTAGTTGTTTACTGCTGGTCTCTCGTCAAGTGGCCAGAGGTTTACGATTTTAATTTTAATGTTAGTAAATTTTTTATTCATTTATGTTTAATTTGCACACTAAATACAAAAAGGCGGACTTAATGTAACAGGGCATTCTCTATCAGTCTACCTTTAGGCTAAGCAGAGAAGATAATGGGGCTGCAAAGTGCAAATAATTAAGTTAAAAATAACTATGTCTAGAAAATATACGTCTAGATACTGTTACCACATATTAAGATACATATAAACATAATCACACAAATGTACTTAGTCGGTTCAGTCAAATACTTTTATAAAATTAATAATACACTTTTTGATAATTATATAGAAATTATAAACAAAATTAAAAGTAATTTAATTTAGAATACAATTTTATTTACATTATTTAAAATGCCCTTTCGTATTTTGAATACATGCCCTTAATCGACGCGGCAAATCATCAATCGCAGCACGCACCACACTCATATCTATTTCTGCCGCTGCTTTAGCCAAAGATGCTCGGAGAGATTCCAAATTCTGATAAGGTTTAACGTAGACTTTTTCCTCCAAATGTTGCCATATCTTATAATCCAGTGGGTTTAAATCTGGACTAGAAGAGGGACATAAAGTCAATTCTATGGGCGGTCAACCAGTTTGGCGTGCTTCGTGCCGTATGAGTTGGTGCAGAGTTCTTTTGGAATATCCAATGTCTGTTTTTGAACATTGTTTAAGGAAGAAGTTTCACTATGTTTGTCAGGACGGTATTTTGGTACACTTCGGCAGTGGTTTCTATATCTTTTTCAGAGAAAAACACCCCAGTTAAGCTTGAATATGAGACTCCCAGCCGAAGCATGAGTGACGAAGGATAATGTGCTCGTTGAACCCTCGTAATACGCGTGCTGGCTTCTTTACAGCTGTGGGCATACATTTTATTTATTATAACTTTCTTCAATATAAAAAAATTCATCCGAAAACAAAATTTCGCGGTATTTTTTTCCGCGTGCCGCCGTAACAAAGCGCGGAATCTATCCAGCCCGATTTTTTTCAAAAGCTCTTTCAAAAAATGTGCGGTCTTCTTACGATAAGCTCGTGGTCCTAGGTCTTCATTGATCACTCTATTAACCGTGGTTCCACTTAGGCCCATTTGAAGAGCGAAGATTTTTTTGTTTAAGAACAGGATTTCGTTGGTCAGCCGGTCCTCTTACGATCTTCGAAGCTTGAATCTTCAGTGAATCGTTTGATAGTACGATAAACAAATCGTAGGGTCATTTTAAATTTTTGTAGATTATTCAAAATCTCTTTCGGCGCGTAACTACAGCGGTGCAACGCAATAACCGCGTACGTAAATAACGTCTTCTTTCTTCGACCACTCCATATTTGAAAACAAATGAAAATTAATGTATTTTTTATTTTCGCCAAGCTTAAACGTTATATTTTTAAAATTGGTGACGTTCATCTAGCGAGTATTCAAAATTTTTAAATTATAAGGTTTCGACAGAACTTATGACCTAAGTATCATATAAATATACAAAAATATACATAGTATAAAGTAATATATTTATTTTATGGTTGTAGCCCTTCACAAGTCCACTGCTGAATAAAGGACTATTTATTTAGTTATTAATTTATTTATTCATTTGTCACACCAACAAGATATACACTACAAGCTTTCTAAGAGTAGACAATAAATAATTTAATACTCAGTGATACCTCTTTTATAGGTGTAAACTACATGAATATTGAGCGTCATACTCACATTCCTTTTTGCTTTATAAATAGTTATCTTAAAGGGAACATTACAATAAAAACAGTACAATCAGATTTACAAATACACAGTTCTTAAACGTTACGTTTTGCTTACGAAAATATAAAACAATACAAAAATTTCGATGTCAAAGAATTAAAATGTTATTATATAAGGGAAAAAATGTTTATGAATAAATAAAAGAATGAAAAATATGTCAGTTTAATGTCAATGATAATTTCAATTTAATTGCTAATTAAAAAAATTAAAATACAATTATTAAAATACAATTATTAAGATTAAAATTATTTTATACATTAATAAAAAAGAAACATTAAAAAGTAACACAATAAATATTTTGAAAATCGTTTATCAGTTGAGAGACTACCCTTTTAAAGCGACGTAAGGGGTCTGAGAAAATATCCAAAGTTTGTGTTTTTCGACGTTTTTTCGAAATACATTGACCATCTTTGAATATAATTTGTTCACTCCCGGTATTACCAATATCTTTGTTATGTATCTCGTTGTAACTCCTCATTAATCTGTTTAGAGGAGCATAATAGCCTAGATGCGACCATGCTAACTTTGTGACGAATGGAGCGTATTTCTTATACCTGGGCGATCTTCTGGAAATAGCAAAATTAATATGAGATATAACGTCTGAAGCGTCGATGTAACCATTTATCATTTTGTAGAGGAATAAGATGTCCGACATCGCTCTGCGCTCGACGAGGGGTTTCATATAAAAGTATTTCAAACGATCATTATAGCTAGGCAAGAGTTTTGCTAAATTACAACTGTAAGTCAAGTGCCAGAGGAATCTTTTTTGTACACCTTCTATACGCTTTTTGTATACATCGTAGTGCGGGTATGCCTACCCCAAATAATACCATAAAGCACATCCATTAACTTTTTACATGTCTTATCCGATTCTCAATCCATCTAGAGGGGACCACCACATACTTCGCCTACCGGTACGAGGCTGCGATTAGAGAAGTTTTTCATCGGTTTTCGATTCTTCGAGTTATATGGTCGGTCCATTGCCACTTTAGCTTACTAATCCTTTGAGCTATATCGGTTACTCTGGTTCTACTGTGGACAACCCCATTTCAAAGTTTATCACGCAGAGAAACCTCGAGCATAGCCCTCTCAATAGCTCGCTGATCAACCTTGAGGATCCTCATATGGCTAGCGGAATAGGATCACGTTTCCGATCCATAGGTCATCACTGGCAACAGGCATGGTTATACAATCCTGTTTTCATGTTTTGAGATATTTCTGACGAGAAAATATGTTCTGAACGCTGTCTATTCGAGTTGAATGTGTCGATTGACCTCTCGGTCGAAGACGGACTTACCTAGTCAGACTATTTGTCCCAGGTAAAAATACTCGTTAATAACTTCGAGCTTACTGCTCCCAACAACTACGGGAATAGGTGTGACATGGACGTTACACATGATCTTTGTTTTGTTCACGTTCATCTTAATAACTATCCGTCGGGAGGCTCTATTTAGGTCATAGAGTATAATGATTAGATCGTTCAGCGATTTTGCTATAAGAACTATATCATCAGCAAACCAAAGGAGAGTGATGTACTCGCCATTGATGTTAATACCATCCATATCCTTTCCAGTCCGGTAGTCCAGTCTTCCAATGCAGCGGTGAAGAGTTTCGGGGATATAACGTCACCCTGTCTTACACCTCTCTGCATTTGTATAGATTTTGTACTCCGATTTAGTGCACGGATGGCCATCTTAGCCCTACTGAATAAATACTTCAGCACTCCGATATACCAACAGTGAACTTGACTTCGCTGAAGAGACTGTAGCACCGCCCATATTCGACGTAATCAAAGGTTTTCTCGTAGTCCACATACACAAGGCAAAGTGGTAGATTATGTTCTTAGGATTTCTGTATAACTTGCCGAATAGTATGTATGTCGACTGAGTGCTCGTTTATCACCCATGTTCTATAAAATAAATGTCAATTTATATAATGCATAAATTGTTATATTTCACTCGAGTCCGAAAATTTCCTAAACAAATTAAGTCTGACCCCTTCTGTAATATAAGAATAGCATTAGCCATAGCTCTTTGAATTTTCTCTACAGCGTTTGCTATAGGGAATTCCCTACAGTCGGGTTTTGAAGACTTATTTTTAATAATCTTCCCCTTAGAATTTACACAATTTTAATCACGACCACTATTAATTAGTTTATCTTTTGACATGATTTGATATTGTAGTATTTTCCTGCGCTTGTATCAGACTTAGATGACGAAGAAGATTTGTTTGTTGAAGTTTTCAATTATTTCTTGATTTAAAATGTGATTTGGTTTTCAGAAGTCAACATAATTGAATTTGTTTGTGGTTATGTTGTAGACGGAATGATAACATTTTGTGGTTGCCAATTCTGTTTGCACTTTATTTATGTTACAGGATTCTAAATTTTTTTAGAAATCACTTTTGTCTCGTGTAGGGGGAACATTATTCGAAAATTTACAGTTTTCTTCAATAAATTCATATGTCATTATACCCTTTTCAGAAGTTTCTTTTAATTTTATTTCATTTTGTTTGAATATTAATGTTGCGAACCTCCTTAAATAAATTTTTCAGTATCCATTGGTAGATCGTCCATGAATATACTCGTATGTCATCAAAATTGCTATAAATGTTCATTCTGGTATTCAAAGACCTGACTTAAGGACTGAAAAGTAACTAATTTCAGAAAATATTCGATATCAAGGATTTGGAAATTTTTGAAGCAAATACAGTTATAAAAGTGTAATATCTATCTATAGAGTAAGTAAGCTTTTGTATCATCTCCATGTACTAACCAAGTTGGCCACGATAGTTTTAGAGAGAAAGTATCTCCATTGGTACATATTTTTTGAACAAATTGCTCACACATTTAGAATACCACAATAATAGCATCATATTTATTCTATATAGATTACAAGAACACTTATTAAAAGTAATTTTTTACTCTATCCTGAGAAAGACCAGCAAGAAACCTAGCGGGACTTTTTTTTAAATGAAATCAATTTACAGCGTGGAAGCGATCACCAGCCTCATTCCCGGGGGTTGTACTCTTTAGTAGTATAATGACGCTCACTAAAAAAATTGCTTAATAAATTAATATTTTATACATTTGTTAGGCCTGTATATATTGGGACTTTGTTGTAAAAGCATATACATTGTCTCATAAAGTAATTACTGACTCAGTAACTGGAATAACTAAATTATGCTTGTTTTTGTGTACATACATAAAGTTATATTAAATATATTGATGCCAGAGTTAATATATTTATTGCTTTTAAATTTTCTCTAAAGAATTCCTTCAGACCCAATTATAAATTGCTATTATGGCTCTCTTCTGCAAAACAAAGAATAGTTTTAATGTTAGTCAGATTATCCCATAGCAAGATTCCATATAATATTATGCGATTAAAATAACTAAAATAAACTAATTTGGCTGTTTTAATACATGTAAGGCCTCTATACTTTTTACACTTTGACTTTTTTTTTGAGTTTCAATTATTTTTCTAGATGGTAATCAAGAATGAAGAAATAACGGCAAATATGAACTTGGTTATTTAGAAGTGAAATACCCATAATTTGATTGTGATAAATTTTACGTGGTAGAGCCATAATGCAGCTATAGTGTAGTTGAAGACTAAGCTCTCACAGAATACCAGAGTAAAATAACAGCACAATGCTGATGTGTTGCGGAGACGCTTATTACTGCAATCGAGGCATTCTATCAAGGCATTTGCATTTTAAATCTTTAATTGAGGATAAATGTGGATATCTATATATCTAGTTCACAATATTATATGTGGATAGATGTAATATTGTGAACTAGATATTTTTCACCTTAAATATAATAGTTATAAAAAATATTGTAAAACTTAATTTATAATTGGTAGCTTCACTATAGGTTGTGTGTATTTTATTACTGTTATTTTATGCTTAGTATTTATTGTTTAATTATAAATACCACATAGTTATTTTTTTTCAATCTTTAAACATATCGTGGTTGCAAGCTTTTAATATGTTTTAGATATCTGTGGAAACTTCATTGGTTTTAGGATTACTTTTTTATGTTTTATAATGTATTTTTTTATTTTTCTGTATGTTTCCCTTAAAAAACAAATAAATAAAATAAATAAATGAATCTGTGGGCCACAGCATACACTTACCAAATTTGAATTTGACGTTTTTTTCGGTCAACACATAAAGCAAATGATGATGACGTTAATTATAAGTAAATGGTCAAAATACGAGTATGTGTATATTTGCCCGACCGGCGACGGTTAAATTAAATTTGAATTCACAAAAAGAGACAATTAGTCGTAGAAGGAAAACGCTTACCTCCAGAACTATAGATATATGCGTCTAGAAAAGTATAGCTCATTTATGAGTAAAAACGTACTGATAAAATAACGTGCGAAAGACAACATTTACCCGTTTTATTTTTGATTATTACATTAGTCAATTGCCTTTTTAACACACCGTTATCTCATATTTTAGGAATGCGTTTATTACAAAAAATTCTATTTCTTAGAAGTTTATCAATTATTTAGCATTATCAAACCATTTATCTATCATATACTAGGCTGCACTAAAAGTATCGGGAATGGAATATTTCCACTGTTCCTGTCATATTAAAATCTTTTTAATTGAAAACTACTTGGTTTTAAAAATCGAATACCATCTATTTATTTAAAAAAAGATTCTTGGTCTTGTCACAAGGTTTTTTCAAACTTGTTTAGTCGTTGAGAAAATGGAATTGACTCGAGAAAATTCAAGAGCGATGATTTATTATGACTTTCGAAGTGGTTTAACACAAAAACAGTGTGTTGACCGGATGATTTCTGCATTTGGTGATGAAGCCCCATCCAAAACCACAATTTATCGCTAGTTTGCTGAATTTCAACGTGAACGTGTCAACCTCAGTGATGATCCTCGTCAAGATCGTCCAAAACTGCAATTATCCAAGAAAACGTTGATGCTGTGCGTAAGCTGATTGAGGAAGATCGACGTGTGACATACCGCGAAATTTTTACTTTAGACATTGGCATGAGTCAAATACAAATAAACTTGCATGAACAATTAGGTGTAAAAAATGGTGTTTTCTCGATGGATACCGCATTCGCTCTGTGAAGAGCAAAAAGCGGCTCGCGTTACTTGGTGCGTCAGAACTTTCGAAATATTCCACGCAGGATCCTCAAATGCTGTATACAACATCGTATCAGGTGACGAATCCTGGATATACGCGTACGAACCCGAAACAAAAACGAGTCACGAGTTTGGGTGTTTGAAAATGAGTTAAAGCCAACAAAAATTGTTCGTTCACGGAGTGTTGCAAAAAAAAATGGTGGCCACGTTTGTCTCCAAAACCGGCCATGTGACGACTATTACTCTTGAAGGTTAAGGAACGGTTAGTGTAGAATGGTATGCTAGCAGTTGTTTGCCACAGGTCGTTTCTAAACTCCGTAAAGAGAACTGCAACCGCCGCATCATCCTCCATCACGACAATGCGAGTTCTCACACCGCACACAGAACAAAAGAGATTTTAGAGCAAGAAGAAGAAGAAAACATAGAATTATTAGACCATCCGCCGTACAGCCCCGACCTAAGCCCTAGTGATTATTAAACTTTCCTTAAAATAAAGAATAGATTGCGTGGACAGAGATTTTCATCACCTGAAGAAGCTGTGGACGCCTACAAAACGGCCATTTTGGAGACCCCAACTTCCGAATGGAATGGTTGCTTCAATGATTGGTTCCATCGTATGGAAAAATGTGTCAAATTTCGCTGAGAATACTTGGAAAAGCAAAAAATACATTTTTAAATAGTAATATTGTGTCACTTCCTTGATTCCCGAAATCTTCAGTGCCGCCTCGTACGTTATCTTTAAAATTTGCCCCCTTGCTATCGAAGCGCCACCCTAATTTGACGATTCGCGAATAGACCCTCCATAGTCTTTGTGAAGGGTAAATTGTCTTGAAATCAGAAATGCATTATTTACATTTAATCGTTATTAAAGTTAGTATAGTTTTGACGAAATAATGTTGAATTTCATGGTATTTCGTTAATACATGGCATAGTGTTTATTTGCAATATCCGATTCAATTCATTGACACAATTGAATATTGATTGGCACGATAAAGTAAATGCCGGTACGTTTTTACGTTCGAGTAGACTGACATTTTATAAATATAGTTCCATTTACGTTACACTTGTGAGAAGAACTATATTCATGAATGGGAGTAGAAATATCAAAATAATAAAAAAATGCTGTTGGCGACTCGCCTGCCAAGCAAATATCCCCCATATGAGGGGAAACTACGGCAAATATCCAACTAATTTGGCAATCTATGGGGGAAATCGAATTGCTGAACGGGAGTAAAAATATATTAGCCATGTATATGCGGCGAAAAAGAAAACAATACCCCATTACGTCACGTGGGTGTCGTAAGAGGCGACAGAAGGAAACTGACACGGGAGATGGGTGGTAGCATCTTCCTGATTACAGAGCCAAGTATTAAAAAGCTGCGATCGCCAACCCACTTGCCAAGCGTAGATATTACTGTAAATGTCCAGCCTATTTGACAAACAATTGGTTAAGCATATGATCAGCAGTGGATAGTAACAGAAACAGCTAATCATGTTTACAAGTAACAACACAAGACAAGCTTGGTAGCGATTACCCTTCCCAGGGGTTATTATGGGTTGACTGGTAGAGAATGCCTCAAGGCATTAAGTCTGCTCTTTGTATTCTTTTGTTAAGGATGCAATAAAAATAAAATAAATACATAAATAAATTATCATCTATAAATTCCTTATTATTATACCCTTTTTATACAAACTTAGTGTAGTTAATAAAATTTTTGAAGACTGCGTATGACAAATATTGTATATTTTCTGAGATTTTGTTGTAAAAGCGTTATACATCGCCCCAAGAGTGAATTACTAACTCGGTGGAGTCGAGTAACTGGTACTTTTAGCTTGTGTCTGTAAAGTTGTGTACTAATATTCGAAGTAAAAAAATAGCAGCTTATATACATCCCACTATTGCGAATATGCCGCAGCAAGTTTTGAAGACAAAAAAGAGTTGATTGCGTTGACTCCAATACGGGATGAATGACTTCACATAAACCTAAAAAAAGGGTTTGGAAGTATTTCTTTAACTTCTCAGATATGCAGGTTTCCTCGCGATGTTTTCTTTCACACCCAAGAACGTGATAAATCGACACTTCAAATTACAATGAAAATATGAGTGCTGTCAATGCGGATCGAATTTTGGTTTCTTAGGTATTATGAAATTTACGTTTGAATCGGTTCGATCACCGGCTTTGACAGATGACTTTCAAGACTCTGTCAGTGCAATTCCATTCACAGTTAAAATAAATCTGTGTTTAAAATTTTCTGCCTTTAATATTTATGGTACTTTTTCGCAAGAACCTTTTCATTTACTTATGTGAAATATGAAACTGGGACTGTCACAAGCATCTTAATACATCTGACAAATCTCATTAAAAGCAAAAGGTAAAAAAGCAACTTACATACGTCCTACAACTGTGCACAGGGCTCCTAAATACCCATTGTGCAAAGTAGCGGTTTTCACATGTTCACATTTTTTTTAAATTTATACTGACATCAAAGTTACCTGGAAAGTTCTTCATCACCACTTCACTGAGCATGTGGAATATAAGTAAAATTTATTTAGTATTTCCTTACCAGTTTTATTGGTCCTCGCTGGCTCGTACACTTTTTGTTCCATTGTTATGAAATCTTAAAGTGAGCGACAAGGCTCTCGTATTTGCTTAAATAAAAGTAATAAAAAGTGAAAAGAAGCTTTTGCACGATTGTGGATCACATGTAGCTAGTAAATAGTCATTCTATGGTATCACGAATTTGATACGATAAGAAGTTTTTATATGTCTATAGACAAACTTGTAGTTAGTTAAAATTAGCGTCATTATAGCAGTAGATTTGTCTTTTATAATACTACAACTGAATCAACCGTTCACAATAAATTATTTTCGAAATTATTTTTTATTTTTATTTCGTATAGTTACTTACTCCAGTTGAATATTTTCTAGTACTAATTAAATATTTAGGCCAACATACAAAATGTGGAAACCCAGAACAAAATCTGTTCTATTGATACGAATATAAACGCAGATAGACCAACGCAACGTCGATTTTGGTTTTATATGAGGTATAAAGCTTACGTCTAAGGTCTAGATATTATTTTATACACTTATTTATTGTATGGTATTATATGTCTTCTAGAAAGAACCAACTGCCGAAGCTGAAGATAAAATATGGCAGCATCGTTTCCGGGACACGGGAGATTGAGATTGAGAGGTTCTATAGGCAGCTGTATCCATCATCGTTGGAGCAACACGCAACTGTGAGTAACAATCCAAGAGAAAATTTTATCCAACACTATTCCGAAAATGTCCTGAACGTCAGTCTAAGCGAGATTAGAATGGATCCCCAGCACTTTAAAAATGGTGAGTCATTTGTTGAGGATAGAATTACAGCGGAGCTTCTGAAAGCAGGTGGAAAACCGACGTTAAAAGTCCTTCAGAAGCTCTTCAATTACGTCCTCCATGGTATTCTTCAAGAAAGGCGTCTATACTCTTTTCAAGAAATACAGACCAATTTCCCTTCTGAGCCGCGTATACGTACTATTTTCGAGAGTCATTAAAAAACCTCTCGCACGCAGACTCAACTACTTCCGGCTTCCCGACCAAATCGGTATCCGAAAAGGCTTTAGCACCATAGACTACATATAAACCCTTCGGAAAATTGTATAAAAGTGTGAGAAGTGTAATATGTCACTTTGTCTTGTGTATGTGAACTATGAGAAAGGGTTTGATTACGTCGGAATTTGGACGGTGCTGCAGTCTTTTCAGCGACGTCAAGTTTCTATTTGCCGACGGTATAGTCATCCGATTGAATATAGCGCAGCGAATCACTGGAGGACGTAAATACTATACTCGATTACTTATTTACTACATTAGTGTCTCCCAATGGATAGGTCTTAAGATGAACACGGACAAAACAAAAGTCGTGTGTAATTTCCATGTCACACCTATGCCGGTGGTGGTTAAAAGCACTAAGCTCGAAGTTGTTGACGAGTATGTTTACCTGAGACAAATAGTCCGACTAGGTAAGTCCAATTTCGAACGAGAAGTCATTCGACGGATTCAACTCGGCTGGGCGTTCGGGAGACTACGACACATCTTCTCGTCAATGATACCTCAAAAAAATTGTATAATCTATATATCTGAGATGTGGTTCTTCACTCCTGGCCTTATCAAGAAGCTCAAAGTCGTTCCGCGAGCTATGGAGAAGGCTATGCTCGGGGTTTCTCCGCGCGATAATCTTCAGAATGAGGACATCTGCATTAGAACTAGAATGAACGACAAAGCCCAATGGATTAGTAAGCTGAATTGACAATGGGTCGGCCATATAGCTCGAAAAATCGACAACCGATGGGGAAGAAAGGTTCTCTAGTGGCAGCCTCGTACCGGCAGGCGAAGTGTAGGGTGACTCCCACTAGATGGAGTGACGGCCTGGTAAGACATGCATGATGATGGATGCAGGTGGACCGCGCTTTGAGGCATTTCTTGGGGAAGACCTATGTCCAGCAGTGGGCTTGTGATGGGCTGTAATGATGACGAATAAAGATAATATGATACTTGGACGTTACGGGTAGACCTGGGTATAAAATTCTTATCGATATACTTTTCCCCATTGTCATATTTATCTCTATTATTAATTCCGTGGACATTCACTTCTGCAGGCAGCGCCAAAAATGGTAAAAATGAAATCGCCTCATTAAGTCACGGTGTATAACCAGTCCATATATAGACTTCACTGGTGGCCGGGTATTGTAAATAACTTATTGGGCCTTATTTTATGCCTCAAAATATAAGCGGGGAAATTTTTAATTTTTTTAGAAAACTTGTAACTACAAATTCCAGAGTAAATTAAAAGTAATTTGAATTACCATGATGGTTGTCCAGCTTACTTCCTGTTATCTGTACGAGAGTGGCTAAGTAGTCAATACCCAAACAGGTGGATTGGGAGGGGAAGGCCAATTCCATAGCTTGCACGATGTCCTGATTTCACGTCACTACACTCCTACGTTTGGGGTCACACGAAGGATTTAGTATACGTGACCCCAGTGAATTCTTTTAAAGAACTTCGAAGGCGTATCTTAAATACGGCAAAGCAGATTAGGGCTACAACATCTTCAAAAATAATGGAAACCGAAGTTAGAAAAAAATTAGCACGTGTATTCGTAACCAAAAGGCTCATATTGAGCAAGATGTTAAATATTTAAAAAACTTAGTAGAAAAATTGTTTAAGTTTAGAAATGACCCACATTAGTTTAATTGACTGTATGTTATAAATAAATGTCTTCACCGGGATATTTTTACCTTTTTGCGTAGTTTATTAAATGAGCATGCTTTTAAAATATTTTTATGTCTCAAGTCTTAGTTAAATTTAGAAGTACGTAGCATTTTATGATACATAAAGTGTAATTTTTTTATTAAGACTACTTTTTGTACTTTTTATGATTGTATTCGCTTGGTTGAAGCTTCAACAAAATAAATAAACTTAAAAGAAAGCATATTGTTATTTGTGAAATCCGTTTTTTTGCTTTTATAAGATGTGGATGACAAACGAGCACACAGTCCACCTGACGTATACGACTAGATATCTACATTTATCCTCGATTAGGAATTAAAATGCTTTGCCAGCCTTGAGGACTAAAATGAAATGCCTAGTTTCCAGTAAAAAGGGTACCCGGTTCTCTACACTCACGATACGAGACACAACAGCAATGAACTGGTATTTTACGCTGGTATTCTGTGAGAGCGTGGTCCTTTCCAGAGCCAATCCATTTGTACTACAACTACAATATTACTGCAGCATGGCTCTACCACGTAAAAAGGGGGTGTTTTGTATTCGAGGTATTTCGTAAGAGACAACGACCAACTGAATAATAAGTGATATTTTTGAATTACATGCCAACTGTCAATGTTTAACCCATATATGCCAAGAACTATGTTTTTATTTGGTTCCTTATTTGCCTCGTGATTCGAAAACGAATCAAAAATTAAGTTTTAATAAAAGTTCATTATCTTCCGCGTTTCCTTCGGAAAGTGCATTATACCATATATATCAAGATTAAGGTATTATCTTCAAATGGCAATTGAATTTGTCAACTAAACAAATTTTATTTTCCCGTAATGAGTAAGTGCAAGTTGTGACCAGTTTACGGCGTGCAGAAATCATGGCGACTTTCACAAAAAAGTAAGTAATTATCCAAATTATCCCTAATTTAGAGGTTTTGCGTAATTTATTATAAAGTTACATAGTTTTATAATATGTTTGTATAATTATATAAACTAAATGGTTGTATTCAAATACCTAAAAGGTATTTTTAAAATCAGTGTTTTGAAAACGATACACTGGGAAAATATACAGTATACATACAATATAGGAGTTTCGAACTCCAATTCAGGCGACAAACAAATGTAAGTTTCGACAATTTATCACGTAGACAACTTCCGGCTCCTGCTGACCTAGTTCTTTATGGGAATAAAAACAATGATAACAGCGGGTCAGAAGATGATCTTTCGCTTTCAGCCCTAGCTAGTCGAAACACAACATCGAATATGACTTTATCCAGTCAACCAAGACAGCCACAAGCCTATAAGTGGGTGAAACGAAAGTACGGCGTAGAATCTCTGAGAACAGCAAGTAGGTATTTGGCCGCGCAAAAGGCAGGAGTGGATGTGCCACAACCTGATTTTGTATATCGATACATTTGCTATATGGGTGGCGTGGATCGTTTAGAAGATAATGTAGGCACTTACAGGATTGCAATTAGAGGCAAAAAGTGGTATATCTCCATAATTTTCTGACGTATTGTTGTGGCTGTAAACAACGCAACACCTCTCGCACGACAAATCCGCAATGATGTAGAGTTTTATTTTTATTTTTTTATTTCTATTTAGGATTAGCATTGCTTGAACCTTGCTCCAAAAGTACGGCATTGATAAATGGTGGCCGGGCCCTTCTAGAGAGATTTCTACGACTGCACCTTCCTCAGTGCGAAATTTTAATGCTGAGCACATGATCGGCAGATCACCAAGGCGCCTGCATTGTGCTTATTGCAAAGGCTTGACGTTAACTTCATGCGAAAAGTTGTTAACTTACATGCCAAATGTTTTATAGCATTTCATTCGTAAACTGGGTTATATATATATGTATATATATATATATATATATATATATATATATATATATATATATATATATATATATATATATATATATGTATATATATATAATATACACAGATAAACACAGAAAGATGTTGTTGTTTCTTTACTCGTAGTAAATATATGGGAAGTGCCTAATGTCTCGTTTTCGCACAATTAAAAAAAAGGTACATAACGTATTGCAACCTTCATGAAACTAATTATGACGTTATTAGAAGTTTACTAACACTATCATATCCAAAATTTTTCTGGGCATAAAAAGGGTCTTGATCGTTTTCGATTCAGTGGGCAAATATATATTTTACCTTTTGTATATTATTTTTATTATTTGATATAAAATTTGAATTTAATAAATTACACATAAATACAGAAATAAATGAATAATAAATGGATGTAACATTTATAATTTATTATATATATAATGACTGATAATTTAATATTACTGTTAAATGTTTAACATTGAGCTATATTAACCTTACGTTGGTATTTCCTTTGACGCTGTTACATATTTAATTAGTTACCATATAAAGTGAATGCTATTCAATAATTTATGTTGTTACTTGACCTTTAATTCTTGCACACCAATTAGGTAGGATATCTAGAACAAATTATACTTAAACACCATTGTAAAACTTTAAGAGGGCTATATCATAGGATAGGCATAAGTTTAGCATGAGATTTTAAAAGTGTTACCCTAATACTAATATTCTGATCCTTACAACATGATGATTACAATTATGATGTATCCAAAGTGATGATAAAATGCCTGAATTAGTTATCGAAAGTAGGCCGTTGGCTCTTTTCGGTGCCAATCAATGAAAGACCGTGATTTGAAAGCAGCAAACTTTTTTTCTTACAAACCTTAGTATCCCGTGAGTGGCGAACGGAAGTTGTCAATATTAATCAGACAACAGGCTGAGCCCCGATGGTGGCAAACGGTAATTGGTGGTATATATAAGTCGAACATCATTTCTACAACAGGCTAGGGCAACAGATCCAAACAGTAGCAAACGGAGGACGACGATGGAATCAATAAACCTTGAATTTCGGTGCTCTCAAAGGTGATTAAGTGATTCAGATCAGATCCGTAGTTAATAAGCCTGAATGATGTATTAATAAATTTTGATAAAATCTAAAGAAGAACTTTTTTGTACACATAAATATGTATTTTTAAATGGTAATATTCACAATCGAGTCGATTTTTTTCTCTGAGTGATTAAGTAATTTCCGATTCTAAATAAGTAACAAAAACAAAATTTTGCTTTTATCTCTTTTACGAGTAATTTGTACCCTATATTTTAACCATATATTAATAAGATTGTTCAAAATTTTAATTTAAATTAAGATTTGGTATGAAGTCATACCCTCATTAGGAAGGCCAAGATGTCAGGAATAGGGGCATTCTTGTAACAGAATGGTCGGTTGTTAGCGATCCAAAATTATTATTGCATTTAATGAATTAATTTTATAGTTTTATATTAAATCTATAATAATTTTGGGTCGTCAATTGATGCGAGCGATCAGTCATTCTATAGATAATTCTATGTATTTTAGTTGTTAGTAGGTAATCTACTAAGTTATCTACATAGTTTTTTACGTGATAGAGCCACGTTGCAGCTATATTATAGTTGTAGCACCAATGGGTTGGCTCAACCGGGGCAAGATCACGCTCTCACGGAATACCAGCGTAAAATATTTGCGTAATGCTGTTGTGTTTCGTAAAGTGAGTGTATAAGAACCGAAGACCTTTTTACTGAAATCGAGGCATTCCACCTTAGTCCTTAGAGGTGCAACGCATTTTCATTTTAATTGTTAATTGAGGATAAATGTGGATCTCAGTGGGCATACACTTAACATCAAGTGAACTGTGTGCCCATTTGTTTCCTAACGCTATAAAAAAATCTAGCGTATTTCTAGTTATTCGGCTCAAGCGTAGCGGTCGAGGCGAGCACACGCGTGTACAATTGTGAGAACTGAGTATAAGTGTATATTAGAAATCAATAATTATAAAAGGTTATTTGACGTATTATTTGAAGACCTGAACGAAAACCTTCAATACTATAAAGCGTGTATTATGATACATAAAACCGCATACCAATATAAATCATCCCTTATATATAAAAGAGGCCAATATGGATTATCGACAGGAATGTAATAAAGAAAACATTTTTTTATAGGAGAAAGGCAAACTAGCTGATGGTAAGTGACTACCGCCACCCATGAACAACGCCAATACCGGGGGAATTGCAGATGCGTTGCCAGCCTTTTGAAAAGAAGTAGACTCTTTTCTTGAAGGTCCCTAAGTCGTATCGGTCCGGAAAATTCTCTGGTGGTAGTCGATTCCACAGGGTAGTTGTGCACGGAGGAAAACTTCTTTTAAATCGCACAGTGGTGGACCGCCAGTCATCCAGATGGTATGGATGATATCGCGAGTTTTGTCGCGATGTACAATGGTGAAATTGTGAAACTGGAATTAGTCCGAACAATTCCTCAAAGCACTCTCCGTAGTCAATGCGATAAAATACGCAAAGAGAGTCAGCCAGTGTTAGTGAGTCAAGCCAATCGGAATGAGCTCGGTCGCCAACGATTCGAACGGCTCTGCGCTGGATGCGATCAAATAAAAGGAGCTGGCACTGGGGAGCCTCAGCTCAGAGATGGGATCAATATTCCCTGTGCAGCCGACCTGGGCCTTGTAAAGTTGCAGGTGGTGAGCCAGTACGAAATACTGTCCCGCTCTGCTGAGAATGCCAAGCATACTATATTGTATGTACATAGTCTTAGGGAAGTTAACAAAGATTTTTTTGGGAAAATTAATTTACTGTTGTAACTATCTTGAAAAATTATGAAAGAAAATAAGATAAAAGAAAATAAGATAAAAGAATGCATTCGAAAATATATAAACCTGCTTCGCGCCCGACTAAACATGGTTGATTACACACGTTACGAGCCAATTCTTATATTACTTTATATGAAGTTAATATGTGTCGATAGGGCAGTTTATCCATGTCTGAAGCGATTACTTGTGTATTTCGAACACGAAATATATTTGCCATAGTGCAACAAAAAAAAAAAATAAGCACAATTTTACTTTAATCGTACATTATTAGAAGCGTAGACCAACAAATATGACTGGCTTTGGATTTTACTGACATACTCTACTTTGCAGAGATCAATAAGGTGGCTTTTTTTGCACCAGGTTGTAACGAGCTAGCTGATCATTTAACTTCTTTATAGAAAAACGAGCACACAGTCCACCTAATAGCAAAAGAATGTTGTGGTTCATAGACACCTACATCTATCCTCAATTAAGAAACAAAACGCAGACACGTTGTTACCCCTGAGTCTTTTTAGTCATTTCAATAATCACTGAAGTAAGCGATTGGCTTTCATTTTTCATTAATATATTGTTGTCTGGTCCCGCTGACTTGTCTGAGGCGTCAGTGAATTTTGCGAGTACCGCTTGATTCGAGGGATGTGCGAGTATAGCTGCGTTGGTTATGATTGCTTTACACGCTTTCGATGCCTGTTTTGCTTCGTCTGCCCGTTCAATAATTGTTTTATCGCGCTTCTTTGCGTTGTGTAGATATGAGTTTAACGGTACTTATACGATATCAGCGTTGGATATATGGTCACGGTAGAAGTTAAGCATGTCAAGGAAACGTCAGAGATCTTCGGGTGGTTTTATTCTTTCTTGCGAGACTGTGACACCTAAAACTTGACTGTTGTCTGGCCTGTATTGCATTGGAATGGATTGACAGTTATACCATTTTATTCTTGCCTTTGTAATATAATTCTAATATGTTGTTTATGTGCTTCTTCATTTGATGAAGCGATTAGTAGGACATCGATGAATGGAAACACGTAGTCTAATCCCCGTTTTTACTTCTTTTATATAGCATTGAAAAGTTTGTCCGGCGGTTTTTAAGCCTGGATACAAACGAGAAAATTCGTATAATTCGAATGGATAAATGGCTGTTTCTACTGTCTCTTCTGAACTTACGTACTTGTTGATATGCGCGGTTGAGATCTATTGTTGAGAATATTGTTTGGTATAACAGACGACGTGTAAAGTCCTTGACTCCTGGGACGGTTTAGCGATCGACTATTATAATCACTTTGATTTTGCGGTAATCGCCACATACTCGTACGTCGCCATTCATCTTCGGTAATAAATATAACTAGCGGTGATGATAACCTTTGAGGACTCTTGCTATGTCTGCATAATCCTTGTTGAACCATATTTTCTAATTCGCTATTAGGTTTGTGCTGCGGAATGGGTCATGCTCTGTAGTGTATAGGTTGACCTTGTGTTTCAATAAAATGTTCGACGTTGATTTCCGGATTTGGCTGCATTGACGTTATTCGAGTTATACCAAGGAATTCAGCAAAAATGTCGTGGTAGCTTCTGTTGATATCGATACTTCGTACAGTAACTCTAAGTGAAGCGTTGATCTAGAGATTTGTGACTGCGTCAATTAATCTTCGATTTTTCAGATCTACAATCAACTGAGAGCGATTTAAAAAAATCAACTCCTAAAACAGCATTTATACGGGCAGCGTAAGTTGAGGTCGAGTACCAATATTTTCTCGTCATATGTAGATATCGTTGTATTATTCGATGTGTATAGCCTTAATGATAGGGACGTTGATATCTGGTCTGCTCTTCATGAAAGGACGGATATATTTGCCCCGGTCTCTACCAAGAAAAAGTATTTCGTTTTTTTGCCGGTGACTAATAGGTGGTATGACCTGTTGTCAACGCCGGCTTCCACCCCAGCTAGCGTTCCATTTAGTTTTCCACTGACTCACGAATAGTTGTAAGATCTGTTTAAAATATACACTACCCCATATCAACATAAAAAGTCCTTCCTTCTCCACGAAACAGACCACCTGCAGGCCCTTTGGTTTCCCTTGTCCTATCCAAAATTTCCCTACCTTTAACTCACCGTTTTTTCTTGTGCTTAGTTTTGCGTTGAAGTCTCCTATTAACACCGTATAATTGGATCTAGAGAAATGCTTGGCGCTAGAAATATTCCCATAAATTTACTCCAGCTCCTCATCGGGATGTGCCGAGGTTAGTACGTGAACCTGTATGACATTTAGCGAATATCGTTTGGTGATTCTGAGTATAAGGTACACAAGCCTCGTTGACACACTCCCAATCTTTACAACGTTGTTGACGAGAGACTTCTGGACGACAAATCCAACACCTCCTTCGGACAGATGGTTTCCCTCTTTTGCATGGTGATAGAACACGTTGCCAGATTCTCGAATCACCGTGTACTCCCCCTCTTTTCAGACCTTGAATAATCCTATAATTTGCCAGTGCAACTTGTCTATCTTTTCTTCCAGTTCAGGATCTTCTTGTCAGTCCTCAGAGTGCGTGCGTTGTATGTTTCCAGGTCGAGTCGTCTTAGGTGGCAAGCGGACCTCCATCTAAGATTCTTAGCACACCCTGCCTCACTGTTACCATGGTCGCCACTGTACCTAAGAATAGTCTGAACGCCTGCGACTAGGTACCATTTATTTGTGTCGTTGCTCGTGTTATACATATTGCCATTGTTATCAGGAAGATTTTGCTGCCCATCTCCTGCCTGTCTCCCTCTGTCGCCTTTTACGACAACCACGGGAAGATATGGGGTAGTGGATATTTTAACCTCCACTACACGTCAATATATTGCACAGCGTTGGTTATTTCCGAAGAACTTAATTTTAAAATAACATAACACAGGCAGTACAAGACCAAGCATCATAAACAAACCATAATGGCATAAGAGACTCGAAAGAGATATAGAAAAGTTGCGAGGTGACTGCGGTAGTAGATTAATAAAATATATCAACAATAATAGATCAAGCAATGTTTTTACATGGCCACCCACACCTGACATATAAACGACAATAGAAAACAAGAATAATTCTTAGAGCCTTTAAAACAGAAGCTAACGCTAATAGTCCATAGGCTGAAAAGATACAAGAGGGCACCAAAACGCAAAAATGATAACACCATATTTGCTACTATCAAACTACAAATAGAAGTAACAACCGACACCAACACCGAACTAGCAACATCAGATCAATTGGAGACATACTGGTCAAGCATGTGGGAAGAGCAAGTGCAGCATAATGATAAATATGGTTGGATAACAGATGAAAAATATAAGTGAAGCGCACTAGAATAAACGAAATTCGTCGAGATATCCAAATCTTATATAAATAACATTACAGTGTGGCCGTGGAAGGAAAAGGGGAGATCTCCCGCCGGGCAAGGTGTTCTACCCGGCGAGCGGCTAACGCTCCGAGTGGTGGTTCGGAGCTATTTTATATATGCTGGTTTACTTCGCAAGGTTGATAGCGTGATTTAGACTTCAATGCGTTTCGCTTGTGGCGTGACGACAGCGCCGCAACATTACCTGCCGCAACATACCCTGCTCAGACTGGTGCCAGTGGGGAATGCATGCTGTATGCGTAAGGGCAAGTGACGCCGGTGCGAACGGTATGCCGGTGTGTAATTCATGTCGTATTACGGACTTGCAAGTGATGTCGGTCTCAGAAGCCCCAGAAGCCTGCCTTAAAAATCTACGGTGAGTCAAGATGAACAAAAGTTGGACTGGCTTGCAGGAACTGAAGAATACAGAGGGTGATTCTCAGGAGTGAATAGTAATGGTTCTTGAGGATAGTGACGAAGGCTTGAAGTTTTAGTTGCCGAAGGCTGTTGGTGGCATTCAGATCACGTCGGTTGTGCCAATGTCCAACGCGGTGAAAGGAAAAGGGCAGATTTCCCGCCCGGCAAGGTATTCTGGTGCCAGGGGAGCGGCTAACACTCCGAGTGGTAGTTTGGAGCTATTTTATATATACCGTTTTACTTTTGAACTTTGATTGTGGCTCGACGACAGCGCCGTCACATTAGCAAGACTACACGACTGGAAATCAACTGGCATTGATAAAGTTCATAATTACTGGTACAAAAAACTAGACTCATTAGACAAAGTTTTCGCAAAAAATTTAACAGACATATTTTTTTTTTTTATTTATTAAGGACAACAAACAGTTGTATAATAAAAATTACAATTCAAATCCTATGTAAATATATAAGCTAATTACACAACCAACACCGTTATCCACAAAATTACCGTACTAATTAAAGTTATAAGGCACAGAGAATACAAATATAAAATAAAATAACTAAAAAAAATAAAACTAAAAAATTAAAGACAGCAATGCATACTTAGCCGTTATTAGCAAAATCGTAAATATTACACATTTATTACAAAAAATAAAACAATTGAGATTAACGTTATAAAATTATAAGAAAATTGTAATAAAGATAAAAAAAAATTACAAATCATTTAGTATACGTTTTACAGCTTTTCTAAATTGAGGTAGGGACATGGTAAATAAGTCTACATCGGAGAAGCTGTTGTTGTACAGTTCCATTATACGACGCAAAGGCGCACGCTTGCCCGCATTTGTTTTGCACAGACTAAGGAAAAACAAACGATGCACGTGAGTGTTTCGTATTCTTTGTGAGTGACTTGGTACACGAAGGTATATACAGTTGACAAATTGAGAGCAATCAAAAGAGTTACGCCAAATTTTGTAAAGAAAAGTACAGTCAAGTAGTAATCGCCTATTACTTAAAGTTGTTAAATAATATTTATGCAAGAGGTAGTCATAAGAGGACCAAGAACAGTAACATCTGTAGTTTACAGAGCGTAGATACTTAGCTTGAACCGATTCTAGTAAATCACTATATCTTTGGTAGAAGGGATTCCAAACTTGTGTGGCGTATTCCAATTGGGGTCTGATAAGAGATTTATAGAGCAGTAGATAAGTGCCAGGCTTTTTAAATGGCTTACAAGTTCTCATGATAAAACCGTAAAGCTGAAACGCTTTGTTGATAATGTGGTTAATGTGGTAATCAAAATGAAGCTTAGAGTCAAAGAACACGCCAAGGTCTTTAATAAGCGAAACGTTGTCAAGAGGAGTATTGCAAAGAGAATATGCGAATTTAATAATATTACTTTTTTTAGTGAAGGTGATAGTTTTACATTTAGGGAGGCTAAGAATTAGTTTATTTTCTACACAATAGGAAGTTAAACGATCCATGTTATCTTGAAGTAGAATACAGTCATCAAATGTTTTTATACTACGAAAATTTTTTAGATCATCAGCATATAGCAAGAAATGAGAATTTTTGAAACAAGTCGATATATCGTTTATAAAGATTAAGAACAGAAGAGGCCCTAATATTGAGCCCTGTGGCACGCCAGATGATACATTTATTTCATCGGACGAGAATCCATTAATGACCACCTTTTGTGTCCTGTTTGTGACGTATGATGAAAACCATCTTATTCTTAGGACAACTAAATATACCCGAATTTATTGCAACAGGAATAGCTTACATGCTACGGAAATCTCAATACTCTCCAAAACCGTCCTAATACAGACCAATTACTTGCCTACAGACAATTTACAAGGTCCCCAACACTTTTAATCTCAGCAATCACAGCTAAAATCAATGAAAACAAAGAACAACAGCAACATAATAGCAAAAGAAAAAAGTGTACAGCCGTGGCCACATGGGATGAAAGGAACAGTTGATTATAGACTCAATAGTCCACAAATATGCCGCCACAAAAACTAGAAACCTTCATTGTATAGATTACTACGATTGATAGTACATAGATTAAAAAAAAGCTTTGATATACAAAATAAACCCAAAAATAATAGACATCTTACATTATATCATCGCCCGTTGGAAAACTACACTCCAATTGTATTAACGCCACAACACCGTATGAACTCGCCAGATATTTATTAGGAAGGGTATTGAAAAGGAACCAGGCTCGCAAGGTCCTCTTGAAAAGGAACCCAGTCAGGCTTAAACGTTCAACTAAGAAACAGAAGGGAGGAATCGAGGCTTCTCTCGATCCGGCCTCCTATCACGCCTACGTTGGGTTCGGGAACAACGTATGTGATCTCCGCAACGGAGTAACACAAAAGGGCCATAACCTCTTCCTTTTCAGAAAATAGGTTCAGGCGGGGATTACGGTTCTTCCGAAGTCGTCCCGGTCCCAACGCCTTAATTCTTCGATGTGGACTGTATAATTTTGAGGGATGAATTTCTTGGGAATAAAACAGCAATTATCTTCAAACCGTTCCGTGAGAGAGTAATCACTTTTCCCTATCACTTCCCAACACTTTTTCTTCTTATTGACTGCTGGTCTTGCACTTTTTCCTGAACTAATCCTGAAGGATTCCCGAACTTCACCGAACTTCCCCGAAGGATTCCCGAACGAATTGCAAGAAAACTCGTTTACTGAGCTACCCCTGAGCTATATGCGAAAGTGTGAAAGTGTATATAGAAAAGAAAGTTGCATGCGCAACTCAATTACATCAATTTGTACTATCACTCTCTCACGGTTTTCTCAATAATTTATTTTGTATAAGACATACATTTATACAATTTACTTATAAAGGTAGCACAAAAAAATATCTTTACAACGATATACGTTACATTTTCATATCACAAAAAACCTTTTATTTATTTAACAAAATATGCCTATTTTACTCACATGTTCAAAGTTGAAATTTCTTAAATATTTAACATAGAAAGTTAAAACAATGTTTCCCACTTGAAATTATACATATCTTAATTAATACAACAGTTTAATTTACATTCTTTCTATTCATTTCACTATTAAAACACTTTTGAATTTCTTATACAAAACTATCATTATTTCACTTGTTCACAGGAATTCTCACATAAAAATAACACAGAATTCACCTCTTTTGCACGTACAATCAATCTGAAATGTTTTACAAGTCATTACATACATAAATTGCTGAAATTGCAAATATTTAGATTTCTACATATTTGGCCTCCTAAGTACGTGGCTAGGGTGCGTCTGTGATCTCACACTATTTGAACAACTAACTTTTGCACGGCTATCGACTATCAGTAAAAATGGAAAGTCTAATATCAACAATAATAGGTGAATAAATGCTTCTACACAATTCTCAAACTGTAGGAAACTATTTCTAATCAGATTCTTATCAGTTATCATGTCTCTTATCAGATAACATAGACAAAATATTTCATGAATCAATACATTGAAAATAGGCATTTGTTTTCGTACAAAACATATCAAACTCATATAAGACAATACTTATGCAATTAATTTCCATTGATTCTACTTATGCATAGCGATCATCTCGACCGGGGAACAAATCCGGTCTCTAACTTTATTTTAATATTTCTTTAAATTAACATTATTAGAAAGATGATTTCAACCGGGGAACGAATCCGGTAACATAATTTATATCTTAAAAGTTCCCTATATGAATTTATTAAAAGATATTACTAAGAAAACGATAAACTATTCCGGCCTGGGAGTCGAACCCAAGACCTTCACATCATTAATTCGATATTTCTTTAAGATTCAACTAAGCATTTTCTTATTAGAATATTGTTGCTTGATAATTTGCTTTTTAGAAGCTATTCGTGATCGGTTAACTAATAAATTGAAATATTCTTATAGGCGCGTCGCCAACAAGCTCCCCCCCCCCCGTGCGTCAGCACCATCATTTGGGAGGCGTCGCGGGTACCAGGACTATTATTCTGGATGTAGGTCTCCTCAAGATACCTGTGCTAGTAATGACGTCAACCACTCCGGTGTGACGGTCTGGTCCCGGTAGCGTCCTACTAATCTTGCCTTTCGGCCTCGTATTTCATGGCAACGAATGATCTATTATCAAGACAATATCACCTTCTTTAGGTTCCATAAACTTTCCGTTATTACCTGTTCGAGGTATTAAAGTAGGCATATATTCTTTCAGCCACCTTGTCCAAAAATGGTCGGCTAACCTCTGTGCAGATTTCCAATTGAGTTGACCCGTCAGATGTAGCTCTAAAAATAATCCAGGTGGTCGATTACCACATGAGCGTCCCAGAAGAAAATGATTGGGTGTCAAACCCTCTTCAGGACTATCCATACTGAATGTTACCAGAGGTCTGGAATTTACAGTATACTCTGCTTCTAAAAGCAACGTATGCAGAACCTCCTCTCGCGGGCTCCTTTCTTTGAGCGTAGCGGTCAACGCAATTTTAATTGATCTTACTAACCTCTCCCAGGCGCCACCCATGTGCGGTGCTCCCGGAGGTATAAATTTCCATTTAATATATTTTTTAAGTGACTCATTTTTCATGCCCTCATAGCATTCTTCGCATGCTTTCAATAATTCTTTATTCGCAGCTTTGAAATTTGTCCCGTTATCGCTGTATATAACGGCTGGTTTTCCTCTTCTGGTGATAAATCGCCTCAATGCCATTATCATTGACGCTGGTGTCAATGAGGCTGCTAATTCCAGATGTACTGCTCTGATGGTCAGACACGTAAATAAAATGCCCCAACGTTTTTCGTGTCGCCTTTCTGTAGTCACACTCATAGGTCCGAAATAATCCACGGCTGAGCATGTAAAAGGTGGTTCATGATGAGCTATTATTCTCTCCAGAGGAATATTTCCTTGTGGCACGTTCTGCGGCTTTGACCTGTATATCCTGCACCACCGACAGTGATGTGACACACTTCGTACTACATTACGCAAGTTCAAGACATAAAATTTTTGGTTCACCTCATTCAACACCGTCTGGTGATTGGCATGTCCAAAATGATGATGAATTTCTCTAATCATCATTTTAACGATTTCGTGTTTACCGTCTAATACGACAGGTTTTCTACTTTCCTCGGTCAAATTAGACTTAAAAGGTAAACGCCCATTTAAACGGAGTAAATTATCTTCTCCTATTTCCATAGATAATTTACTTAAGCGTGAACTTCTTCCAACGCTTTTGCCTGCTTTCAAGCATTTCATTTCCGAATGAAAACACTCGTCCTGAATGAACTTCCAATTAATAATTCAGCTTTTTTCAAGAGCGCTATGTCCAACGCGCCATCGGGTCCTTTAACCGACTTTGCTAAAACTTCGTTGGAACACATAACCGACTTTTCGGCTGCGTGGTCGGGTCCCTTAACCGACTTTCTTAAACTCTTGAATTTTTCCACCGCTTGTAAGGTGCGTGTATTGGCCCCAAGGAATTTCTTAAAGCTGCTAAATCGTCCGTAGTCTGGTAGACTTAACGGTTCTTGCTTTCTCAGCGCATTTACGCCTTTTGGCGATTTTTCTTCACCTGTTTCTAAGCTATTTATGGTGTCCACTTGTTTGGGCCATAAATCAGGACTTTTCCTGAGGAATTCAGGTCCTTGAAACCAGCGATGACTTACATCGAAGGTGGAAGGAAAATTTCTAGTGGCGTCGTCTGCCACGTTTTGTGACGTTGGAACCCATCGCCATTCACATGGTTTACTGTAATCTTCGATCTCAGCCAATCGATGAGCAACGAATGGTTTAAAAGCGCGAGGATCTGACTTAATCCACGCTAACACTGTTCGTGAGTCCGTCCAAAATACTCTCTCGGATATCTCGTACTTGCTCTCTTCACTAACTGATGCAGCCAGTCGACTGCACATAAGAGCTGCTCGCAATTCAAGCCTTGGAATCGAAATTGTTTCAGCGGCGCTACTCTTGTCTTTGCGGCAATCAGCGTAATCCGCCTCTCTCCTAGCTCGTCCGTGTTGACGTAATACATGCTTTTTCACTAGCATCCGTGAAAGTGTGTAACTCGCCCTTGTTGACACCTTCAGCAACTAGGTCTAGGTACTTCTAAATGACCTAATTTCTTCACTTCCGATATCCATTTACAAAATAACACGTGTAATTCGTGTGTAACTTCTTCATCCCAAGAGATGCCTGTCCTCCATACTTGCTGGATCAGCGACTTCCCTTGAATCGTTATGGGTGATGCGAGTCCCAAAGGATCGAAGACTGACATCACAGCGCTAGTTATCTCCTTCTTCGTAGGCGGTCGTAAACCCTCCATCACCTCTTCCGGTGTGTTACGAAGACTTATGGAGAAACTTATTATATCCCGTTTGATATTCCAAATCAAACCTAAAGTGCGCTCTGTGTGCTCTTTATCTCCCAGCGAAGCACTGTCGCTCTTATATTTATTTTCCATTTTACATAAAACTTCGGGTCGGTTGCTAGCCCATCCCCTCAGTTGGAAAGAAGCACGTTTATGTAATTCATTCATATCGTTTACTATCCTTTCGGCCGTCATCACGTCGGGAAATGCCTGTAGATAGTCATTCATATAAAAATTGCTTTCCGTAGCGGAAGCTGCTTCTGGATAAATATGTGCGTTGTCCTGCGCATTTCTATTCTTCACATACATAGCGATGCATGGTGATGATGCCGCTCCAAATATGAGTGACGTCATTCTATACTCTTCCAGTGGCGTGTCACGATTGTGCCGCCATAAGAATCGAAGGCTATCCCTGTCTTCTTCCCGGATTTTCACTTGCAGGAACATTTCATTAATGTCTGCCATCACTGCCACGCTTCCTTCTCTAAATCGTAGCAGAATTCCAAACAACGACTTCAATAAGTCCGGTCCGGTTAACAATGCATCATTGAGACAACGTCCGCCCGTCTTTGCGGCGGCGTCGAAAACTATCCTTATTTTCTTTTTCTGTGGGTGAGTCACTGCGAAGTGAGGAAGATACCACGTGCGTGGGGAAATGGAAATATGGTTCGCTTTCTCTGCGTAACCGTTAACGATAAGATTTTCAATTTGCTGCTCATATTCTTTTTTCAACTCGTTCTATTCGACGGCATGCACTCATTGTCTGTGCGCCACAACAAAGCAGTCTCGTTCCTATTATTAGGTATACGACGTACCGTTTTGCTCAAAATATTTAAAGCTCGTTCTTCTGGGTCGTTCGTGGGCTTTCTCGCAGACACTCCCAGAGATTCCAAACTAAAATAATCCTTGATTAACTTATCCATGTCCTCCTCCTTCTTGGTGGAAATGTGGTTAACAATCTTGATTGGTTTGATGCCACCCGATACGTGACCATGTAAAACCCATCCAAGTTTAGTTAGCGATGCTACAGGTAGGTTCTTACCTCCTGAAATTAATTACCGAATAACTATGAGATACCAATTGTCCTGGCCAATTAATATGGTAGGTCTGGACCTCTCATACATCAACTCGTCCTTAATCGGTGTCAAATGAGAACACCGTTGCAATAATTCTCGGCTTACTGACTGCGGAGAAAGGTTAAGTGACTTAATTGTTTGTACACTTATCTCCTCTAAGTCGTTAGAGTAAATGCCTTTTATCTTAACGTTTAAGCGATACAAACTGTCGTCGTTAATTCGCTTACCTCCCACGGCTTTAATACGTAATTCTTCTTTACGTCCGCGAGGCGCTAACTTCTGAGCTATCCACTCCTCTATGAGTGTCATGGTCGATCCCTCATCCAGAAGAGCTGTTGTCTTGACCTTTCCTCTAGGTCCATACAACTCGACCGGTATAATCTTTAAGTATGCATATGCCAGTGCATTTACTGTACTAACAGTTGTAATTTGAGCCCCTTTACCCCCCTCGTCCCCTTGCGGCGAGGTATTTTCATTGGGGTATCGGTATAGCATTCGATGATGTGACATTCTACATCCCTCTACACCACATTTTTTCGCTCTGCACTCTAACCTCCTATGGTTAGGTGACAAACATTGGAAACATACTTTCGCTTTTTTAACCGCGTCCCATTTCTCGCGATTATTCATATCCTTAAACTTGTAACAACTCACTATAGAGTGCTCCTTGTTACATATAACACACTTATGTGTTACCCGACTTACCGGCTTATCCTGGGTTATCATAACCACTTGTCGGTTGTGCCCTTTATTATTTTGGCGTTCTAGACGCTCGCTCGTATTACTTCGGCGCTCATAGCGCTCGCTCTTAGCAAGGTTGCGTACAAACCCCTTTGCGGTGTGTACAGTTTGCTTCCTGAATTCAGGACGCTTCCGTTTTTCAGGCACATTTTCATTGCTTAAGGACGTTAGAAATTGTTCACTCAATAAATTTAAAAACTTGGCCATCTTCTGTAACTCTGGCTCCAAAGGATGCTGAGCTCGATATTCAAACCATTTAAATTTATTCATAGTTCCGAGTTTCTCCACTATGCGGCTTACTCCGGTGAGTATAACTCCGGTGAGTATAAATACTGTGGTTGATTCAATGCTTGTATTGTGGCAACCACGTTCGTAATGCCACTTGCAAAAGATCCTATATTCCGGCAATCTTCTGCCAATCTTGGCATACGTCTTACATTCTCGATTTCGGCTAGAATGAGCATCTCTACCCTACCGAATCTTCTTTCGAGAGCGTTCATTATTTCTTCAGGTTCACACAAAGTAAACAACAAGGACTTAACCGCTTCCTTAGCGGTGCCCTTTAATGCAATCCTAAGGCGTGCGACATTCTGCACCCCTGAAAATTGGCTTCTTGTGTCTTCAAACACCGTTTTAAAAATTATCCATTCACCCGGTCTCCATCGAACATCGGTAATTCCTGGAGGAAATGAAGCTGGGAAGACTTATCTTTTCCCGCTATCTTTAGTGCACTCACAATCGCTTCGGTCAATTCTGACACCTCACTCGCGTGTGTTTTCTGTGCATTTCCTTGGTTGCGCTCGATCTCCGCCCCTTTGCGGCGTGATCCTTTACACGCTTCCTTATCAGTAATATCGGGTTGCGTTACACTAACCGGCGCGCTCATTATGGCCAGTTGAACCCAACTCCTTACGAAAGGTTCCACCTGAGTATTCCGCTCTTCATCATTCTCACTCGAGTCGATCTCCTCTTCTCGGTTGAGTCGTGCCAACTCCAATTGAGACTTGGCTAAGGCAGCAGCTGCCTGTGCTCGTTCGAGCTCTGAGCGTTCGAATTTAATCCGCGCCTCTAATTCGGCTTTCAGCCTCGCCGATCGCGATGACCTACTACCTCTTTGACCCTTTGTCACTAGTGTGCCCGATTACTGTCCTTGACGATGACGCTTCTTCGGTCCTTTGACCTACTTTTTCGACTACCGTTTCACTCCTGGATATAACGGATTGTTTTGCGGTGCTGGCCTGCGTACCACTGGTGTCCGTCCTGTTGCTCGTCGTTGCCATGGACGTCCCTGAGTCCCACGTGCATGTGGACGTATCGGTGGTGGCTCCACTTGAAGGAGTTGTTCCACTCGAAGCAGTAGCTGTGGTCGCTCCAGATGATTCCGCCTCGTTAGCTTTTCTTGAGGGCCCTGTCCTTGTCCTGCTTCCTTCGCTTCTCCCTGTCTGGTCTTGTGCCTTCTTCATCTTGCAGGAAGGTGATTGTTGGCCTACGGTCCCTAACTGTCCCTACGGTCCCTACAATCCCTTACCTCTAACCCTTCTACACCCCAACCTAACCCCACTACCCCTCCCCCCCTTTATCTCCCAACCCTACAACCTTACTACCACCCTAAACGCCCTATCAGCCCTATCAATCCTGAACGGGGCCTACCGAGGTGAGCCGTCCAGGGATGGAGTCGTGCAGGAATGGAATGGAGGAAAGGTTTAGGAACTGTCCCGCCAAGGAATATGATGAAACAGACGAGCGGTAGTGCAAGCGCAGTCTCGCTCGAGAGAACTGCTCCACCCGAAGGTGTTGTGCCAGAGCCCGACCGTTTGGCACCGTTAGGTGGTCGGGATGTATGCTGCGCTTCGTCGCCCAGTCGCCGGTAACGCCTCGTCCAAGCGCCCTCCTCCGGCCGCGATGCAGTCAGGTGCCCACGAGCACCCTCGCCTGGCGGCAGCAGCCGTGGATGCTTCTTCTTCTTGCACCCTCTGATGACCCGACAGGAAATGCCGGACACGGTCGTCCAACAGGAAATGCCGGACACGGATCGTCCGACAGGAAAATGCCGAGCATGCTTGCCTGACAGGAAAAATGCCAAGCCCTGCTTGGCCACGATGAGTGCCTTCACAAGACACCTGCGCCTGGTTGCGATACGTGCCCCATGCGAGCACACGCCCCAAGCCGCAATCCCGGTTTTCTTTCTTCCGGTAGTTCCAGGTCCAGTCCTACTGCGCTGACCTGGTCTTCTGGCCTTTGGTCCTGTTGCTTCAGCTCAAACCTCCGGCTTCCTTCGGTTGCTGATCTTCACTCGGCTCCGAAGGTCTTCTTTCTCCATAACCAGCAGTCCACGGCTGGTTCCTCAATCCGGCTCGAAGGACCAATTGAAAAGGAACCAGGCTCGCAAGGTCCTCTTGAAAAGGAACCCAGTCAGGCTTAAACGTTCAACTAAGAAACAGAAGGGAGGAATCGAGGCTTCTCTCGATCCGGCCTCCTATCACGCCTACGTTGGGTTCGGGAACAACGTATGTGATCTCCGCAACGGAGTAACACAAAAGGGCCATAACCTCTTTTTTTTCAGAAAATAGGTTCAGGCGGGGATTACGGGTCTTCCGAAGTCGTCCCGGTCCCAACGCCTTAATTCTTCGATGTGGACTGTATAATTTTGAAGGATGAATTTCTTGGGAATAAAACAGCAATTATCTTCAAACCGTTCCGTGAGAGAGTAATCACTTTTCCCTATCACTTCCCTACACTTTTTCTT
This sequence comes from Parnassius smintheus behrii, assembly GCA_036936625.1. NCBI lineage: Eukaryota > Metazoa > Arthropoda > Insecta > Lepidoptera > Papilionidae > Parnassius > Parnassius smintheus. The sequence continues at coordinate 11,443,958 of JAUPFT010000026.1, read as the reverse complement.
CTTATTGACTGCTGGTCTTGCACTTTTTCCTGAACTAATCCTGAAGGATTCCCGAACTTCCCCGAAGGATTCCCGAACGAATTGCAAGAAAACTCGTTTACTGAGCTACCCTTGAGCAATACGCGAAAGTGAGCCGCGCCATTCGCGCGCCTGCGCAACTCAATTACATCAATTTGTACTATCACTCTCTCACGGTTTTCTCAATAATTTATTTTGTATAAGACATACATTTATACAATTTACTTATAAAGGTAGCACAAAAAAATATCTTTAGCCTGCCTTGCCTGGAAGAGATCGCTATGTAGCGATAAGGCCGCCAAATTGTACATGTAATCTGCTCTCTGTTATGATCTTTGTAAATTTGTTTGTGGTGTGCAATAAAGTATATTCATTCATTCATTCAACTTTACTACGATATACGTTACATTTTCATATCACAAAAACCTATAATATTTATTTAACAAAATATGCCTATTTTACTCACATATTCAAAGTTGAAATTTCTTAAATATTTAACATAGAAAGTTAAAACAATGTTTCCCACTTGAAATTATACATATCCTAACCAATACAACAGTTTAATTTACATTTTTTCTATTCATTTCACTATTAAAACACTTTTAAATTTCTTATACAAAACTATCATTATTTCACTTGTTCACAGGAATTTTCACATAAAAATAACACAGAATTCACCTCTTTTGCACGTACAATCAATCTGAAATGTTTTACAAGTCATTACATACATAAATTGCTGAAATTGCAAATATTTAGATTTCTACATATTTGGCCTCCTAAGTACGTGGCTAGCGTGCGTCTGTGATCTCACACTATTTGAACAACTAACTTTTGCACGACTATCGGCTATCAGTAAAAATGGAAAGTCTAATATCAACAATAATAGGTGAATAAATGCTTCTACACAATTCTCAAACTGTAGGAAACTATTTCTAATCAGATTCTTATCAGTTATAATGTCTCTTATCAGATAACATAGACAAAATATTTCATGAACCAATACATTGAAAATAGGCATTTGTTTTCATACAAAACATATCAAACTCATATAAGACAATACTTATGCAATTAATTTCCATTGATTCTACTTATGCATAGCGATCATCTCGACCGGGGAACAAATCCGGTCTCTAACTTTATTTTAATATTTCTTTAAATTAACATTATTAGAAAGATGATTTCAACCGGGGAACAAATCCGGTAACATAATTTATATCTTAAAAGTTCCCCATATGAATTTATTAAAAGATATTACTAAGAAAACGATAAACTATTCCGGCCTGGGAGTCGAACCCAAGACCTTCACATCATTAATTCGATATTTCTTTAAGATTCAACTAAGCATTTTCTTATTAGAATATTGTTGCTTGATAATTTGCTTTTTAGAAGCTATTCGTGATCGGTTAACTAATAAATTGAAATATTCTTATAGGCGCGTCGCCAACAGGTATTTATCAAGGTTTCCAAGGATTCCCTGAGTCATCATCTATGGTTTTGTGTCGCACTGTACCCTCTGTCTCACCTACTGCCGAGTGCCAAGCCGGACATAGCTTCAAATACAACACCACAGAAATTATCACACCCCTTCTCCGCGGAAATGCGATATTGAAGTTACACAATTGAAAAAGTAGTGATACTTTTATAACTTTCACTTTACTTTTCCTAAAATATTTTTCTTAATTAAGAACTGGAAACGGTAGCTAGTCTCAAACTTCCCGAACTTCTCGAATAAATAACGAATACAGCGACTTACTACCCTATCGAGGAAGCGGTGGTGTAGCTACTTTAGGGCTAGGCGGGACAGTGCTTCAGGCCCAAGTTCAAGGAGCCCCTTAGCCTCCATGAACGACGTTCGAAAAAGTTATATAATATCCTAGTTTAATAAATTTTCGACTTTTAGCCATTAGGCTCCTTATTAACCAACCTTGAGCGGTTAGAAATAAAATCACAACACATTTTATCACCTCCAGAACATAAACACCATTGTTAAAACAAAATCGTCTACTTTGTCATCATATTTGGACGACACTAAATTTATACTCCAAAACAGAAAAAGAAATTAAAAGTTAATAGACAGCACGACATAATTTATTATATAAACACTACACGTAATAAGAGGTAAAATAAAGCCAAGTGACTACACAATTATCACTTCTGACATAATCATAGCTATGGGACCTATAAAAGTAAAATGTAAAGTTACAGCCTATATACGTCCCACTGCTGGGCACAGGCCTCCCCTCATTTTTTGAGAGGGTTTTAGGGTAAGGAAGTGTCCGCCGCGCTGCCCCAATGCGTGTTGGCGAATTTCACACGTCTTCGAGAAATTTTTTTTCTTATTCCTCAGACATGCAGGTTTCCTCACGATGTTTTCCTTCACCGTCGAGCACATGGTATATCAGGACTTAAAATTGCAATTAACAATTTTATTGGTGCCGGCGGGGATCGAACCCTGTTCTGTTATATTTACAGCGAGCGTTAACCAGCTGAGTCTGAGTCTGAGCTACCACGGCTCATATGGATGGTACCTATAGATCTTTATAAATATTTAGAATAGAGACAACTTAAAGACTAAATCATACGGCGATTAAACACAAGTTGAATACATAATACAAACGAAGAGTAACCACAGTATGCAAAACACATCTCTCTGGAATCTTATTAAATCGTTAAATACCTACGTGATATCAGTATTAACCTACTCATTTGGAGTAATTAAATTGAATAAAACTGACATACGGCGCACAGAAGGAGCCACATGCACCATACTTACGAAACACAACAATTTACACCATAAATTCCAAATAGAGATACTCAATAAAACGACAAAAAGGAGGGAGAGCCCTAATAAACATTCATCACCTTTGGCAGAAATAAATTAGTAGCCTCAAAACATTTTTTCCACAACAAATTTCGCACCAGTAAGATTCATAAAGCCTTAAGATATCTTAACTAGACTGCACTTAACCAAAATAATCAGACAAATAAAGAACACAACAACACTAATAATTCACAAAAACTAAAATTAGAGAGCAAAACGAAATATCTGCACGGACGACACCCACATAACCCAGAATAACCACAGGTAGACACAGTAGCATCAAATAAATGGCTTAAAATTGGTAACCTATTCTCGCAAACTGAAGGTTTTAATAATGTCATAAAAGACCCCACAATAATCAACAAGAAATGCCGCAAGTGCCTAATCGAACCAGTGACCCTGCAACACATAACACATACAGACACAACCAAGTACATTATTCATTATTCATCAAAAACTAGCACAAAAACATAAAATATACAAGACACAAACACAATATATTGTACGTGATATATAAATACATATCACGAACTATTTAAAAAAATTCTAAACACAAACTTTACTACGACCGCGCCATACTTACCGATAGGACCATTCACTATAATAGACCAGACAACACTACAGGATAAAGTAAATAATAACATCTATCTAACAGATACTGCAAAATGCAGCACACACAACTTACAAAAGACAATAGGTGAGAAGATAAGCAAATATGCAGAGCTAAAACAGACCTAAAATATAAATTATACTCCAAAAAGCTGCAATTTCAAATACCTGTCGAGTTGTAAGAAGATTCATGCAATTTGAAGAATAAAATGAAATAGCTTCCCATAACACCCCACCTACTTAAATATTCACTACACGCTGCATTTACTTGGCTTGGGCCCATATAAGCAGTCAAAACTAGCCAAGGAGCTAAGAAACAAAAATGTTTCTACATAATAATAATAATCATCATCATCATTATAGCCCTTCACAAGTCCACTGCTGAACATAGGTCTCCCCCAAGGTATGCCACAAAGCACGGTCCTGAGCCACCTGCATCCATCGACTTCCTGCATGTTTACCAGGTCGTCGCTCCATCTAGTGGGGGGTCGCCCTACACTTCGCCTACCGGTACGAGGCTGCAACTCGAGAACCTTTTTTCCCCAACGGTTGTCGGTTCTTCGAGCTATATGGCCGGCCCATTGCCACTTCAGCATACTAATCCGTTGGGCTATGTCGGTCACTCTGGTTCTACTGCGGATATCCTCATTTCTAAGTTTATCACGCAGAGAAACCCCGAGTATAGCCCTCTCCATAGCTCGCTGAGCGACTTTGAGCGTCCTCATACGGCCAGCAGTGAAGGATCACGTCTCGGTTGCGTAGGTCATCACTAGCAACACTCACTGGTTGTAAAACTTAGTTTTCAGGTTTTGAGGTACACCTGACGAGAAGATGTAACGTAATTTCCCGAACGCTGTCTTGCGGATTAGAATCCGTCGATTGACCTCTCGGTCGAAATTCGACTTACCTAGTTGTTTGTTTTGTCTTGTCCATTTTAATCTTAGGACCTATCCGTTGGGAGGCACTATTGAGGTCATTGAGCATAGAGCTTAGGTCCTCCAGCGATTCTGCCATAAGGATTATGTCGTCGGCCAATAGAAGGTGGGTGATGTACTCGCCATTGATGTTAATACCTAATAATCCTTTCCAGTACAGTAGCTTGAAAACATCTTTCAATTCAGTTGTGAAGAGTTTCGGGGAAATAACGTCATCCTGTCTTAAACCTCTCTGCAGTTGGATAGGTTTTGTACTCTGGTTCTGTACTCGGATAGCCATCGTAGCCCTATTGTACAAACACTTCAGCACTTCGATATACCGACAGTCAACTTGGTACCGCTGAAGAGAATGTAGCACCGCCCAATTTTCGATGAAATCAAAGGCTTTCTCATAATCCATATACGCTAGGCAAAGTGGCATATTGTACTCTTCGGACTTCTGTACGATTTCCCGAAGAGTGAAGTTTGTGTTTGTGGTTTGTAGTACTAAGCCTTTTCGGAAAACGGCTTGTTAGGGAGGCTGGAAGTCATCAAGTTGACGTGCGAGACGATTCGTAATGACTCTCGAAAACAGCACATAGACACGGCTCAGAAGGGATATCGATCTGTAGTTCTTCAAGAGGGCGTTGTCACCTTACTTGAAGAACAAGACCACCGCATTTGTGCTCCACGCTTTGGGAGTAGTGCCTCCATAGAGGACGGAATTAAAGGCATCTGAAGGACTTCAAGTGCCGGTTTTCCACCCGCTTTCAGAAGCTCCGCTGTAATCCATCCTCGCCCGGAGACTTGTCGTTTTTAAGGTGCTGGAGAGCCATTCTAATCTCGCTCAGACTGACTTTCGGGATATCATCGGAATAGTGTCGGATAAGACTTGCTATTGGATCGTTTTTTTCTATTTTTTTTCTATTTTTTTATCAACGCCATCTAGTCCCAAGGTAATAGACAACTGATAAACATACTTATATATTTTCTAAATACATAAATATTATGGATAAATTACACCCAGACACAGAACAAATGATCGTGCTCATCACACAAACATTTGTCCTGGGTGGGAATCGAACCCACGACCTCCGGCATAGCAGTCAGGGTTACTAACCATTAGACCAACAGGCCTGTCAAATTTATTATTTCACACTTGCGTGTGGCTCCAACGATGATGTGTACAGCTGCCCATAGACCATCTCAATCTCACGCAGAATCTCAGGTGTCCCGGAAACGATGCTGCCACCCTCAGTCTTCAGCTTTGACTCGCTCTTTCTGAGGAACAGATCTCTGGCAAATACTTTGAAGCCCTGGTTCCGCTCAATAGCTTCTTCAATACGAGCAGTATTGAAGTTGCGTAAGTCCTGCCGCATGCATTTGGTGACCTGTCTGTTCAATTGCCTGTACGCTTTCAAATCTGCTGACGACTGCAGCTTCATCGCTTGTCTAACATCCATGAGATTAAGATTGTGATCGGAAAGTTTTTGTGTTCCTCTGCGGCGGGTCTTGCAGAACTTAGCTCCGACCGCATAGCGCATGACGGGGACGGAGCGTTGACTTCACTAGACGAGACCTCTCCAACTTAATGTTTAGGTTCAGTGTGCCTCTAACCATTTAGTGATCGCTACCAGTTTTCACCCTCGCGATTACTGAGACATCACTGAACAGTTGTTGTCTGGTCGTCATAATGAAGTCAATCTCAATTTTTGTCGAACCGTCGGGGCTCGACCAGGTCCACTTCCTGTGGGGCCGTTTCTGGAAGAAAGAGATCATCATAAAGAGTCCCTCTTTCTCCATAAAGTTGGCCAGCTGCTGGCCCCTACGGTTCCGTTGCCCTACTCCAAATTTCCCTAACTTTAGCTCAACGCTTTCTCTTGTGCTTAATTTTGCATTGAAGTCTTCCAACAAAACCGTGTAGTGAGTTTTGGAGGAATGCATGGCTCTAGAAATATCCTCATACATTTCCTCCTCCTCCTCATCGGGATGTGCCGAGGTTGGTGGGTAAACCTGTATGTACCTTCAGCGAATACCGTTTGGTGATTCTGAGTATCAGGCACGCGACCCTCGTCGACACACTCCCAATATTTACAACGTTGTTGACGAGAGACTTGTAGACGATAAATCCGACACCTCCTTGGGACAGAAACAGAAACTTTTTATTCAATGTAGATTATAACAATACTTATTGAAAGTCACTTTTTTCATTTACCACTGGTTCGCAAAAAAAAAACCTCTGTCCTGGGAAGAACCAGCAAGAAACCCAGCGGGACTATTTTTTTTCCAATAATAGCTTACAATAATTTTTACAATAAACAACACAAGACAAATTAGAAATAGCTTGGTAGCGATCACCCTTCGCAGGAGTTATTATTATCCATAATTTCCTTAATATTATAATAACCCTTTTTATACAAACTTAGTTTAATAACATTTTTGAACTTTGTGTATGACAAATTTTGTATATTTTCTGGGATTTTGTTGTAAAAGCGTATACATCGCCCCAAGAATGAATTACTGACTCGGTGGAGTCGAGTAACTGGTACTACTAGCTTGTGTCTGTTCCTAGTATTTACAGAATGAATATCACTTATTTTCGCAAAACTACTTTTATTTTTATGTACGTACATTACATTTTCATAAATGTATTGAGAGGCCAGAGTTAATATATTAATTTCCTTAAATTTTTGTCTCAGTGACTCTTTTGGTTTTAAATTATATATTGCTCTAATGGCCCTCTTCTGTAAAATAAATATAATTTCAGTGTCACTCGCGTGTCCCCATAGCAAAATACCATACGACATAATGCTATGGAAATAACTAAAGTAAACTTTTCTAGCTGTTTCAACACTGGTAAGAGTTCTAATCTTTTTCACAGCATATGCTGCAGAACTAAGTCTGCTAGCTAGTTTTGATATATGGGTGAGCCATTGAAGCTTTACGTCCAGTGTGATTCCAAGAAAAATGGTAGTATCAACAAGACTCAGTAGCCTCCCATTCAAAATTACATTAGTATTGACATGTTTAACATTAGGAGTTACGAATTTCATACATTTAGTTTTACTTCCATTCAAATGCAAATTATTAACATTAAACCAATTGACTAACTTAGCTATAGCATTATTTACTTACTCATGGTCTTCATTACAGATGGTCGCCCTCCCTGTGATAGAACAAGTTACCGGATTCGAGGATTACCGTGTCCTACCCCTCTCTTCGGACCTCAGATAATTCATTAATATGCCAGCGCAACTTGTCTACCTCTTCTTCCAGCTCCAGTATCTTCTCGTCAGTCCTCAGGGTGCGCGCGTTAAATGTTGCCAGGTCGAGTCGTCGTAGGTGACAACCGAACCTCCACCGGAGATTCTTAGCACCCCTGCCCCGCCGTTACCATGGTAGCCACCGTAGTGAGGAATAGCAGGGCCACCGGAGACTGGGGGCCGTTTGCTTGCGTCGTTGCTCATGGGGGGATATTTGCCATAGTTGCAATACTTGGCGAGCGGATTGGCAACCGCAGTTTTTTATTATATTGTTGTTGTTATTAGGAAGAATGTAGCACGAATGGGTCGGCTCGACCGGGAAAGAACCACGCTCTCACAGAATACCAGCGTAAAATAGCAATTTAGTACTGCTGTGTTTCGTATAGTGAGATAGAGATCCGGAGACCCTTTTTTACTGGAAACACGACTTTCCGTGTTAGGTTAGCAGAGACTACAGACTTTTTGACGATTTGGCAGGATCGTGACACACCTCTCTCGACTCCTGCACATTTGTATACCTACGCATACATGCTCGTCGGTTAAGGGTACTCTAATTTGGCCCATTTTCAATATGTAGCCAATTTGGTCGTTAAACTTTCGCTAAGGACGTTTCTTTCTCACTCTTTCCTCATTCATTCTTTCTATTTGACCTATAAAGACAATAAAGAATAAATAAATAAATACGTGTAAAACACGCAAACGTATCCGTCATATCCTTTCGTCTAATGAGAATCGTAAGAGATGAAAGATAATGGCATAGTATCTCACAAATACTAGAAATTAAAGAATGAAACGAGTAGCAGCACTATAGGAACGTTGAGCGTTGCGGATTTGTGGCAAATGAAGAAGAATTGTGGCCTCCTCGACCTTAATGTTATGATTACATTAATGACAAATATTCAGAAATATATAACTGAGTATGATTGACTGGCAATGATCTCTTTGTTCTAATATTTCTTCGTCTCGCCTTCCATACAAGGCGGCTTAATATACATATATTAAGCCGCCTTGTACGGAAGAATAATATATATATATATATATATATATATATATATATATATATATATATATAATATAAAAGTGATTTTATTTTCAGTAGTAACGAAAAGGAGATAAGCATACTTGACATAATATTTATTCTTACGCCCTTAACTTTTACAGCTCCGATAAACAAATGTGTACGGGGTATAAAGTGAGTTTTCTAAAAGTAAATTCTCGCAAAACATTGGTGGAGTTCTTCCACAAAATATCGCGATGCTAATGCAAAAAGTTTTTCCTAAGTAACTACGCATAAGCTTCTTCATCTTTTATTTTAACTTACTTTACTTTATGTGTAATTAATTTCCATAAAACTTAATTAATTTATGTTAAAGAGACTTTCTGAACAATTTTTCCTACTAAAACACCAGTAACGTTAAGATATTTTTTAAACAGAAGTGGCAAAGGAACTCACAGTCTACTTGATAGTAAGTAGCAAGACCATGGACCACTGCAGTCTAATTCAAAAAAGAAGGCTACATATGCGTTGTCTCCTTTGAGGACTAAGATGGCAGGAATAGGTAAGGCACCAGAAATAGGAGAGAGGGTCGTATCCTAGACGGACTTCCAGACAGGAAAGAACTCTTAAAACCTCACAAAAATTAATACTTGTGTGCAACGTTAAAACAATACTGAAATTTGACATCAGTAATATCAGATTTTTACGGCAGTGGTTGTTCAGTCAATATATTCGATAGATTTTTCTCAAATGTCGATATCTGTTTTCATGTCGTATATTGATAGAAAATTAAAAATTGTAAGCAACGGGTAAATAATTCGCTTCATATCTTTTACCGTGTAGTGGCGATTGAGAATATCCACTACCCCATATCTTCCCGTGGGTGTCGTAAGAGGCGACAGAGGGACACAGGCAGGAGATGGGTAGCAGCGTCTTCTTGATAACAACTGTGATATAATAAAAAACTGCGGTTGCCAACCCGCTCGCCAAGCGTGGCAACTATGGCAAATATCCCCCATGAATAACGACGCAAAAAAACGGCCCCCAGTCCCCGGCGGCCCCGATATTCCTGGCTACGGTGGCGACCATGGTAACGGCGGGACAGAGGGTGCTAAGAATCTCCGGTGGAGGTTTGGTTGCCACCTACGACGACTCGACCTGGTAACATATAACGCACGCACCCTGAGGACTGACGAGAAGATACTGGAAATGGAAGAAGAGGTAAACAAGTTGCGCTGGCATATTATTGGATCATCCAAGGTCCGAAGAGAAGGGGAGGACACGGCAATCCTCGAGTCCGGCAGCTTGTTCTACCAGCGGGAGGGCGACCATCTGTCCCAAGGAGGTGTCGGATTTATCGTCCACAAGTCTCTCGTCAACAACGTTGTAAAGATTAGGAGTGTGTCGACGAGGGTCGCGTACCTGATACTCAGAATCACCAAACGGTATTCGCTGGAGGTCATACAGGTTTACGCACTAACCTCGGCACATCCCGATGAGGAGGTGGAGGAAATGTATGAGGATATTTCTAGAGCCATGCATTCCTCCAAAACCCACTACACGGTGTTGATGGGAGACTTGAACGCAAAACTAGGCATAAGAGAAAGCGGTGAGCTGAAGGTAGGGAAATTTGGAGTAGGGCAACGGAACCGAAGGGGCCAGCAGCCGGCCGACTTTATGGAGAAAGAGGGACTCTTTATAATGAACTCTTTCTTCCAGAAGCGGCCCCACAGGAAGTGGACCTGGTCGAGCCCCGACGGTTCGACAAAAAATGAGATTGACTTCGTTATGACGACCAGACGCCAACTGTTCAGTGATGTCTCAGTAATCGCAAGGGTGAAAACTGGCAGCGATCACCGAATTGTTAGAGGCACACTGAACCTAAACGTTAAGTTGGAGAGGTCTCGTCTAATGAAGTCAACGCTCTGTCCCTTTCATGCTCTAATCCAGAATCCCGAAACCTTTCAGCTCAAGTTACAAAACCGCTTTCAGTGCCTAGAGGATTGCAATGCAGTGGACAATATGAATGACAAGCTCGTGGAAACTGTCCATGCGGTCGGAGCTAAGTTCTGAGACAAGACCCGCCGCAGAAGAATACAAAACTCTCCGATCACACTCTTAATCTCATGGCTGTTAGACGGGAGATGAGGCTGCAATCGTCAACAGATTTGACAGCATACAGGCAACTGAACAGACAGATCTCCAAATGCATGCGGCGAGACTTACACAACTTTAATACTGCTCGTATTAAAGAAGCGATCGAGCGGAACCAGGGCTCCAAAGTCTTTGCCAGAGATCTGTCTGCCAGAAAGGGCCAACTATCAAGGCTGAAAACTGAGTGTGGCAACATCGTTTCCGGGACACCTGAGACTCTGACTGAGATTGAGAGGTTCTATGGGCAACTGTACACATCATCGTTGGAGCCACACGCAAGTGTGAGTAACGATCCAAGAGCAAGTCTTATCCGACACTATTCCGATGATATCCCGGACGTCAGTCTGAGCGAGATTAGAATGGCTCTCCACCACCTTAAAAACGGCAAGGCCCCGGGCGAGGATGGAATTACAGCGGAGCTTCTGAAAGCGGGTGGAACACCGGTACTTGAAGTCCTTCAGAAGCTCTTCAATTCCGTCCTCCATGGTGGCACTACTCCGGAGGCGTGGAGCAGTAGCGCGGTGGTCTTGTTCTTTAAGAAAGGCGACACCGCTCTTTTGAAGAACTACAGACCGATTTCTCTTCTGAGCCGCGTCTACGTGCTGTTTTCGAGTGTCATTACGAATCGTCTCGCTCGCGACTCGACGACTTCCAGCCTCCCGAACAAGCCGGTTTCCGAAAAGGCTTCAGTGCCATAGACCACATACATACCCTGCGGCAGATTGTACAGAAGACCGAAGAGTACAATCTGCCTTTTTGCATGGCATATGTGGACTATGAGAAAGCCTTTGATTCCGTCGAAACTTGGGCGGTGCTACAGTCCCTTCAGCAGTGCCAAGTTGACTGTCGGTATATCGAAGTGCTGAAGTGTTTGTACAGTAGGGCTACGATGGCTATCCGAGTACAGAACCGGAGTTCAAAACCTATCCAACTGCAAAGAGATGTAAAACAGGGTGACGTTATATCCCCGAAACTCTTCACCGCTGCATTGGAAGACGTTTTCAAGTTACTGGACTGGAAAAGATACGCTATTAACATCAATGGCGAGTACATTACTCACCTTCGATTTGCCGACGATATAGTCCTTATGGCAGAATCGCTGGAGGACCTTAGCACTATGCTCAATGACCTCAATGGTGTCTCCCAACGGATAGGTCTTAAGATGAACATGGACAAAACAAAGATCATGTTTAATGTCTACGTCTCACCTATGCCGGTAGTTGTTGGGAGCACTATGCTCGAAGTTGTTGACGAGTACGTTTACCTGGGACAAATAATCCGACTAGGTAAGTCCAACTTCGACCGAGAGGTCAATCGACGGATTCAACTCGGCTGGACAGCGTTCGGGAAATTACGACACATCTTCTCGTTAGGTATACCTCAATCTCTGAAAACTAAAGAGTACAACCAGTGCGTGTTGCAGTGATGAATTATTCGGTGTCGATGTCGCTCAGCGAGCTATGGAGAGGGCTATGCTTGGAGTCTCACTGCCCGATAGACTCAGAAATGAGGATATCCACTGTAAAACCAGAGTGACTGACATAGCCCAACGGATAAGTAAGCTGAAGTGGCAATGGGCCGGCCATATAGCTTGAAGAACCGATAACCGATGGAGAAGAAAAGTTCTCGAGTAGCAACCTCGTACCGGTAGGCGTAGTGTAGGGCGACCCCCCACTAGATGGAGTGACGACCTGGTAAGACATGCAGGAAGTCGATGGATGAAGGTGGCTCAGGACCGTGCTTTGTGGCAGTACTTGGGGGAGGCCTATGTTCAGTAGTGGACTTGTGAAGGGCTGTAATGATGATGATGATGATCTTTTACGTGGTGGGAATTCTTAAATTTTCTAATAGAAGAGGTTACTGTTAATTTAGAAGTTTTTATTTTAAATGAATGTAAGACCTATGAGATATCTGTTTATTACGATTTCATTGTTCGGTTATTGAGTGATTCTGAAATCGAGATTTTTTCGTAGTTTAGATGTGTTGAAAACGATGGATTGTAAACATCAAATTGATTTTATCCGATGTTGCGATGGTAACCAATTTTAGTAATTTGAGGCTTCGGACCCATTCTTAACAGAAATTTTTAAAAATACTTAAATAATTAAACAACTCTCAAATCTACAGGATACACAATTTCATGACGTAAATACTAAGCAGCAGCAACTAAAAAACAATTTTATGCCCATGAAAAAAGGAACATTGGCTTAAGTAAATACCTAATATATTTTATGATTAGATTTTAGAACTCCCTTTTGCTTAAGAGTTTGTCTCGGTACGAATCACACTTTCATATATTTCAATCAATATATAGCAGATCTGAAGAGAACAACAGTAATATTAAAGGCTGTGCAACATTCCATCTTCGTCTTCAAAGATGATAACGCATAGTATATAGTAAATGATTTTAGATTAGATTACCTTAAAGCCTTAACTTAAGCATACACTTACCATAGGATCGAAGAGGGTGTGTGCTCGTATGACGTATCGGTCTTACTTAAAAAAATTGGCTGTATTAAGTCAGAATGTCAGAAATAGAAAAGAAAAATCTTTAAAATGAATTTTCTTTAAAATGTTTTTAACATCCCCTTATAACTTAAAACTCAAACCTGTTATACGTCGAGAGAAACGAAATGGATTTGTCTATTTTTGAATAAATGAAGTCGCGAAGAGATGGAAGCGAACGTAGCATGTATTTTGCAAACTTATTTTGTATTTCCAACGCGTTCCTTATATAGCTTCTGACGTGGCGTACCTTCTAAGAGATTATATTCAGATATAATAAACGTAAGTCTTGCGAATTTTTGCAATTGGAATTAACCCTAAAATAGTTTATAGTATATTATGGAAAAAAAGATACATATAATGTTGTCGATTTCATAATGAGGGTGTCTGCTGTGGAACTAGATTAGCTGAAATACTCGTAGTCCGACGGGAAGCAAAAATGACAATGGGACGACCATATATCTCGAAGAACTGACAATCGATGGAAAAGAAAGTTTATCCAGTGGTAGTCTCGTACCGGTAAGCAAAGTGAAGGGCGACCCCCACCAGATGTAGCCCCGGTAAGGGTTGCCGATAGATGGATACGTGTGGCTCAGAATGCCTAGTGGTCTTCCTTGGGTGCCTATGTTAACCAGTGGACTTGTGATGGTCCGTAATGATAATCTTTTTATTAGACTAGGGTGACAACCGAGCACACAGTCCACCTATTTTCAAACTTGGTAACAATATTATAGTAAATAAAGCATTCGTGTTATTCTCTCGAAGTTTAGTTTTCTGAAGGCTCGATTTTCTAATATTTGTGAATTGCACATATGTTTTTTTACTTGATCATGATTGATAAATAAGGATATCGGCTTTATTAGATATATAGTCAGGAATTCTACTACGACTTTAACTTCTACACGTATAAATAAAATTGAAGTTTATCTCTGTGATATCGAAAAACTGACTTTTATTGACTTGAGGGAGTTATTTGCATGTCATTAAGTAATGAATAATTTTTGTCCGTCCATCTATTTGTCTGTCCGTCTGCGCAAGTCATAGGGATGGATGAACCGATTGTGATCAAATTTCTCAATCATATAAAGAGCAATTTCAGGAGTGATCTATTTTCGAAACGAATACAAAAAGTTTGAAGATTTTTTTTTGTTAAATCGTAAGATTAATAAATAAATAAATAAATTTGATAGTAGTAAAGCCACGCGGTAGCTTCTCCTGTTGCACGTATGTGCCGGCTTGAACCGCTGCGGTACCACGATCTCACAGTATACCCTTACCCTTACCTATACACACATAAGCTTCGTTATTACAAGGGGGGGGGGAGGCGAAATTCTGCTTGAGAATAAACCTGATCAGCGTAAACGGAGCAATAAGGCAAAAGCGCCCCATACCACACTATCCTTGACTTTCTGCAACATCAGGGGACTTTTTTCAAACCGTAACGCCGTCCACTACCATGTGCAAACGTCGAAGCCGGCCCTGTTCTTTCTAATCAAAACACAGTCCTCTCCAGCTGATACTTCGTATCTTTCCTACCCGGGCTACAAACTAGAGCACTTCTTTGCGCCCATTGCTGAAGTTTGCGTGTACGTTAGAGAGGAGATCTATTTTCGATGCCTATGGCTGCGCATAGACAGCGACGATCATCCTCGCATCTATGGGTGCCTCTTAAAGTCCCATAGCATTAATGCCGATGCGAACCGATCTATCGACCACGTCCAAATGGCTGCACACTCCGTGATACAACAGGTCCCATCCACAGAGATCTTGATTCTTGGTGATTTCATCGTCCACCACGCTGAATGGCTTGATTTTCGTTTAATCAACCATGCAGGTAGATCTGTTCATGAATTTTCTTTGGCATATGGTCTGACACAACTGGTTACCTCGCCTAAGTGGATCCCTGATGTGGAAGATCATTTACCTTCCATGTTGGACCTTTTGCTGACCTCTATCCGTTTTTTGTCTCCGTCAATTCCATTCTTGTCTCCTCGAACCATTGTCTGATCCGGAGTACGGTGCCCCTCACTCTCCCATCACTATTGCGTTCTGCAGGTTGCCGCCGGTTTGGCACACATGATCTTTAACGACTTTGGTAACAAAAATGGTACTGCTGTTACTTAAAAATAAGACCAGCGTATCATACATAGCACGCTATTAAGACGCCAGTAGACAAAAATCCTAATGCCCTAAGACATGGAGTTGAGTATGCTTGCTACACTTAACCCTTCGATCCCCATAAAAATCCGATGCAGTCGCATGCGCCCGGCAAATCCTGAGCGGTCGCTTGCAACCGAACCCACCCGCAGCACTTATACAACCATTAAAAGTTATATTTAGAGACTACTTTTCTATGAGGAAGTTTTGGCATTATAAAATCTATACAAAATTCTCTATATAAAAGTCAGGTTTTACTTCATTACAAAAAGACTATTGTATTTTCATAACAAAAACAAAACATATCAATGAAATGTCGGCAGCGTGAAAACCACAGTTATTTTAATATTATTACTCGAAATTATTTACGTAAATATTTAATAATAATTATTTTCTAGTCCCATTTCTATTAGTATAATGATTTTACTTATTTAAGACCTTCCATATATTTGCTTTATTTCATACACTTTACTGTGTCTTTAATACAGACTTCGATCGACAACTATGCTTTTATAATGCTTATGCATCATGGAGACCTACAATAATAATTATTTCGTATCATAAACCTTACACCATATGCTCTTAATATATATATATATATATATATATATATATATATATATATATATATATATATATATATATATATATATATATATATATATATATATATATATATGGGACTTCAATCCAAAACTCTGCTTTTACAATGCTTATGCATCATAGAGACCTTCCATAATAATGCTTTTGTATAATAGACATTACTATCATAAGTCCCTAATATGGGACTATACATTATGCTAATCGGTGTCCGACTTGTTTTCCTATCTATACATATAATAAAATTGTAAATTGCAGATGTCTGTACATTTTATATCTTTGTTATAAAAGTGATTGGTGTGGAATATTTTAAGAATTGTCTATATGTCTGTCTGTTTGTTTGTTAACGTACCACTTGTAAAGTACCAAATTATATCAAATAATCGGTAAGAATATTATAAAGCGGATTGTTGTGCTAGATTTAGTCTTTATTTTATTAAAATGGGTTCACTATATCAAAAGTTATCAATAATAATCGAAGTATGGGTACGAATTTGTTCAATAGCGGCGATGAGTCATCAATCTTATATCATAAATCATAATTAAATGATGTAAAATAATTTGCCACGGCGATATAATTATATCTGAAACGTACTAAACAAAAATAAGAAAGAATAACGTAATAAATATAAACAAAAAATATCTATCCTTAGTATTTAAAGTACAATAGTTAAGCAATGTCATCAATAGATGGTGGTGTTGTGCAGATTTAATACATATATGCAGGTTATGTTTTTCTTTCCTGTTTCCTTAATATTTACTGCTGATTTTTATATTACTAGCTGCCCTACCGTGTGTTGAGAAACTAATTTATTTATAAAATTTTGAATAAGAAGTTTTGTTACTTGTGGGTGCTGGTCTTCTCGGGTTTGCTATACGCTGATACGTTTCAAATTTATTATTTTTGTGATTGGTATACACACATCTTGTACTTATTACACAATATTTATTTAAAATATACCTTTTTAAAGCTTGATATTAACTCGTCTCCTTTGTTTCTGCTTGGTTCTGAGATTGTGATGAAATGAAATAAAATGTTATTATTTTACGTTTACGTTTTGACGTAATAAATCGATTTCTTTTCTTATTGAACGTCAACATATCGATCAATCAATTTTATTGAAACACTTTCTGAAGTTTGATTGAGCTTAATTTAGCATACTTATGCCACTCTGACGGCAAAGCTACGTGATATTACTCAAGGTGATATGAAGTCTGAAAGTTTGTTTTTAAAAGAGATTTTATATTTTATTTAGTTTATTTTGTATTATAATATGCATAATTCTTTCAGTAGGGAATCTGTTTTTAATGATTACTTATATTTACGCCAACACTACACATTTAAATAATACATGTTTTTACGGATTTTATCGCGTATATTTAACGTTTTAAATATCCGACGTTTTGAGCACTTTACAGCACCCATGGCCACGGGAGAGACTGAAATGTTCAACGTCTAGATGTCATAGTTAACCGCGGTTACCATAGATTAAAATTATTAATTTTGGCTCCGATCTATGCGGTACGAACTTATAGCATCTTGAAGTCTTGCAGTTGTATGCTTGGGTTGGGTTTTAATTTTATTAATTATAGGATTCCAAGCAGATGGTAGCACCCAGTCATCTTCTCTATTGAAATTAAGATGTTTTTTGATTTCAATAGCCTCGCGAATCATCCTTGGAAGGAATAAGTGTTCTTTGGCGAGGATTTGTGGTCTATCAAACTGATGTAGTGACGGGGGCGATCCTGTACGTGTTCACAGATTGCAGACTTCCCGGAGCGTAGATTCTTCACATCAGTTATATGTTTTTTAACGCGGGTTTTAATTGATCTTTTAGCTTGTCCTATGTATGAGACCCCACATTCACTATCAAGCTTGTATGTAAGATGCCCCTGCATCTTGCAGAGGAACGTTACCCTTCACTGATCGTAAAATATTACCAATCTTCTTCGGCGGCTTGAAGTATGTTTTAATGGAAGCATGAAACTATATCTTGTTTCAAGAGGTTTTCACGAAGTAATTTCTTGAACGAGCACTTGCTTGGAGCTTTTCGTATATCTTCCAGAGCAGAGTAGCCTGAATAGTAAAGGATTTCCTGGAGAATCCAGTGAAATGAGTTGGAATACTAACTTTAAGATTAGACGAGGACCGTAGAACTCTGTCATGAGTTGAAAAAAGAAATTGAAATCTTTCCTTAAGTTTTAAAGGAGAAGCTGGATTGTTTAATATAGAAAAGAGAACAAGCAGAACTAGAGTTGGGTCTATGTTTGACTATGAGCCATTTTAGGCGATTACGAAAAAGAGAAACATGATTATACTGTGGCGGCGCTGTCGTCGCGCCGCAAGCGAATCACACCGAAGCCCAAATTACGTTATCAAAATTCTGAATCATAAACAGTATATATAGAACATCTCCAAACTATCAAACGGAGTGTTGGCCACTCCCCGGGCAGAACATCTTGCTCGATGGGAGATCTCACCTTTTCCTTTCACGGCCATAGTGGTGACCCCGAATTGATCGAACATGCAACCAACAACCTTCGGAAACTTCAAGCTTCATCATTGTCATAAAAATACCCCACCCATTCGCTCCCGAGCAGATCTATCCATCTCCATCTAGCTTCACAAGGTTCATCGCAGCACTGAAATAATAATGCTTCCTGTTCCTTCAAGCTACTCTCTGCGCTATACAGTGTTCGGCACGGCTCTAAGCCTACTGCTCGCTTCTGCTTCACGGCACTCTTGCAGATTACTTGCTTTCTTCTCGAATCACCGCAGACTACAAGGCAATCTCCTGGCACTTGCACATTCGTCGCCAACGAGGCTGCACTATCGACGTCCGGTCTGAGCAGGGGGATGATGTGGCGGCGCTGTCGTCGCGCCGCAAGCGAAATACACCGAAGCCTAAATCACGCTATCAAAACTCAGAATCATAAACAGTATATATATAGAACATCTCTGAACTATCACACGGAGTGATGACCGCTCTCGATATCTCGCTTTACCTTTCACGGCCACAATATTTTCGAAGCCCATTTACGTATCTAATGCAATTATTAGAGACGCTCTAGCTTGTTGAGAAGATATTGCTACAAATCTGGTTAACAAACATCTGCGTAATCAATGATAGGCAAAACAAGTATCTGCACAAGCGTGATCTTTGTGTTTACAGGTAGAAAAATTTTTAGTAGATAGAGAGATCGTAAGGTGATAAAGACTTTGCGACTGATTTCAATGACATGTGTGTTCCATTTCAATGTGCTGTCCATGTACAAACCTAGATTTTTTACAGAGCTCGAGAAGGGTATCAAGTTGTCATTGTAATAGACTGAAGGCAGATTTAATAGGCATATATTCGACATCATTCTCGAGCTACCCACTACTATTGCTTGACATTTATTTGGGTTGACAGAAACACCAAAGCGCCTCGACCAATCACTAACAGAATTTAAATTCTAATTTAAGTTTGCAATAGTGTAATGAAGTTCATTAATAGTATTTTAGTTATTTTAATAAAACTGGCCATTTAGGGCCGGTTAGAAGAAGAAAATTATGTCGGTCGATTCCACAACCTTTTCTAGGGATTTCGGCAATTGTCAAAATTAAAAAAAAACCGCTAGCTTCAAATATCCTGACCGTTCATATAAGAAAGTATGTATGCTAATATAATAAAACGGAAAAGTTTTTCTTTTTTTCTTTCTTCGTTTGAACACGCTGATATCTAGAACTATCAGTCCGATTTGAAAAATTATTTTTGTGTATTCGTAAGAGATTTTCAGATTCATAAGGAATACAAGAAAGTACACTCTAGCTAGCATTACAAAATACGTCTAAGCTAGCCATAAATATTGATTTATGTTAGAAAAGAAGAGAAGAAAAAGTCGCTATATTTACTTTATCTGAAAAAATACACGATGTCTATTTCTTATACTTACCCTCTCAGCTGCGATGTGGCAGAATTCAGCCAGAAAAAAGCCGCTTCCATGTGCTGGCTGAATTCTGCCAATATTTATACGGTCGTATTTCGCGGCAAAACTCTTATATTTCTTTATCTTTCTCAGTCCAATAAGATTCACGATCTTGTGCACTATGAACTTGGCTGTATAGTATACATTAATACTAGCAATATCTAAAGATCGCTAAAATGTGGAGGTCGCTTTTGTATACCCTCAGATTAGTTGGTTTAGAATGAAAGTTTAACACTGTTTTGCTGAAAAAAATGTATGAAGAGTATTGGTTTTTTGTGATAGATCTATTAAAATATCTACTGTTGATGTGGTATTTAATCATTTATTATAATTAAACATTTGTTTATTTTTATTTTTTTACATATAAATAAATATAATATAATAATTAAATAATACCAGATTTATTATATTATTGCAGTTTAAAGAAATAGGAGCAGAAACTTATTCTGAGTAATGTATAAAGAAAATAAAACTTAAATTTAGAATATAACTGGAGATAACAATAATCAATACTAGCGTAAAGATAACATTAAGCTTTACGCTAGTATACTGTGAGAGCGATATCCTTACTTGGTCTAGCCAAAGTGTTCATGCTGCAGCCATAATAAAGCCGCAGGGCGACTCTAACGCGTATACATTAGTGGCGGATTGACAATCGCAGTTACAGAGGTTTAGC
Organism: Parnassius smintheus behrii; assembly: GCA_036936625.1. Lineage (NCBI taxonomy): Eukaryota > Metazoa > Arthropoda > Insecta > Lepidoptera > Papilionidae > Parnassius > Parnassius smintheus. The sequence continues at coordinate 11,423,275 of JAUPFT010000026.1, read as the reverse complement.
ACTTTTCACGCTGCTGCTCACTATCGATCTGGGTACGCATGAAGTAAATGAGATAGTATACCACCATCAATAGGAAATCATAAGTTATTGCTTGAGCTTCCCATAGACAATTGTTATACCACTTGCGGGACGGAATGGGACAATAGAGAATACGCCAATGCTAAAACCGAAGAACTGGCCACTTTACGATTAATATTTTTGATGTATAAAGCCTTTTTTGTTTAAAGTTGGTTGCAGCTAGCTACAGCAACAAGATAGGTTGCAGCTAGCTACAGCAACAAGATAGGTTGCAGCTAGCTACAGCAACAAGATAAGGTATCTTGTTGCTGCAGGTGGACTATTAATTCGCTTGAAAGTTTAACCTTTTAAAAATACATTAGTGGACTACAATATAGAAAGAACTTCCTAAGTTTGCTTCTATAACTGTACCTTATTATTTATTCAGAGTTTCTCGACTCGGTATTTGTTCTTTCGAATGTAAAAATGGTTCAGTAGACTCCTTTTTAGAAAAGCTTGGATCATTCGTTCATTTATCCATTCATTACGGCCCATGAAAATTCCACTGCTGAAAGTAGACTCCATAGATTTGATTTGATTAGCTCATAGGTAATATTTAGCGATTTGTAATGAAATTGTTAATGTGTTGTTATAATTGTTATAACTCACAGTAGTTTCGTAGTGCTAGATGATTATTTTTGTGTGGAAATCCGAGAAAATGTAAGTGGCACTGAAGTCCACTCGCAATTAATGACATACAGTTTCGTATCGAAAAATAAGCCAATAGCTACTCCCCTCAGTACGTCGGCGGCCCGTATTGCTTTATGGTTGTACTACTTTATTACAGGTTACATTTGTCATTTGTACTTGGCATTTTTGAAACACTTAGCATGCCGGCACACAACCTCAGTTTTTATTATTTTAGTTGTTATCAGAAAGATGCTTATCCATCCACTCGTTAATTTTACACTCAGGGAATGATACATTTATGATTTATTATCTTATGCCGCCACTACAAAGCGACTTGTATCATAAATTTAATTTTTGATGCGTTTAAAATAGTATATATACTTCGATTTTTTGCCTTTATTAATATGTTAAACAAAACAGGATTTTCACTTGTATCATCGTAGGTTTATTAAATGCAACAATTAATTTTAGGTCGCACGAGTTTCGTAAGGTGTTCGAACTACCACCAAACTAAAGGAGTTCTTTTTTCAGTTGTCCATTGGTAATATGTCTTATTTTCTTTTTTTTAGTTACAGATAATTGTTATAAATTTAATTTTTGTAGTGTTAGATGTAGTGTATGCCCATTTCGGGTAAATAAAAATGTAGTTTTTCCTATAGGTTTACCGTGAGCGGTCAAATCTCGGCTACTAAGTCCCCCTAAAGGAACTCCCCAGAAGATAAATATTAGTGGGTGGTTTGTTCCTGCCTCGAAAGTTTAAAACTAATTTAAATCTCTTAGCTTTCTCTTTGAACAAATAACGCTAAGCTTCGTCCAGATAAAAGTAAACGAATGAATGGAAACGACTTGAATTGAAGAGAACCGGAATAAATAGCCTTCATTCAATAACGTAACGAAAGAAGAGGGCTTTAATTAATTCCTTTATTATAAATACTTGAAAATGTTAAAGGAAGGCTGCTCAATTCAAAATCATCAGCGCCTATCAAAATAACTTTAACGCAAGTTAAAACATTTGGAACAAATTTTATTAGTTTTTTTCTTTATAAATCGCAAACCTTTCAATATTAAATGAAATATACGCGCAGAAGTCACATAATTGAATTTCTTTTTCTCTTTCATCTTTACTCCATCGGCGATCAGATACTCAGGGGATGAAGACAAAAACCTCTTTGTTATCGACATTTCATGCATTCTAACCTACTGGTGTGTTTCGTCTTTAGTTACGCATTGAGCAAAGCAGTGAAATAATTATTCATCGTCTGTCTTGTCGTCCAATGTTGGCAAATAGAATTCAAAACAAGAATATATATGATTGTGTCACCTTTTGGCGCTGTCCTATTGCCATCGCTTGTGCGATCATGCGTTGCGTCCCACAAAAATGATCGTGCGACCGTCCGTTTAAACATACTCATATCTGTGGAATGTCCTATTGAACGTCATGCGATCATGCGATGCGACTGAAGAAATCGGGCGTGCGGATTCATCGGACTATGAAATCGTACCACATCATCGTGCGAGTTATGGCGATAGGACAGTGCCTTGGGCTAAAATTTTACTTCTTTAGGAGATAGTAATGTAAAATAAAAAGGAGACAATCAATTTTTCTATGGAGAATGGGCCCACTACAAATTTTAAAGATTATCAATGAAATGCATGTCGATTTATTCCTTATTGGATTATAAGGAATAAATCGATAGATTACAATAAAATTATTATTTTTACTGCATCTAAACGGAGTCCTGAGAAATTAACAAATAAAATATGAATCTAACAATAACCTAAAAATAAACTGAAAGCGATTTTCTAGTAGTATTCATCGGTATTATAAGTTAAAATAGTGCACACTTGAATAAGGATCAGCCATCAGCCATGGCTTCCAATGGCGATATAACCACCTCTATGTATTTAGTACTGCAATGATAATACCTAGGTGGATTGAAAAGTACTCGGCCTAACACAGATCCATTCAATTCTAAAAATCAAATCTACCCACATTATTTAGTTCAGTTCAGACTAGTTCATTGTGTGAAGTTCGAAACGTGTGCGATAATTAGTTGTGATTATATAAATTTATTAACAAAGTAATCGGACATAATTTCCGCGAATGGAGCAAATCGAGCAGCGTGCCGTCATTAAGTACCTCCATAAGAAGGGGCTATCATCAAAAGCCATCCATGATGACATGGTCAGTACATTAGGCGATTGTGCTCTGTCATATTCATCCGTCAAAAAATGGATAGCAGAATTTAAGCGTGGTAGAGAGAGTGTGAAAGATGAACCCCGCTCTGGAAGGCCTTCGACGTCAACTACTGACGAAAATATTAAAAAAGTACTTGATTTAATAATGGGAGACCGCAGATTAAAAATTAGAGAGATAGCCGAGATTATAGGCATCTCTTATGAATGAACTCAAAACATCATTGTCAACGAGTTGGGTTTCCACAAGGAGTCTGCGAGGTGGGTTCCGCGACTGCTTTCAGTTGAACAAAAAAGGACGCGATTGACTATTTCACGCGACTGTTTGGAGTTATTTGAAGCCGATGCAGATGATTTTTTGAATCCTTTTGTTACTATGGACGAAACATGGGTTCATTACTGTACACCGGAAACAAAACAACAATCAAAACAGTGGAGAAGACCTGGTTCACCACCCCCTAAAAAGGCTAAGTCGATTTTGTCGGCAAATAAGGTGATGGCTTCAGTATTCTGGGACTCGAAAGGTGTGATTATGATTGATTATCTTGAAAGGGGTCAGACTATAAACTCTGATTACTACTGCACCTTACTACGTCGTTTACGAGAGGAAATAAAAGAAAAAAGTCGAGGAATGCTCAGAAGAAAAGTCCTGTTTCATCAAGATAACGCCCGTGTTCACACGTCAGTACAGTCAATGGCTGAAATTCACAACTGTGGCTTTGAACTGTTACCGCATCCACCGTATTCACCTGATCTGGCACCATCAGACTTCTTTCTGTTCCCTAACCTAAAAAAGCACTTGGGAGGTCAAAGATTTTCGACAAACGACGAGGTCAAAGCAGCTGTAGACGCATATTTTGACTCTAAGGAAGAATAATTTTTTTTCAACGGTCTAAATGCTTGGAAGGGGAGGTGGCAAAAGTGTATTGAACTTGATGGTGATTATGTAGAAAAATAAAAATATAACTGATTTAGTATGTGTTTATTTTCTTGGTTAGGCCGAGTACTTTTCAATCCACCCTCGTAATAGTACATATAAAACTAAGCTGTAGGTATATTCAGCATTTATAAATATTTTAAAATCGATGTAAAACCTTTCACTAGTTCGGGCAAAACATAGTGCCTGTCTATGGACAAATGTCGTATGGATTCTAACTTTGACATGTATTGATTGGTTGTGAGTGTAATTCTAAATACCAAGATGGCTAAGGGATAATGTCTTGAATAATAGTACATATAAAATTAAGCTGTAGGTATATTCAGCATTTATAAATATTTTAAAATCGATGTAAAACCTTTCACTAGTTCGGGCAAAACATAGTGCCTGTCTATGCACAAATGTCGTATGGATTCTAACTTTGACATGTATTGATTGGTTGTGAGTGTAATTCTAAATACCAAGATGGCTAAGAAATAATGTCTATTTATATTTATAATATTACCAACACATAGTAAGATACGTTTTAAACTGATTGTATTACAAAAAACAAAATATAATGTAGGTAATTCTATTCATTATTGTAAATCATAATTTATTTAAGTATTCTATTAACAGTAGTAGGTGCAGAAACAGAAACCTTTTATTCAATTTAAATTATAAATAATACTTATTGAAAGTCACTTTTTTAATTTACCACTGGTTCGGAAAAAAATCTCTGAGAACCAGCAAAATACCCAGTGGGTCTTTAAAAAAAAGCCAGCTTACAATCATGTATGTCATAATTAACAACACAGAACAAATTAGAAATAGCTTGGTAGCGATCACCTTACCCACGGGTTATTGTCAGCCATAAATTCCTTTATACTATAATAACCCCTTTTATACAAATTTAATTTAATACATTGTTTGAACTTTGATGATTGACTGACATATATAGACAGGAGCGGGGTCAAGACATTATTTTAAAATGTTTTGGTTGATTAGCAAGTAGTATACATCATAATAAAATGACTGTTATTACACAATGATAAATAGTGAGGAAGTAAGATGTTTTAAACTGTTTGTGTAAGGATTACAAAAACACAGGCTTAATTTAAATGTATTTATTACTAACGATGTGCCTCAGCTGTGCACTGGTGATTTATGGATCTCGACTACAGTGCTATCTACCGAGTCCAAATGTAAATATAAACCATCTAGGGATCCATCCAAACACATACAAACATTTTAATTTAAATTGGTTGGAAGGTTTCTTATGTTTTGTCTATAACGGACATAGGTAGAAACATTTTAGTGTTAGATATATTTCTGAAGGTTTTTTGAAAATAACTTGATGGTAACATGTACATTTAAGATATTGTAAGCAATCAGAAGGAATTTTCAATTATAAGATATATGATATAAGACTGTTGTCTTCAATATCCATACACTTTTTGTCCCTGCAAGCTTTCAGCCAGCACGGCATACAGATTTGTTCTAAGCGATCCACCTGAAAAGAAGTTAATGACAATTGTAAAGGTGTCTTAACTAAATAATAATTCTTATCAATATATTATTTTTTTCTATATTATATAGGAATTAAAAGGACATTTTTAATAATAAGAGATATGAGATAAGACTATGCCTTCAATGTCAATAAACTGTATTTACATATTTCTGTGAGCATTTTCTTATATCTGCCCTTTCATGTTTAATAATAAAGAAATTATTATAAATTATACAGTATTAATCAGCTCCAGCTGATCAAATACAGAACCAGTAATTTTTGATTAACATCAATGATATTCAACCATGTAAAAGTTGTCTCACATTTTATTTTTACCGGTTTCATGTACTTACATAGTAGACAAAGATATTATTGTTATATTAAGTAGATTCTAGATGACAAAATAATATTCCTTTCTGCACAGTGAACAACACAGCTGTCTAAGCATAATAGAAACAACAATTACACTTTTTTATGCAAACTATTATTATCAAACTTTATATTTGCTTCTAGTACAAATAATTACTACATTTTTTACACATAAATATATGTAACATTTATATTGCCTATCTACTATGGCTGGTATAAATCCAGGATCTGTGTCTGGCTTAACAAAAAAGCCATTTAGTATTAAGCAACTTGCTATAAGTTACCTATTTGTACACAAATGCAGTTATATGAATTGCTCTTCAAAACCCTCTTTTAAGGTGGCACAAGTCACGGGCTCGAACTCATTGGTGGGCGCGGCCAAAAAGCACGTTGTCTCACCTGGCATCGTGCCCGACAGAGATAGTATCAGTGAAGAGCAGTTAGAACGCACGTCTTGTTCGTACGGCGTTCCGAACCGTTAGAACAAAAACGAAGTTACACGAACACGATGCACACATACATACCACCCTATTCTGTGCCGCTCGACGCTTGCTGAGAAATCAGTACCTACCTACAAACTCGTACTAAATTATTAGGCGCTGCGTTATCGATTTATACTATACCTCTATGGCTCTATAGATACCTAATATAGATTGCTTATTTTATTATGTTTTGTTTTCCCCGGGTGGTCATGCAGCGATCACTCAAGAGTTCACGACGCCGAAGCATGAACTGGAACAGTCATCGCAGTTTGTATCCGTACTAGCTGTTGCCAGCGGCTTCAAACGCGTGAACTCGAAAATTATCCCACAGGAACGAAATACCTGAATAAACGGTATCAAATGTGTTATTCCAGACCAGGTATAACCTATCTCTGAGCTAAATATCATCCAGATCCCTTCAGCTGTTCTGGCGTGATTGAGTAACATACATCTATCCATCCAAACTTTCGCATTTATAATAGTACCTGGTTGACCGAGCTTTGCTCGGTATTTTTCGCTCGATTTTTTTTAATTCGTGTGTTTTGGAAATTATATTTAGATACAAATTACATACTGATGAAATATAAATAATATTTTTTGATCTTAGCGACATAACAGAAAAAACGGAACTGGTTATTTGAATAAAAAATCATGAGTGCAATTATTTTAATTTAAATTTTGGTGTTTTTAAAAAATACTAAAAAAAGGGCTCAAAAAAATAGATTTTCTCAAAAACGAAAGGAACTTAAAAAAGTGTCGGTCGGTCGGTCTGGGCTCGAACCGGGGTTTTACGATTCTGTGACCGCCCAATACCAATTAAGCTATTTATAATCATTAACAATTTGTCAAAATTTACCTTCTTATTCTAACGATATTATAGCAGTTTTTCTTTGCCTAAAAACACGGACAAAAAGACATTTTCTAAAAATAAATCCTAGCTATATCGATTTTTTATCCCCGAAACTCTTTGGACACTAAATTTTATGAAAATCGTTGGAGCCGTTTCCGAGATCCCGATTATATATATATATATTTATATACAAGAATTGTTCGTTTAATAGTATAATAATATTTAGATAATAATTGTAATTATCAGAATATAGTATATTCTGCCTACCTATAAATTGTTTTCAAAAATACTTACCTGTCTTCTTACTTTTTTATATACACACAATATCACTAGATGTAAAAACATGTTTTTATCAAGACAAGTGACCCGTCAAGACTGTTTCCTTAGTACCGACGTACTTGGGCAGGTAGGTAGGCAGTTTAGATTTTAGTGTCCACGACGCAGCGACAGTTTGTCAAATTTTATTGTATAGTAGGTTGTGGGTATCTAGGTAATAACAGTAGGTAGGTACCTATCCACCGTCCACGCCGCGCAAGTGATTCTCGTCCCACCTGTCCGCGCAGTAACTGACCGCGCGAGACTGTCGCAACAAAAACGATTACTAGGTACTGAAAAACCAAATAGGTACCTACCTAACATTCAAATAAAAATGTTCTCAAAAAGCTCAACGAATTCAGAATTTAATTTTGTTAAAAGAAAATTGGTCAAATAAAAAATAAAGGATGAAAATAAAGCATATGGGAATATAAAAATAAATCGTATTTATTTGTTATTTCGAGTTTTACAAGAAAAGTATAATATTTACTGGAGACAATTATTTTATTATTATAATAGTACATGATATTCCCTTTAAAATGACACCAATATGAATAATATCTTATATCTATATCTACAAATAAATAAAATTGAAGTGTCTGTTTGTAATGTTAAAATAACAGCTTTTTATTAAATGCATATGAAAGTACTAGTAACAAAAACACAATTTTTTAAATTTTTGTCTGTCTGTCGGTCTGTCTGTCTGTCTGTTTGTTCCAGCTAATCTCCGAAAAAGCTGGATCTATTTTGACGGGACTTTCACTGGCAGATAGCTGATGATATAAGGAATAACTTGAACTACTTTTGTTTTAGAAAAAGAATTAGGGTTCCGCGCAAATAAATTAAAACCCATGAAATCCATATTCCACGCGTGCGAGATCGCGGGGAAAAACTAGTACTCAATATAGATAAATGTATACTTATTTTTATTTATTTATTATTTTAATAAATAAATAAAAATAAGTATTAATAATTTCTAGACACATCTCAACAGATATTTCGTTTATAAATTGCTATCAATACTGAAGCATTCTTTTATTTAAATTTCAAACACCACAATCTCTAATTTTTTACTCTGCTATCTTCAGCGCTGTACACGAACGGAACGATGTCGTTGAGAGCCGTGGTAGCTCACATGGTTAGCGCTCGTTATAGGTATTACAGTACGGGAGCAACCCGGGTTCGATCCCCACTGGCACCAATGAAATTGTTGCGTGCTGATTTAGCTATCAGTTGGAAAGTCTGTTTTTCTGGGCCGTTTTGTTTTGTTACACTGACATCTCGCAAGTCACCTAAGGACCTAGGAGGTTGTCGGTTACTTATTTTTTATTTTTCTTTAAAATTTTCGTTGCTAAAATAACATATTTATAAAAGTACTGCTGGGCACAGGCCTCCTCTAATTTCCGAGAGGGTTTTAAGGCAAGGAAATGTCCACCACGCTGCCCGTGTTGACGAACTTCACATTTCTTCGAAATATATATTTTTTAATTTCTCAGACATGCAGACCCGAGTTCGATCCCCGCCGGCACCAATGAAATTGTTAATTGCAATTGTGCTGATTTACCACGTGCTCGGCGGTGAAGGAAAACATATTGAGGAAACCTGCACGTCTGAGAATATAATTATAATCGAATGTAAATCAAATTGACATAGGTAAGTAAAGATAAAATTAGCGGAACATTAATAAAATTTTGAGATCGTTTTTTTTTTCAAAATTTTGTTTATATATTCCTCTATTTTTTTCTGTGCTTATATCAATTTGATTTAATCCAAAGTTCAAGCAGGGGTCAATGTAGCGTAGTAATTTAGAGCGCAGGTATAGCTATAGTCATACGAACGTCACAGGCCGCAGCTGACTGAGTCGAATAAGCGCGCGTCACCGCGCATGTATGTGTGTGTAAGCGTCGTCCTCCCGCACCGCACCGGGGGAAATATTATTCAGTGAGATGCACGATAATTCATATAAACACGCGCGCGTAAAAAAATACGAAAAGGCCTTTGGAAGGAGGGGTTTTATGAAAAAACCACTGCATGAATCAATTACCAATAAAATTTATTGAATTCTTCGATAATTGAGCTGTGTCGGTACCGACTTTGTTTTGGAAATTTTACACTGCTTTTATTACTAATTTACGCCCAAAGTTGTGTTAAAATTGGCAATGAAAACGAATCTTTGGTAGCTCGTAACTTTTTAATGACTTTATATTTTACTATTCTGTTTCGGTACAGACAAAATTAATAATGAGACAAAACGATATCATGTTTAACTTTGGATGTACACTGTCAAACAGCGGAGTAAAACCCCTCCGAAATTTCTATGGAAATAATGTCGACTAGAGTCACCTTAAGTCCCTCGACCCAAAGGTTCTAATTTTCTTTTAACATTATAATAACCTCTTTTGTGCATTTATTCTATTTATTATTTAATTTAGATTTTACTAATAAAATAAACTTAATACTTTGTCACTTTTAACAAACTAATAAGGTTCTAAGACCTGATTATTATTTGTATTTGTTTGAAGTAAGTAAAATATACAAACTTAATAATAGATTTTCACAACCTAGAATAGGTGTAAATTAATAAACTCTTATATTCTATTTGCGAATTTTACAACAAAAACTAAAAAGAGAAAAACAAATGTACTTGTGTCAATTAATATTTGGCTAACCTTTCTGATAATTGATAAGATCCATATTTTCTTCAACATTAGTTTAATAATGCTTGTAAATAAAAAAAACTCCATTTTGTTCTTACCATAATGATAAGACTCCAACTATGTTTTATTTTTATTTCACTCGAGTGAATCGAGTGAATTTGTCCAACTCGATAATCGATAGATAATAAATTTTACCGAGTTAACTCGGCGCATCGTGTAGATTCAGAGGGTGCTATATAGATATTAATTTACTTGTATATATAATAAGTCGCCGCGGGTGACATCACGAGTTGCATCCAAATTCAAACTTGCATCTGGCACGTTGTAAACAAACCTGAACTTAGTTTTATTTATGATATTGATTTATAGTTTTAATTTCATGTTGCCACATATTACTTATTTATAAAGGTACATATTTAAAAATGGTTTAACTAAAGTAATCGCTGATCTCAACTCTAGTGATAAACTTTTCTGTAAATAGTTGATTTACTCAAAAACTAGAGTACAACTAGATCTAGAATGACATACATACATACTCGTAAATTAACCCGAGTGGCTCGAGTCACAAAACTCTACTCGAATCGCATCTTTATCTTACGGACAATGCGGTGTTTGTCTACAATTTAGTGATGAAATCGACTTACTAATTCTAGCAATTTATTGATATATTATGTAATAAATAATTGATATTAGGTAATATGTATATAATGTTGTATCAATTTATGTTATATATGATATAAATTGATTATATATACTTTGGATAGTCAAATTATTAATAACATTAAGACTTACGTCATAACGTTAGAGTGATATTATTTTATGAAGATGTCGATATGCATACCAAAAATAATATATAAGTACCTATTAAGTGTAGTAATAATAATTGTGTTGTATGGAAGAACAATTATAAAAATAATTTGTGAAATATTGACACAGCTTCGTTCATCTAATTTGAATTGTTTAACTCGAGCTCAAAATCGAGTTACCTGAAACTCGAGTCGATTTTTTCCGAGTTATCACGGCACATCTCTAAGATAATAATTTTTTAAATGTTACATTACCTTAGCCAATGATCAGAACACGAATGTCAAAACGACTAATTTTTTTTTCAGATTTCTTGTTTCCGTTTACATTTTCGAAAAATCTATAGACCATTTACTATTATAATTTGGTGTCTTTTTTGGTGTAAATACCATTAAATGACGTTAATATTTCTAGTGGGCCCAAAAATGATTGTCTCCTTTATAAAGAAAGTATTTGTATCAAATAATATTATTACCTTTCTTTCTTTCAAATAGTTAACTCATGGAGATACTTATATTCGATATCACACTACCTCGGCTCACGAAGATATCGAATTCGATACCAAATACTGCCCTATGAAAAAATTATTTTTTCGTTTTAAACAAAACCAAAGACAATATGCAATAGATAATAGTATCAAAGACAATGTTAATGTTAATAGTATCAAAGAATATGTTTAAAACGAAAAAATTTTTTTTTCGTTTTAAACAAAACCAAAGACAATATGCAATAGACAATAGTATCAAAGACAAAGATATGCTCTTTTATTTTAAACCATAACCTGGTAATGTTTATTAGAAAAAAAAAAGAAATCACTCTGAACTTTCGGCGTTCCACGTGTCGCATTGCAGAAGGTGCTCCGTCTTTTTTATAGAATTTTATATTTGTGTCTGGACTAAAAACAAAAGTATTATACTTTTTTGTATTCCATGTAATATATTAAACACGTAGATATATAATTTGTGGCATAAAAAGTGAAAAGTAAGTGCCAAAAGTACTTCGAAATCGAGAAGGCCCATTTTGGCGGTTGGGTCAAAAATGTGTTATTTTTCCAATTCTCATTTATTTTTAGTGTAAAGTGTAACTATAAAATAGTTTTATAACATATTTCAAATAACTTGACGTCGTATTTATTTCAAATTCACACAAAACATATTTGAAATATTGTTCGAAGTGTTATACAGATAAATTATTTTTTTTAAATATTTTGGTATGAGTAACGTAAACGTAAAATAGAAACACATAAAACATAAAATATACATATTTCTGGTACTAAAAGTGAAGTATATATTACTACTATGCTATAAAGGGTAATTTATGAATTTTATTACAATTTCTAGCAACCAAAAATAAATTTATTCGATAGTTTATACACTCAACAAGAATTCCTGTAAGTTTTATCCATAAATATTGTCTCAAAGTGAAAATATAAGAAAATTTGCAAGTTAGCAAAAAATTTGCGATTCCCGCCATTTTAAGGTCCCGAGCGAATATAACATGTCGCGACCTAAATAGTTTAATTTTTTATTGTTTGCTTACGTTACCGGCGGTAGTATTATTTATCCCGTGGCATTAAACAAATAAAATGCGTTGAATAGAATTGAATATTTCCCGAAGTAATAGTAAATTGGCGGGTGTTATTAAAGAACTACTAAGTATTTTCTCCTCTCGTAATATTTTAAAGAATATGTCTGTTTCATTTCCGCTGTGCAAATATATATTGCGGTGATATTATTACTGTCATATTTTAGAATAAAGCTATGCAAGTTTAATGAAGTAAAATACGATATGATTGTTGTATATTATTAAAGTAGTTTGTAAAGTTTTTGATGAAACTTCCCACATGTCTACCAAAGTTACCCCGCTTGGTATGCGAACTGTACCTAATTCGTCAAATTCTCCATGTGTTGACTGGTAGAGAATGCCTCAAGGCATTAAGTCCGCCCTTTGTATTCCTTTGTTTTAATGAATGCAATAAAGAATTAACAAAAAATAAATGAAACTGTCAACCACAGTTTTTAATTGTTATTAGAAAAATCCTGTTGCATATTGTGTCACGTAATTTCCTTCTGTCGTCTCTTACGACTCCCACAGTATGATGAGCCACTAATTCTGGGATCTATATTCTTGAGTGGTAGCCTCGTATCGTTAACTGCTAAAATTGGCACAGAGCACTAAAATGGTAATAAAATATATGGATTTTTGTGCGGTGATAAAAGGTCTAATGTACGAGTATATTTTCTTTTATAGGGTAGGGTGACAAACGAGCACACAGTCTACCTGATGATAAGTGTTGCCCATAGATATCTAAATCTATTCTCGGTTACAAATTAAAATGCAGATGCGTTGTCACCCGCGAGGACTATAATGGAATGCCTCGTTTCAAGTAAAAAAGGTCTCCGGTTCTCTACACTCACCATACGAAACACAGCAGCATTAAGCTACTATTTTAAGCTGGTATTCAATATATATGGACTCCTACACTACTATATATATATATATATATATATATATATATATATATATATATATATATATACATATATATATATAGAATATTTATATATAATATTATTTAATTGCTTTAAAATGTATATGGATGGATGTATATAAAATGGATAAGGAGGTTTATTTATAGGCATTTGTAAATAAGCTTATGAAAATTCGTGGAATTTGGCACGCATCTGTGAAATGAGTAATATGAATAATGTAAGATTTTCATCGGTTGATTTGAATGCATTATACGGAGATGATCAATGCAAATATCAAGTAGGTAAATTCTATACATCTGGAACATTCCTAGATGTAAAAAGAAGAGAAAAAATCTATATTGATCTTGTTTTCTATTGTTTACAAGATGTACTTAAATTAGTACAAGTTTGAGGACTTCTATTACGAGTATGTATAAAATACTTATATTTATAAATACTATAAGTATAGTTCAAGAAGTTCAGAATTGAAAATTGGAAGGTAGTAATTAATAATTTGCAAATCACGTTTTAATCTACTAATACACAGGTAAATAAATTCGCGTAATGAAAGGATCGGGGGTGGGTAGGCTTGAGGTTACTCTAATATCTGGACTCTTTAAAGAAATCAATATAATATCATATCAATTCGTCGAGCTATTGTTGATTGAAAAAATAATTGGGAATGCCGGATTTTTGGAATCGTACAAATAGGCCGTAGCTCAGCGTGTGTATGCAAAAATGTAATGAACCACCGATTTTCAGCCATTGACCGTCGTACGGTGGCTTTGTTTTCTCGCTTACAATTTCTAGCATGTTGCAATAGCAATTGTAATTTATTGTGTCTTTATCTTCGCGTACAGTGGTAGGCCACCAAGCATTCAGACGGTGTGGATGGTTTCTAGAGGTTTTCCGCGTAGAACATTCATGAAATTTGGCGGCTGGGATTAATCCGAACAATTCCTCAGAGCATTCCCCGTGGTATATGCGAAAGAAAGAGTAAAGAGATGCAACATCTTTTCGCAACGGCAGTGAATCGAGCCGATCGGAAAGCACTCGGCCGTCGAAGATTCGAGCCGCTCTACGCTGGATGCGGTCAAGTGGAGGGATCTGGTACTGGGGAGGCACAGCCCAGAGATGAGAACAGTATTCTACGTGCGGCTGAACCTGCACCTTGTAAAGTTGCAAGCGGTGTGCCGGCATGAAATACTGTACCGCTTTGCTGAGCACGCCAAGCTTTTTAGAGGCCAATTTAGCCTTCTCTTCCAAGTGACCACGAAACTGCACGTCACTCGATATATCGAAGCCGAGGATTCCAATACTGGCTGAGGCAACAAGGGATATTAAATCTGAGAAGATACGACAAAGGGGTTCTTTTAAGCGGTTAACACGCAAACTTGTGTCTTCTGAAGACTGGACTAGATTTAGTCGCCCCCAATCCGAGACTTAGTTTAGTAAAGACTCAACTTTAGACACAAGTTTGTCCCGGTACTCGGAGACGTTTTGCCCAGAAATATCGGCAAGGCTGGTGCATAGCAATGAATGTTGCCGCTTTGCAACATATCGCTGATATGCAGTAGAAACAGCGTTGGTGATAGCACGCTGCCTTGTGGAACACTAGCCTTAATAGATTTATAACCAGAACTTGCACCGTCTACAACGATCTTGATGCTCCAATCTGCAAGAAACCTGGTGATCCTATTACACAATTTCTTGGGAAGCTTATAGGAAAGGAGCTTTGAAAGAAGCGCTTTGTGCCAAACCCGATCGAAGGCTTTCGCAATGTCCAAACTAACGGCCAATGCCTCCCCCTTGGACAATACTACCTCTGCCTATCTATGAGTCAGGTAGATCAGAAGATCACCAGCTCATCGACCAAGACGAAAACCGTATTGGTGATCACTATCACTATCAGCTGGTGATACTCAAGAAACCTCATGAGCTGGCAGTTTACTGAGTGGTTGTCTTTTTTAGGGATCGCGTGGATGAAAGTCGTATGATTTTGGGACTACGCCTAGGGTGTAGGAATATCGGATTCGAACCCGCGAATTTTTTGAGTTCGCGGTCCGCGCCCTGCCATTAGGCTACTGTCGCTTCGGAGTCATTGGGCGTGGTGGTTTTTAAAGTCGCCGAGGATCACGATCTCTGCGGAGGGGATCTGCTGTAGCAACGAATCTGTAGCCAATTGGACGTGGTCGAAGAGTCGGTCTGTATCGAAATTACCGCTATGGGACCTATAGTGGCACTTGTAGACGCGCGGATGTTCGTCGCTGTCTACGCGTAGCGAAAGGATGAACAAAATCGAACCTTCAAGACTGCCGAGGTGTCGAGAGCAGATGTCCTCTCTGACGTATACTCAAACTCTAGCCCGAGGCACAAAGGAGTGTTCTGGTTTATACCGCTGGTAGGAGAGATACAAAGCATCAGCCGGTGAGGACACCTGTGTCTCGGTCAGAAAGAGCAGAACCGGCCTCGCCACCGAGATGTTAGTGGACAGCGTTTAGGTTAGAGTGAAGTCCCCTGATATTGCAGAAACGGATAGCGTGGCAGGGGTCGCCTTAGTCTTGTTACTCAGCTTGCCTTGAGCAGTTGTTGTTTTGAGCGGTATTTTGCGGGGCAGCCTGAGCACCCACGCTCAGTAGTGGAGTAACTTGGTCGTGAGTACTCAGCAAGGGATTCTCCAGGGGTGCTGGAGCCGGCCCATACCTACTGTTGCATCATTGTAAAGTTCATATAACTTTTGTTTATGTGTACTCCTACTGTCAGCCATTCATTGAATGCCTTGAGTTTGTTCAAGGAGAAAGTTTTAGAAGTAAAAGTGGTATCAATTTCATTGCAAATAAGCTTTAATTATGTTTCTTACAAAATATCTGGATTACTTTGGTATGAAACAGACGGAAGTTTTTTTTTACTATGTTACTTCTAAACTCCTTCAAGTTACGTGCATATACTAGAACAAACACAAATTTTTCATCTACTTGATTTTTGAGAATATAAGGTAGCAACAAAACTTGTGACTCACATTATCAGAGCTCAATTTTTAAATTATACATTTATGAAACGGCTTAACATTTGTAAAAATGTTATCTGTACATGTTACACTAGTAACATGTATTGTTACATAAGTAAAAAAAATGATAAAAATATAAGTATCCCCTACATTTTTTATTCACAGTTTTATGGCACGCATCATCCCTCCGTAAAGGTTGAACATTAAAGGATAATAAAGTATATTATTTTATGATATGTGAAAGATATTTAAAAATATATTAAAATATCAGTCCACGCTAACACAATATTTGCTAGCTGTTAGCTGTTGCTTTGTTATCTGGTAACAAAAATTTTAAGCGCTACATATTTTGCTTGTGCTTTTACATTTTTTTTATTTTTATCAATTTTCTTATTTAGTCTACAAAAATACTGGCGATTCCATAAACATTACTAATATTTCCTGTAACAACTCCGGATAAACTAAAAATGCTTGTGTTAGGAGTGTACACGACGACGGTTGAATGGTAGATTCAAAACGCCTTTTTGAGTTCACGTTCCACACCCTGCCATCAAGCTACTGTCGCATCATGTATCAATTTTTGAACAAATAAATTCGGCCTTATTACAACAAGAAATACTTCATTAGTCTCGAATTTAAACTTTAATCTTGTTTCTGTTTGTTCAAATATGTGAATTAAAATGTTATGTATGGTAATTGACGGCAAATACCAAATTTTGCGAAGACTGTGGAGTCGTGGTTAAGGGACTCATTTAGTAAAAAGGAATATTCTTAAACTATAGTTTAAGTCTGACAACACAAAAACCATGTTTAGTAAATTTCATACAAGACAAACTCGCGAAGATAAAGAAACAATCAATTACAATTGCTATTGCAACATGCTAGAAGTTGTAAGCGAGAAAACAAAGCCACCGTACGACGGACAATAGCTGAAAATCAGTGGATCATTAATTTTTTTTGGCGTTCACATGCTGAGGTAGGGCTTATTTTTTCGGTTCCAAAAATCCGGCATTCCCAATTATTTTTTCAATCAACAATAGCTCAACGATTTGATAGGATATTATAATGATTGCTTTAACTTTAAAGAGTCCAGACATTAGAGTGATCTCAAGCCTACCCACCTCCGATCCTTTTATTACGGGAACTTATTTACCTGTGTATTAGTAGATAGAGTGATTTGTTAATCATTAATTACCACCTTTCAATTTCCAATTCTGAATTTCTTGAACTATACTTATAGTATTTATAACTAGAAGTATTTTATACATAATAGAAGTCCTCAAACTTGTACTAATTTAAGTACATGTTGGAAACATAAACAATAAGAACTATTTAGATTTTTTCTTAATTTTTTTACATCTAGGAATGTTCCAGGTAAACAAATTGGATTAATTGTAAACTATTCCTCAGAGAGGTTGTACGTTGAAGAAAATTCCTATTGAATCTTACAGTGGTAGACCGCCAAGCATCCAGATGATGTGGGTGATATCGGGAGTTTTGCCGCGATATGCGTTCATGTAATTTGGCGGCTTTTGGATTAATTCGAATAATTCTTCAGAGTGCTCCTCGTGATAGATGCGAAAAAAAACACAGTGATGCAACGTCTCTTCGCAGCGCCGGTGAATCGAGCCTATCGGAAAGCACTCGGTCGTTGACGATTTGAGCCACACTGTGCTGGATGCGGTCAAATGAATGAAGCTGGCACTGGGGAGCCCCAGCCCAGATATGGGAACAGTATTCCATGTGAGGCTGAACCTGCGCCTTGTAAAGTTGCAGGCGGTGTGACGTCATGAAATACTGTCCCACTCTGCTAAGGGCTAGGACCACGCTCTTACAGTATACGAGCCGAACATAGCAGCTGAATGCTGTTGTGTTTCATATATTGAGTATAGACTGTAGAGAATTAGAGAACCTTGTTACTGGAAACAAGGTATTCTATTTTAGTCCTCAGGTGTGACAACGCATTTATATTTAGATTCATAATTGAGGATGAAAATGTAGACGTATATGAACTCCAGTATCCATTTGTCATCAGGTGAACTGTGTATAAAAGAAATATAATATAAAAGAAAATATATAATATATATATCATTATATTATCATTTACCATATTTAAACTTGGTCTTGATTTCAATGCAACTACAAAAATTAAGATGCATTTAAATATCAATAACTTAAATCTGAGTACGCTGTGTTTCTGATCTATATATTATTTATTTATCTGACTTATGTAGTTTTATTATAAATCTTTTTAAAATGAAGTTGTTGTTTTCCATTTTCAACACAAGCGTAATTGAAAGCCGGCTCTGGCAATTAATAACAGCAACATGCATCCGCTCGCATACATACATTTGCAATTTGCGGTTTGGTTCAAGTTAATCAAATATATCCATACCGTTACCATTACCGTTACAGCTTATTATTTTGATTAAAACTACTTTTACGGATTTTATCGCGTTTATTTTACTATTATTTTTAATTCCCGACGTTTCGGGCGCTTTCTAGCACCCATGGTCACGGGGGACTGAGATAACTGACGTCCCGATGTCATTGTTAAACCCGGAATATCTTCAGCTTTTTTAATTATTGTTTATGGTCCGATCTATGCAAAATGAACTGACTATGTTCTGAGGTCTTGCAGTTGTATGCTTGGGTTTAGTTTCAATTTTATTGATTATGGGATCCCAAGCAGGTGGTAGTGCCCAGCCTCCTTCTCTATTGAAATTAGGATGTTTTTTTTAATTTCAATAGCCTCACGTATCGTCCTTGATAGGAATCGGTGTTCTTTCGCGAGGATTTGTGGTCTATCAAATCTGATGAAATGGTTGGGGCCGTCTAGGATATGATCGCAAACTGCAGACTTCCCGGCACGTTGATGCTTCACATCAGCTATATGTTCTTTTACGCGAGATCAATAAGAACCCGCGTAAAAGAACATATAGCTGATTTGATTAAAAATAATAGTAAAATAAACGCGATAAAATCCGTAAAAGTAGTTTTCATCAAATTGTAGTGTTCGCGTAAATATAAGAAATCATTAGCTTATTATTTTTTTTAATAATTTATTTATATAATAAAAAAAATTAATTAGCGGAGGTAGCTAACATAGTTGCCAGGCTTGGTAAGTGGGTAGCCAATCGCAGATTTATATTTTTGTCGTTATTTAAAAGACGCTACTGCCCATCTCCTGATGTGTTTCCTCTGGCGCCTTTTGCGGCACTCACGGGATGACATGGGATGGTGGATATTGTTACACTAACAATGCACGGTAATTTATTTTCATACTGGGGAAAATTTACGGCTCAATTGAGATATTAAATAGAATTGAATTGTCTATCCGTACCATCGAAATAACTTACTACAATAGAAATCCCCTGAACAGTAAATTCATCCATCACGGCTATATAAATGAAATTGACGTCTGTCTATAACATCGAAATAACTTAGCAATAGATTTATATTACTAACATAAACACTTACCTTTTAACGAGTTCAGGTGATTTTTTTCTCACCATTAAGAAATAAATAACCACTTGTAATTATTGTATGTCTGTCTGCAATCTTCGGAATGGCAAAACCGATTATGATAAAACTTTGCAAAAACACAGAGAGCGACATCAGAAATAATATAAGCTATATTTTATTCGAGAAATTTGGAGATTTTCTTTTGTTTCCGAAATAAAAAACATTTCAAAAATTCAAAAGTACAAAACACAACGAGTCGTATGACGGTTCCTAGCATGCTGTGGTCCGCTCGACCGAAGTGTCCTGCCGGCCCGCGCGATCCTCCCGGCTAGACTCCGTCGAAGGGTTGGGTCAGAACACTTCCGCCTCCTTGTCAAGTCAGCATTCGTACTTCTCCGACACGGCCATCCCACATGACACACGTGCCTGTGTGCTTATTCTGAAGTAACATTCATAAACAACTGAAACAACATTCATAAAAACTTTAAAACAAATAGTCTTTAATGATTATCTTAAACTGGACGAAAGTTATATTAATAAATCCTTACTAGGCGATACTGAGTGAGTTGTTAGTCTACAGTAAAATATATTATTATTATCATCAAATAGTGTCCATTGCTAAATATAGGCTTCCCTTAAGGAACACCACAATACATGATCCTGAGATTCCGACATACTCTAAAACTAAATGAAAATCCTTGAGATATTGTATATTTGTGTTAAAAGTATACTCACCATCTTATAATTCAGGCTCGTCGCGGTAACTGAAGAGAGCCCTTTATAGTCTCATGCTTTCAAATTTCATCGAAATCGACTAATTGAGTTCCTTGTCATACATTACCGAGGATATTTTTCGCAATTTTATGTGGCAATGGAATTGTAAATTGCATATTTGGTGGAAATTCATGTCGAAGAAATATAAAAAATTATTTCAAGAACGCACGCAATGGACTATTCTATATATAAATAAACGTCTTTGTGTTGCGAGGCAGCCATTGTCCAACAGTAACACGTATGCTGGCTGTCAATTTGCTTTTTATATGGCAAAGTTCTGACTTAAATACTGGAACGCTAATTCAGTCATGGCACGTCAGTAATGACAACGAGCAGACACAGACAATGTCACTTCAGATATTTCTCTGCGTGAGAACCCTATAGACAGAGAAACTACAACAAACTCTTTAAGTCACATAATATGTGACTTAGAGAGAATTTTTACAGAATAAGGGCTCAGCCGGGCTAGCATAGGCGGGGGACAATATATCCCCGAGGAGAGGATACAATTTTTATCCCTTGCTTAATTTTATCAACCCTGCAAGCATGGGCAAGAGACAAAAATTATATCCCCCGATTATATCCACTGACAAGAGATAATATTATCTTATCTCTATAGTATATCCTCGTTTGACATAACGAGTGGACATATATCTCCCCGTCCGTAGCATGAGGCCAAGGGAAAGAGAAAACATTATCCCTTTTTGACATTTGAAAGGGACAATTTTATCCTCTTTCGCGGACGTGGGTTTATCTTCAAACCATTTTAATACGAAAAAGATGTCTCGAGCCTATTGCAACTACATTTTCGTGTCAGAAATTGAAAAACAAGAAAGAAAATTACACCAGCGATCGATACGTGATCAGAATACATAATCTATCGGAATTCTCCGACAACGAATTTCTACGCCGGTTTCGGATGCTCAAAGATTGTTTTGTATTTGTGTAAAGAACTCTATGAGGCTTTAAAAACTATTAATTCTGTGGATGGACTACCAGCGCGTATTGAAGTAAGCATCTATTACAACCACCTTGTCCAAAAACATCGTATATTTTCAATCAATACATGTGGCTTATGTAACTTATCTTAATATTTTTTCTAGGTAGGTAGTTTACATCTTTCAGTCTCTTGGCAGATGGTAGTTACCTACTAGAGAGTTACGATTCAAGACCATGGCATGTCTGTTGTTCAAACAACAAATAATCAGCAAATACTTGACCTAAATTATTGGGGCCATCATTAGAATGTGTGGAGCAATATACTTTAATTAGTCTCTTGTGTAGGTAAATACAAGTTTAAAGACTAATATACATAATATTAGGAATACAAATAACACAATACTCATGATTATAAAATTATTTATTCCTTGTTTTTTTTTTGAAATCATTACATTTTTATTCTTCATGCTTCATCATTTTCAATTAAAATTAAATCTTTGTGACTTAGAGTAGACATCAATTTTGATGTATTTTTTTAATTTTCTTATAATGGCAGTAATTGCGGGGATATTTTTTTTTTAATTTCCTCAAGAGGTTACACCAACTCCAAAGGGTCTGTATTGTCCAGTTTCGCAATTGGCTTAATTCTAGACACATATTTATTAATAAATGCTATCACAAGCGATATAATACCCGCGACTTGATACAAGCAATGTATACTTAACTTAAATATTATACAAAAGAAAATAAAGAAAGAATTAGAATAATAGAAAAAATAAAAACAAGGCAGAAATACGCTTAAAATAAATATAACAAATATTATAAATGACGTATTGTTTAACAAAAATTATTAACAGTTTAGCAATATAATAAACAAAAGGTGAAAGAAAATATAAGTTAATGTAAATCTACTTAATCTTAAAAGAAGTTTATAGGTAGTATAGTTTATAGCTTTATACTATCGTACAAAGATGTTTTATAAAACATCTTTGCTATCGTATATTATCTATGCGCGGGGATAAGTTTATCTACTGTCGATATTATATCCACCATTGGCCCATGCTCGCAGCGTGGATAAAGCTTTGACATAGGGATAAGACAATTTTATCCCTTGTCAGTGGATATAATCGGTGGATAAAATTTTTATCCCCTGCTCATGCTAGCCCGGCAGATAGTTAAATCTCGCCGTAAATATAACAGCACGCGAGTAACCCGGATTTGATCCCCGCCGGCACCAATGAAATTGTTAACTGCAATTTTAAGTGCTGATTTACCATGTGTTTGCCGGTGAAGGAAAACGTCGTGAGGAAACCTCGAATGAGAGAACCGAGGAATAAGAAAAAAAATATTTCGAAGACATGTGAAGTTCGCCAACATGCATCATGCACCCTCTCAGGAATGAGAGGAGGCTTGTGCCCAGCAGTGGGACGTATATAGGCTGTAAATTTACTTTACTTTAAGGGTAAAAAATGTGCATAAATTTCACTTGGTGGTTAGTGAATATTGTGGCATCTATATCTATACTTGATTAAGGATCAAAATGGGAATGCTTAGTCGCCCTTAAGGACTACGATAGAATACCTCGTTCCCAATAAAACAGTCTCCAGTTCTCTGCACTCACCATAGGAAACACAGCAGCATTAAACTGATTTTACGCTGGCATTTTGAGAGCGTGGTTATTTGCCGGTCAAGCTGACCCATTCTATGAATATAATATAGCTGCAGCGTGGCTATACCATGCACAACTACAAGTTGATAAATTGAGATGTAGACTATGAGCATATTTTTTTCAGGGAAAGTTGTGATTTGAACCAGTGGCTTAAATATTATTTATAAGCAGCGTTGAATAAAAATTGTAATATTCTATTTTATTTTATATCAATCCATTTTATTCTATTCCATTATATGCTATTCTCTTTATAATCTTTTCGAGATTCGCTTTCGTTTGTTCTTTAAGGCCGTCTACGGCCTGTGCTCTAGCAGCACAGTCTGTAGTGCTTTATGTTTAAGGGAAGCTCTAACATATCCGTTGTATTGTAAAAACAGAGTTCACAATCGCTGTCCATAGCCATTATTCGTTTCTCAAATACTCACCACTCAATGTTGAGTGTCAAGGTTCATAATAGCATGTTTCATATATTAGTCTCTATAAAAAGTAAAGAGCATATATTAGAATTAAAACCTAAAGAATACTATGATATAATAAGGCCTGGATATTTGGAAAATAAAATAATGCCATAGCAAGACCTGCTAGATTACCACCGTCACCCTGTCCAAAACAGCTTTAGAGGAACTTGAGAAACAATACGTATTATATACCCTAACGCCACAAAGATACATATTCGGTACGAACGAGAGGATCATAACATCTTAAATGGAATTTACCCGGTACCCGTCCAATGAACTGCTTTATGTATACTTCGGAGTTTACAGCAGCGAGCAGCGAGCAGCATTTGAAGATCACAAAGCTTACCTATATCTCAGCTACTCATTAGGACGACTCGTTTCGTATACGTCTCAAATCTATTGACTTAAAGAGATTACATGAAATTCACTATAATCTAATGTCTCAACCGACTTTACAACGATCGATACCAATATAAACTATACTCATAGTTAGTATACTCGTACTTGAAAGCTTTGTTATTTTAAAACATTACGGACTATTGCAGTGTGCCAGAAAAGCGTCGCAATCGCCATCCAAAGAAGACATCTACGCGAAACCTGGAAAATCTAAACCACGAAAGACAGCAACATTTATCATCTCAAGATTTAAAAAATCGTTTCTGTTTTTAGAGGGGAAGTTTTATATGGTTGCCCCCTTACAAAATCGTGAACTACGCGGCAACCTCATATTTCCACAGAACATTGCAACATTATGATTTCTTATATTTACGCGAGCACAAGAGCACATACTAAGGATTCATACCATTTTGTCAGTGAGATAAAAGACCTACGTCTTACTGACAATGAAACCATGGTCAGTTTTGATGTTCAGTCTCTATTTACATGCCTACCTGTTGAAGACTGCATCTCAATTATAACTAGGAAACTAGATGAAAATAACATGCCACCAGAATATGCGGAACTACTAAGACATTGCCTTACATCTGGCAATCTATTGTGGAAGGAAGAGTTTTACAAGCAAGTAGACGGCGTTGCGATGGGCTCACCTGTATCTCCCATTGTCGCCGATATATTCATGGAAGACTTTGAGGAGAAAGCCCTCCTTACTGCACCTGTTACCCCAAGGTTCTACAAGCGGTACGTAGACGATACTTTCACAATTTTACCATCAGGCAAAGTAACTGCATTTTTAGAATATCTTAATTCCATAAACTCTAAAATTCAATTTACTATGGAATTAGAGGCAAATAATTCCTTAGCTTTCATCTAGCAGTCATCTTAGCATAGTCATCCGAAATCCTAACAACACCATAGGTCATACTGTGTATAGAAAAAGACCCATACAAACCGATACTTAAAAATGGTGAATCTCACCACCATCCTTCACAGTTAGCTACCGTGGGCAAATCTTTGTTACAGAGAGCACGAGGGATCTGTGACGGCAAACACCTGGCCGCGGAGCTTCAGCACGTCAAGCAGGTTCTGCACGACAACAAGCTTCGGGTCCCGCGCCTCCGTCACAGTGATCGAGTGAAACCGGCCACAGTCGAGCGTGTGCCTGCTGTACTACCATATGTCAGAGGTGTCACAGACAAGATTGGCTACATCTTGAAGCGAGCTTCTATTAGAACATTCTACAAGCCACCGAAGAAGATTAGTCAGCTCTTACCATCCGTCAAGTGTCATATTCCTCTACAAAATGCAGGAGTGTACAAGCTTGATTGTGATTGTGGTCTTTCATATATAGGGCAAACAAAGAGATCTATTAGAACCCGCGTAAAAGAACACATAGCTGACGTGAAGCATCAACATTCCGGGAAGTCTGCAGTTTGCGATCATATCCTAGATGGCCCCAACTATTACATCAGATTTGATAGACCACAAATCCTCACGAAAGAACATCGATTCCTACCAAGCATAATACGTGAGGCTATTGAAATTAAAAAAACATCCAAATTTCAATAGAGAAGGAGGCTGAGTACTACCACGTGCTTGGGATCCTATAATTAATAAAATTAAAACTAAACCCAAGCGTACCACTGCAAGACTTCAAAACACATTTAGTTAATTCTGCGTAGATTGGACCAAAGACAATCATTAAAAAGCTGAAGGTACTCCGGGTTAACTTTGACATCGGGACGTCAGTCACCTCAGTCCCCCGTGACCATGGGTGCTGGAAAGCACCCGAAACGTCGGGTATTAAAATTAATATAAATAAAACGCGATAAAATCCGTAAAAGTAGCTTTAATCAACATTGCAACATTGTTTCAACGAGGCAGTTTTGCTGACTTGGTGGGAAATTCGCTCGTTGTGGACTCACAATAATGCACGCGATGTCAACCGACAAAGCACCTTACCAGAAACCTAATGCCGTGAGGCCGTTCTGCTGACTTAATGGGAAATGTGGCCGCCGTGGATTCTCTATAACACACGCGGTGTCAGCAGACACAACATTATATATATCAAACTCAACGAAACCACTCCACTTCGCTTCAAGCATCGAACAAGTGTAGAATTAATTAGTTCTTTTAATTGTATTATCTAAAGATAGTCCCTTTAAATTAAATTTATCAAAAGTGTTTTTTTTTTGGGTCTTCCGGTGGTGACATCTACAATTTGTTGGTAAAAAGTAAAGTAAAGTAAAGTAAAGTTACAGCCTATATATGTCCCACTGCTGGGCTCAGGCCTCCCCTCATTTCTGAGAGGGTTTAGGGCAAGGAAGTGTCCGCCGCGCTGCCCAAATGCGTGTTGACAAACTTCACATGTCTTCGAAATATTTTTTTTTCCATTTGTTGGTAAACAAATCCGAAATTACAAGACCATTACTATGGAAACTAATTTTTAAAATTAAAAATAAATAAATAGTACAAGTAAAAGGTAACGCCATCTCTTTGTAAATTTGATGTAACACATCTCTTTTTGCAACAAAAACCTGAACAATTTTGTCATTTTCGTTTGACGTGGATCCAGTTGGGCAACGTAATTTAGTCTAGTGTGCAGTACGATTGCAACTAGTTATATTGTACGCGTGGACAGGACTGCTGTGTCATGTGCTTGTCATTTAAGGTACGCATCTAGACTTGCCTTGTGGTAGTGGTGAAATGAAATTCATTGCCCAACTTTCGTCCCGTGAATGGCGTTAGGTGTGACTGTGGGATATACCAAAAAATCTTAGAGCTTCTATTAGATGAGTGTATAACCATCAGGTTTATTTCAGAGTCAGAATACCCAGATTAACATATTAAAATTTAACGAGCTGATAAAGAAGATGTAAAGAGAAGACACGTGGCAACTGCATTATCTAGACTTATTGTGAAATTTTACTATAAATTGTTACAATTATAAATTCTTACAATATAATTAGCATGGTAGTAATCACCTCAATCCCAGGGGTTATATTCATTCATGTATTTATTCCTTAATGTCTAGAGTTTGAGTTGAGAGAATTTTGAGTTTGATTAAGCAGGATTTTGTAGCAAATAGACGTGAGGACGATACGAGATACCCCCCCCCCCCCCTCCAAAGCAAGCAGTATAAACAAGGTTACACAATAAGTTAAAACAACACGCTTATTACAATAGACATAAAACAACAACATAAATTATTTAAATCGCAGCTTTAAATATTTAACAGTTCATAGAGAGGTCGTTTTTCATCATTTTTCAACATTTAGTTTCAAATTTTAATACCTACGTTACTGTTTTTTTTTAAATGACACAGCAACGCAAAGACATATCGTCCTATTTGTCCCTATAGACGGTGTAACTCCGCTCTTACTTCGGTTTCATCAGCATCAAAGTCAAAATTTTATATAAAACAATTTTATTGAAATAAAAATAAAGATATAATTTTTATCTGATTTAGTTTTATTTATGAATGTAATTGTTCCAAATTTTTGTCTGCTTGGATACCATTGGTGTTCTGTTTGTTACTACAATATTGAACGGTTTAAGTTTTAAGTTATATTCGATATGGTTTAGTTACAAAATGTAGTGAAAAACATCATAATTTTGCTCCATTTTATAACGTGTCCTTAAACGCCTTGATTCGTTCAAGCCAATTGTATTAGGAGCGAATTTAAAATTTACGCTTTTACTGGTTGCACAGTAGGGTACTGTTTACTTAACTAACTATACCTCTAGAAGTAAACTTTTCATTTGCATTTCTTTGGGTTTTTGTTTAATTACAAAGTATTGAATTTTGTTGTTGTGATTTGAAACTCGATGAAACGAAAAAGCGACGCTAAAATGATACAAACATATACATAATATATAGGATTTAGCCTGCAAAAGTATGAGGCAGAATACAGTATTATACAGTATATAGTGTATTAATATCATAATATGTAAACACTCACGCCTGTCACCTAGAAGGGTAGGCAGAGACAACAGACTTCCATTTAGCACGATTCTGACATATCTTTCTCGATTCCTCCACATCCATATACCTACGCATACATGCTCGTCGGTTAAGGGTACTCTTAATTTGGCCCCTTTTTAATATATGGCCAATTTGGTTGACAAACTTTCGCCTAGGACGTGCCTTTCCGAATCTTCCATCCACTTCTGCGTATATAATTGCTTTGTCAGTCTTTCTTCATTCATTCTTTCTACATTACCAAACCCCCGAAGCATTCCTTTCCTAATCCTGGTCACCGCATCATCTTGCAAACCACACTCTTCTTTTATCACACAATTTCTCACCCTGTCACTCCGATTCAGCCCTAACATACTCCTTAGCGATCGCATTTCTACTGCATTTATTCTACTCTCGTGTTTCATCTGCCACACCCAACTTTCACTACCATACGTTAAAGTAGGGACTAATACAGCATTGTGAATTGCCATACGCGCCTTTTTTGACACATTCTGACCTTTCACAATAGAGTGTAGAGCCCCATTTACTTCATTTCCAGCATTCACTCGTCGTTCAATATCCTTATCAAATCCTCCATCCCTGCTGAATACACATCCCAAATATACAAAATTATCTACTTGAACGACCATTTGTATTAATATAAATTTATTTATATTCTAATAATATAAACTCTACAATAATCCTACTCCTGATAATCTGCATTCCTCCCATTTTCTTTAAGTTTAATTTTCTCAAGGTTTCACGTTTTCTGCTTGTCAACTGCACAAATATTTTTTGCTAAGATTGCGTTTTTTTGTAATATTAATAAAATTTCTTTCAATACATACCTAACTAGACAAGGAATCTAATCTTATATTGATAGAGCCATGCTGCAGTTATACTAGTAGCAGGAATGGGTCGGCTCGACTGGGGAAAGAGCACGCTCTCACAGAATACCAGAGTAAAAGAGGACAACAGCAGCTTAGCGCTGCTGTGTTTCGTTAGTGAGTGTAGACTGAGGACCCTTTTTACTGGAAACGAGACATTCCATCTTAGTCCTCACGGGTGATAACGCATCTGCATTTTGATTCGTAATCGAGGATAGATGTAGATGTCTATGGATCACAGCAACCACTTACCATCGGGTGGACTCTCCCCCCTTTCCTATAAAAAAAAGTTCACATCTGATATTGTGGACAAGAGCTTTATTTTTATCTAAAAAGTATTTTAAAACATTCAGAAGATTAATCCGCTATAGAGATTATTAATATTAGAGTTGGTCTATGATATTAAATTCTAAATACTTTTGAAACTATATGAAACAAATCATTTTAGTTAAAGCGATTTAACATTGTACGAATGTTTATAATTTGCGTATTTTAATTGTAGTTGGAACAAAATATGTTTTACGAACAAAAGATAGTTAATAGTTTTTGTATCTTGTAAATTTAGCAATATAACACAAAATTAATCGTCTTTAAGTTTTTTAATCAAATCCAAATATTACTAAATATATTAGATTTTACATTCTTTTTTATAGGACCACTCTGAGTTACAGTTACAAATTAATTTTGATACGTTATTACCTCTTGCCAAACATTACGGTTATTGCAATATAATCCTGTATAATTCTTCTGTGTATTTACAACTGAACACTTCCTAAACGGCAAGGCTTAATGCTGGTATATTTCTTATAGTGAGTATCGAGTATGAACTGAATACCCTTTTTTCTGGTACTGAGACATTCTTTCTTAGTCTTCAGGAATAACTATTTATTCATTTTAATGAGGGATAGATATATACGCCAAAGCATTTACTTACCACCGGGTGGAATGTGTGCTCGTTTGTCACCTTTCTTTATGAAATAAGGGTGACAA
Source organism: Parnassius smintheus behrii (assembly GCA_036936625.1). Lineage (NCBI taxonomy): Eukaryota > Metazoa > Arthropoda > Insecta > Lepidoptera > Papilionidae > Parnassius > Parnassius smintheus. The sequence goes on along the minus strand of JAUPFT010000026.1, from coordinate 11,393,472 downwards.
AATAGCACACGGTCCACCTGATGGTAAGTGAAGGCAATGCCCCATAAACATCTCCTTTTATCCCCAATTAACAATTACGATGCAAATGTGTTTTTGTCTCTGAGGACAAAGATGGAATACCTGGTTTTCAGTAACAAGGGTCTCCGAATCTCTACACTCACCATATGAAATACAACTGCATTACGCCACTATTTTACGCTGGTATTCAGTGTAAGTGTTGTCATACCCCGATCGAGCTGACCCATTCGTGCTACAACTATAATATAGCTGCAGCATGATTCTACCATATTGTAAACCACCCTTGCAGTTGCTTTCCAAACCTGCGGAGTTGCTTGCTAGCAGGTTTGGAAAGCAACTGCAAGGGTTATCTGCTGATAAAGTAAAAAAATATATTTAGACTTTAACATCACATTGCCATAATGTCTCTCTCTATACACATAATAAACTTATTGCATTAGGAAAATGTTTTTTTTTAGGTTTGTTTCACGCAGCATTTCACTCTCGACATTTATTAGATTTATAATATTTACAAACGCCTAAAGAAAGAACTTGTATAACCGTAATTTTTGTGGAGGGAAATCTCATTACGCGAACAACATTTTTCCAGATAAAGAAATTATATCTGAGTTACATTGCGAACACCGAGTCTAACATAATTAATAATTTTGTAAATTCTTACCATAAATAACTTCTACTTTTTTAACATAACTGATGGTATGATATGTTTTCTTAATCGCACAACTTTTTTGTGAATTGAATACTCTATTTCAGTTTCTCTCTGTCACCTCTACACCCATGGGAGGATAGGAGTAGTGATATCCTTACGCCATCTCGACACGGTCACCTATTCTGTTTTTTTTTTTTGGTGAAGAAAATCAACCCCGAAATATCCGTTGCTGGATATAGACATTCTTCACTGGCAGATTGATGAGACGTCTCAAATCTTCGGCACAAGCTTCCAGTTGAAATCGACTACCTACTACTATTTTTTCGAGCCGATACAACTTAGGGACCTTCAAGAAAAGAGCATAATCTATTTTAAAAGGCGAGCAACGCACCAGTAATTCCCCTCGTGTTGCAAATTTTTCATCGGTGGCAGTAGTCACTTACTATCAGCTGAGCCTCATTTTCGTTTGCCCCTTATTATATTAAACCATATTATTTAACAGTACTTGAGCGAACCATGGTGAGCCGTGGTAGCTCAGGGGCTTAGCGCCCACTTTAAATTTTACAGTACGCGAGAAACCTGGGTTCGATCCCCACTGGCATCAACGATATTGTTAATAGTGATCTTAAGTGCTGATTTACCACGTGCTTTGCGGTGAATGAAAACATCGATGGAGGTCTGAGAAATCAAAGAAATATTTCGCAGACATCTAAAATACGCAATCATGCATTGAGAGAAGCGCGACTGACATTTCCTGTCCCTAAAACCCTCTCACAAATGAGTGTAGGCCTGTGCTCTGTAGTGAGTCGTATATGGACGGTATCTTGAACTTTAAGTTTAACTTGAGTGAATCGGGTTTGATCCCAACTCTAATAAAAGTTTTAATTGCAATTTTAAGTATAGATATACCACATACTTGGGGGTTAAGAGAAATATCGTTAACAAATTACGAATAACGTATACTTTCTTATCAGTGATCAGGATATTTAACAAGTGGTAAAATTAAAAATTTTGTACAACCGACTTCAATATAAATAAAATGAGAACATCATCAATGTATTCGAAGCCAAATAAAAATTATTTAAGTATAACTCAAAAACTGCTTGTCAGATCTTGATCAAATTTATATGACAGCAGACGAAAAGCATAAGCTTTTAGAATAAAAAAATAAACAAAATTGGTTCACCCAGAAAAAAGTTCCAAAGTAACACACATAAAAAAACACACACAGTCGAATTGAATACTTCTTCCTTTTTAAAGTTGGTAGAAAATAGCCATTTTGTAAATCCCTTCAACTACCAAATTCCCTAAAACAGTTGTACAATCTAACAACATAATGTTCTTTTTATAATCGGCCCTTAAACGTGACAAGAGAGCATACAGTCCAGCTGAAGGTAAATGGATGCTGTGGCCCATAGACATCTCTCTGCTATTTTACGACATTTACATCTACCCTCGATTATTAATCAAAATGCAGATGGGTTGTCAGTTGTCATCCTTGAAAACTATGACAGAAAGCCTCGTTTTCAGTGAAATGATCTTCGTTTCTCTGCACGAAACATACTAAACACATGAGCGTTTAGCTGAAAATTTATGATGGTATTCTGTGAGAGCGTGACCCTACCTCGGTAGACCCGACCCATTCGTGCTTCAACAGTAATATTGCTGCAGTGCACTTGTGCTTTCTCACACTTATAGTCCGATGGGGCAGCAATCCGACACGACCGGAGAGGTATCAAGCGCAGTATCAAAGGCTATACGTGCTTTCTTTGCTTCTTGATAGAATAACCCAATAACTGCTTTTGGCCTGACCCTGCATTTGAAGCCATGATCAGCGGTCCCGCTTACGGCCACTAGCGCGCCCACGGAGCATTGAATTATAACAACATGTAACAAAAACCCTGTCGTTCCCGTTGGCTGCGTTATCAGAATCAGTACCTATCCAAGCATATAGAATTTTTTTTTTCAAAAAAAGTTATTAAAAAAAATTAATTTTAACAAAAAAATTAATTTGCCAATTGTATGTGGTTTTACTGCCTCTAATTTATTATCGGTAATGCGGGGTCTTAGACAAACCTATTACTCCTCGGCCTATGCGGAGATAATAAAACCACACATAATTTGCAAATTAATTTTTTTTCATTAAAATAAAAAAAATTAAATGTGTTGTTTAAAAAAAATTATTTCTATACGTTTAGATATTGATTCTGATAACGCACTTAACGGGAACCACAGGGTTTTGTTACATGTTGTATAAAGATAGATAAAATATACCATCATAATATTTATCACATTGTAGTGTAGAATTTACTCCTTTAGAAAATTTTAAGTAAAAAAATATAAGCATATAATAATAAATATAACTTATAACTAAATTATTTTAATATACTTCATTTTAAAAGTAGTGCAAATGTACAGAAGCAATTTGTTACTGACAACTGTGGGTTGGATAGACATAATAAGAAAATTCAAGCGTGAGTTGTTTTACATTAGAATGGAAATGTTATGCATTGGAATATATTGCTATTCCATAATTGAAAAATTCTAAAAACTAACACAACTTTTTAAATTATTTAAAAGTTCGGAAAATATCTATTGATTTTAATAAAAATATAAGCCTACTTCAACTACCTACGAATTATTCAAAAAGTATTATTCTTTTTAATAAACATAGGTTATTTTCGTAAACTTTTCTAGTGGCATACACTGCCCATCAGGTGGAGTGTGTGCTTGTCACTTTCATGTGTGTTTATTAGGGTCGAAATTAGTGATTGATTTTAAACTAACTCCCCATGAGCTAGAGATTTGAAGTTAGGAACATAGCTCAGTACCGAATGACAATGTATGTAGGAATGTAAAATTGTACAGCTATACAAACAGGTAAATAGCGAGCGAGAAAGGATGCGTGTGAAAGAGATGACGAATGGATGGGCAATATGGCGATGACGGTGAAACGAAAAGGGTGTGCTCTCTGCATTTTTTTTGGAAAATAAAAGACGTTTTGGTGAAATCTGCATTTTTCTCATCGCCCCAATACAACACGTATAATAATGTAAAGTAAAAAAAATATGAGTCATAAAGAAATTGTAAAAAATCAGTACCATAGGCTTTTGTTCCGTTCACTTGTGACACCGTATATTTTCCAGGCGATAAAAAATCATTCGATATGTATAATAATAACAATTATTATATAATTTTGACAATGAGACGTCGAACACCTCAGTCTCCTCCGAGGTCATGGGTCCTGTAAAGTGCCCAAAATAGAACGTCGGGAATATAAAATAAGTTAACATACGCGATAAAATCCGTAAAAACTAGTTCTATTTAAATGTGTAGTGTTTGCGTAAATATAAGAAAACATTACAGTCCACTTGATGGTAAGTGGTTACTACAGCCACCTCACACCTTTATAAAAAATGCAAATAAAAAAGGCTTCAGATATATTTACACCTCAGAGGACTAAGAAATAATGCGCCACAGCCTGTAATTGTACTGGCTCTATATACATTTCATACCGGAAGACAGCAGTGCGCACAGGCAGGATTAGGCAGGATTTATGGATAGCGGTCCTCCTATGGAAACATCGTACAACAAATTTCCTCATGGTCGTTTGACTTTGCGAGATGAAAAATATGTGGTATGATGTTAGTAACGGAAGAAAACACGCTAATAGTGAATAATTATTTTATTTAAAACAATATGCGAATTACTTATGAAGAGATTTAATACAAATTGCAGATTTGGTCACGAAGCGTTCACGAGATTTAATACGAACATTATCGCGTGAGGAGACACTTCACCAAAACCACGCCCCTGCACACTCAGCGTTCAAAACGAGGGACTTCTTGGACAAGAATCCAGTTAAATCTTTGAGTTTTATACGTGGTAGAGCCATGCTACAGTTATATTGATACAGAGTATAGTTGTAGGATTAATGGGTCGGCTCGACCGGGAATGGACCACAATCTCACAGAATACTGGCGCAGAGTGACGTATGGTGAGTGTAGAGAATCGGAGACCCTTTTTACTGGAAATGAGATATGAAAGAAGTTTTCTTCCTCGCGCAATTATGGAATCGCCGAGTCCCATAAAGCAAGGTCTCAAACTACCTGCATCCACCGACTTCCTGCATCTCTAAACAGTTCATTACATCAATTTCTCAATTCTTTTTTTCTTTTTTGTTCATATTCTACTTTCATGGAGGACCACTTGATAAGCTAATCAGTACTTTTTGGTTCATAAACGTTCCATTATAAAATAATAACTTTATTCGCAAGAAGTGCGTCACGTATATGTTCGTATTAAATAGTAATAACACCATATATGAAAAACTTTGCTAAACTTACTAAGAAAATGAAAATTTGTTCTAGTATAGATCGAGATAATTACTTATTAAAAGGTGTAGTTTTGTTAAAAAAAGACGGATCATTTATAATATACGGTTGAAATAATGTCATATAACAACATGGTTAAATAAGAAAATGTTTAAAATATTATAGTAAAAATTTTCTATTTACAGTATGGTCTACTGTAATAAAATGGAAATCTAAGTATTTTGGTGAAACAATGAAAACTAATCTAACATCAGTGTGAAAGTTGGCGTCGCCATTTCAAGCATACGCGCATGACAAATGGTTCATTCAGAATATTCAATCATCTTGTTTTGAAACTATTAATTTGTTTCAATCAATCGTTTCAAGTTTTGGTCAGTAAAATTGCTGGAATTTTTTATTTATTTATTAAAACTAGATTTTAATATCCTTTTGTTAGCTTAACCTGGATGTATGAATGTATGTGCTTATAAATTGCCTATATGTATTTATTTAGAAATGCAATGGAATTTTATAATTTATTTTATACCCAATATGGAATGGCCAAATAATATGAAATTTTACAGCGTATTAAGAACCAAAGATAACACAATTATTTCATTGTACGACCAAGCATTTTTACAAGAATCATCACAGCTTTTAGTTAATACGTGTTGTTTATGTTTTTTAAATATTATTTTACTTTTTCAAACATAAACATAGTAAAATAATCCACAACTCCAGGTGGCATAAAATAATCCACTACCCCATTTCATCCCATGGGTGTCATAAGAGAACAACGCGTCCCGGCGTTGCTTGGGTGAAGTCTATTAATTTCATTTATGTCATCATTTAGATTTAAGGTTATCATCAATGACATTGATTAAAACTACTTTTACGGATTTTTTTCGCGTTTTATTTATTTTATTTTTAATACCCGACGTTTCGGGTGCTTTCCAGCACCCATGGTCACGGGGGACTGAGGTGACTGACGTCCCGATGTCAAAGTTAACCCGGAGTACCTTCAGCTTTTTTAATTATTGTCTTTGGTCCGATCTACGCAGAATGAACTAACCGTGGTTTGAAGTCTTGCAGTGGTATGCTTGGGTTTAGTTTTAATTTTATTAATTATAGGATCCCAAGCAGGTGGTAATACGAAGCCTCCTTCTCTATTGAAATTAGGATGTTTTTTAATTTCAATAGCCTCACGTATCATCCTTGGTAGGAATCGGTGTTCTTTCGCGAGGATTTGTGGTCTATCAAATCTGATGTAATGGTTGGGGCCATCTAGGATATGATCGCAAACTGCAGACTTCCCGGAACGTTGATGCTTCACATCAGCTATGTGTTCTTTTATGCGGGTTCTAATTGATCTCTTTGTTTGCCCTATATATGAGAGACCACAATCACAATCAAGCTTGTACACTCCTGCATCTTGTAGAGGAATATGACACTTGACGGATGGTAAGAACTGACTAATCTTCTTCGGCGGCTTGTAGAATGTTCTAATAGAAGCTCGCTTCAAGATGTAGCCAATCTTGTCTGTGACACCTCTGACGTAAGGTAGTACAGCAGGCACACGCTCGACTGTGGCCGGCTTCACTCGGTCACTGTGACGGAGGCGCGGGACCCGAAGCTTGTTGTCGTGCAGAACCTGCTTGACGTGCTGAAGCTCCGCGGCCAGGTGTTTGCCGTCACAGATCCCTCGTGCTCTCTGTAACAAAGATTTGCCCACGGTAGCTAACTGTGAAGGATGGTGGTGAGATTCACCATTTAAGTATCGGTTTGTATGGATCTTTTTTCTATACACAGTATGACCTATGGTGTTGTTAGGATTTCGGATGATTAACACATCTAGGAAAGCTAAGGAATTATTTGCCTCTAACTCCATAGTAAATTGAATTTTGGAGTTTATGGAATTAAGATGTTCTAAAAATGCAGTTACTTTGTCTGATGGTAAAATTGTGAAAGTATCGTCTACGTACCGCTTGTAGAACCTTGGAGTGACCGGTGCAATAAGGAGGGCTTTCTCCTCGAAGTCTTCCATGAATATATTGGCGACAACGGGAGATACAGGTGAGCCCATCGCAACACCATCTACTTGCTTGTAGAACTCTTCCTTCCACAATAGATAGCCAGATGTAAGGCAATGTCTTAGTAGTTCTGCATATTCTGGTGGCATGTTATTTTCATCTAGTTTCCTAGTTATAATTGAGATGCAGTCTTCAACAGGTAGGCATGTAAATAGAGACTGAACATCAAAACTGACCATGGTTTCATTGTCAGCAAGACGTAGGTCTTTTATCTTACTGACAAAATGGTATGAATCCTTAGTATGTGCTCTTGTGTGTCCTCTGAGTGGTGATAATATTTTGGCTAAGTGTTGCGCCAATCTGTAAGTTGGCGAATCGATTTGACTCACTATTGGACGTAATGGAGCGTTAGGTTTGTGTATTTTTGGTAACCCATACAACTTGGGAGGTTTTGCACACGAAGGTATCATCGAATTGACGTCTAGATTCAATTTCTCGGAGTATTTCTTAATTAGATCGCTAGTTGTTTTAAGCGTATTAGTTGTAGGGTCTGTTTTGACCTTACGGTATGTACTTTCATCCGACAAAAGTTGTTGTATTTTAAAATTGTAATCCGACGTATCCATTACAACCGTAGCATTTCCTTTACCTGCGCGGAGAATCGTAAGTTCTGGTCTGTTGCGTAAGGTTTTTAACGCGTTAAATTCATTTTTGGGAAGATTTAATTTCAATCCTCAACACTACAGATAATGTCTTCATACGGGATTCTTCTCGGTGTAATCGCGTAATTAAAACCTCTTCCTAAAACTTTTATTGTAGCGTCGTCCAGAGTTTGTTTTGACAGGTTATAGACCACGCCTTGTTTACTATTCGTGTCTGTGGTCGTTTCGTTCTTACGTTGCCATTGATGTCGGACATTTGATTTAGTTGTTAATTTTTGGTATTTATCAATATGTTTATTTTTGCATTCATTGTATTTAGTTGTTTCGCGTTTATCTAAAGTTTCCATGCAATTCTTATAATCAAATGTCGATAAAACTGTCTTTAATTCACTGGACGAATTGTCTATGGTTTTGTTTATGAAACATAGATCGGTACGTTTTTGCTGAATCACCGTTATTAACAACTTTTTACTCGCCTGATTTAAGATCTTAGCGCTTCCTCGAATGTCTTTTTTAGTAGATATCTTGACACACGTAGGAATGAGATTATGATCTCTGCATCTCTTCAAGAAATTTAAAGCTGTTATGTATCTTGCGCGCTTGGTCTTTAGATCTTCTAATCGGCGTATTTTATTTGCTATTTCCAGTCCGTACTGGTTTACATAATGATTTCTTATATTTACGCGAACACTGTACATTGATTAAAACTACTTTTACGGATTTTTTCGCGTTTTATTTATTTTATTTTTAATACCCGACGTTTCGGGTGCTTTCCAGCACCCATGGTCACGGGGGACTGAGGTGACTGACGTCCCGATGTCAAAGTTAACCCGGAGTACCTTCAGCTTTTTTAATTATTGTCTTTGGTCCGATCTACGCAGAATGAACTAACTGTGGTTTGAAGTCTTGCAGTGGTATGCTTGGGTTTAGTTTTAATTTTATTAATTATAGGATCCCAAGCAGGTGGTAATACCAAGCCTCCTTCTCTATTGAAATTAGGATGTTTTTTAATTTCAATAGCCTCACGTATCATCCTTGGTAGGAATCGGTGATCTTTCGCGAGGATTTGTGGTCTATCAAATCTGATGTAATGGTTGGGGCCATCTAGGATATGATCGCAAACTGCAGACTTCCCGGAACGATGATGCTTCACATCAGCTATGTGTTCTTTTATGCGGGTTCTAATTGATCTCTTTGTTTGCCCTATATATGAGAGACCACAATCACAATCAAGCTTGTACACTCCTGCATCTTGTAGAAGAAGGGTGAAGGGTGATTCTTGTAGAGAAGGGTGAAGAGCCCCCTAGAAAGGCAAAGGTGCAACAATCGACTAAAAAACTAATGTGCACAATATTTTGGGATTTTCAAGGCATTTTGATGGTGGATTTTAAAGAACGTAATACAGTCGTGAACAGCGAATATTATGCTTCTTTAATATATAAATTACGAGACAAGATAAAGGAAAAACGAAGAGGCAAGCTGTCTAAAGGTGTCCTGTTGCTCCATGACAACGCCCCTGTTCATACCGCTGGTGTTTCGAAGGATGCAGTTCGTCAATGCGGGTTCACAGAAGTTCAACATCCACCTTACAGTCCAGACATGGCCCCGTCGGACTATTATTTATTTCCAAATTTAAAGCGGGACTTAAGAGGACGAAAATTTTCAAGCGATGAAGAGTTGCAGGCGGCCGTGTAAATTAATGTGATAGTATTCTTTTTTCGTTTTTTCTTTATAAAAGACAACGGAACCTAAAATTATATTATCTGTTTGAAATAAAATTGCCTTTTTCAAGGTTAATAAATATTTCGTAAAACAAACTTGAGCTTGTGTACCTAGTAGTGTTTTCTTTTTTTATATAAATTTCATGTCACGAAAAAATTAGTTTTTGAAATTATAAATAACCTAATTAATGATATTTTTGTTAATGTACCTATGTAAAAGTATAATACTTTTACAAAATGATTTTAAAATTGAATGTAACAATCTGTATTTAGGGGTACAAACTATTGGGAAAGTTAAATTCTTTTTATTTGCGATATCATTTGAATGCATGGTTAAAACTAGGTACCATTATACAACGTAATCGAAAAAACGTTCCCATGAACGTGCTTAGAAATTAAAAGAAAGGTGTCACAAACCGCTTACGCGGCTGGGATTGTAAGTTGTACGAGTATTTGATGTTGTTATGTTAATGGTTATGATTGTGTTGCACTAGGACCGCCGTCTGACAAAACATGTATGCGAATGATAAACAATACAAAGAAAAGGTTCCTTTGACCGGAGTTAGAGACTATATATACATAATTATTATGATATATACATAATTAAGACACATGCAAGGAAAAAGATCGTAACTGATTTTTATCAACTTTACAGGAGAGCGCGTCACAGATTCAAAAAATTCTTATATAGTTCTGTTAAGTCCTAGCGCCATCTCACCGTGCAATTTAAGTTAGCAAAGGAAAATCTACACTTTCATATCATTAATATGTTATTAATATATGTATTCTATTATCTTTTATGAGTTACAATGTCATTACATGACATAAAATTTATAAAATGACATTGTAACTGAGACATACAATTCAATTTTGTGTGTTAATATTTACTTCATTAAGTGAAAAACAAAGTCGGAGATACAATGCCAAACATGTATTTTTATGTGTTTTTGAGTTAATGTAAGAACAAAACATTGCGAAATAATTAGAAAAATCTTTATTAATTTTAACTATAAAAATCTCAAAATGCAAGGATAAATCATGTTGACACACCAAAAAAGTCTTTCATAGTTAAGAAAATATAATAATAAAAAATGTCGTTTTGCTAATTTAAGTTAGTTCTTGCTTATGTTTTAGTATAAGCTTTATTTAATTTTCTTTTGAAATCTGTTTAAGGTACCTATCCAATCAATTTTAAGATAAGTATTACAGTGAGGTCCATGAAATTCTGAATATCACAATTAATAACAAACTTTAAAATATTTAAAGAAACAACAAAAAATTACAAATTTAAGCAACAGAAAGTATTACAATTATTACTCTATAAACAATCACAAGTCTTTGCAATCTCTAACCAACTATCTAAAATCAGTTTATCAATTAATAAAATAAATTCAAAAATATCTAGAAAGAAACATTTTGAAATTTAAGGAGAAATAATTATTAAAAAAAAATGTCATTGATTATGTACATCAAAGACTATGTACTAGAATGTTTAGTATGCATATAATGTAGTAATTATATTGTATGCATATTAAACATTCGATTATATACTACTTATTAATATACATAATAGTTTTAAAACACAATACTTCTTAATCAGAATCAGTCATATTATTTGGTAGAATCGTTTTCACATGAGGTAAATTTATAAAATAATCATGATATATTGTTGGAATGGCATTGCTATTACATAAGCTTATTAAATCTTTGTACTTTGCTGTAGATAAAAGCAACGGTGCATTATAGACCTTTGAAATCGGTAGCAGTCAGCCCGAAGTGAAACTGTCTTAATATCTTGACCTATATTTATAGCCATTTACTTTTCGCTCAGATAATCATATTGAAATTTAATTATATTAGGTAAGCTGCTGATAAAAGGTCTGGCACAACTGGTTACTTCGCTCACGTGGATTCAGATGTGTGTGGACAGGGATCCCTGTGCAGAAATGATGAGGATGGGGTAGCTTACAGAAATTCCTCTGAACAGCCTTGGTGAGAAACTAGAAGGCATGTGTTCCCGAAGGAAAGCGAACTAGTTTCTTACTAACTCTGCCAATGTGCTCTGCCTTGGCAATGACTATTTTGAAGGGCCTAGAGGTGGAATTATACTTCTTCTTAAGAGAACTGGTGTTTACATCATCAGCCCAGGCCCAGTAGCACTCCTGCTTATAGCGTGATGCTATTTTACAGGAGCGACTAAACCATGTTTGGGATCTGCCTCCGACGTGCACCACAGAAGATGGAATATAAAGTTCCATACCCTGAAGTACCACATCAGCAACAGAATTGGCAACACCTTTGGGATCTTACGGTGAGCAGCAAACCCACTGCATCATATCCTAATCAGCCGACCTGTGCCACCGCGATGCTAGCGTATGTGGTACTATACTCCGGACTAGACAATAGTCCAAGGAGCCAAGAGGGGCGTCGACAAAGACCTGATATCCGTTTGCATATGAGGTCAGCAGAAGGTCCAACAGGGAAGGCGCATGATTCTCCACATCTGGAATCCACGTGAGCGAAGTAACCAGTTGTGCCAGACCTTAGATCAAGGCAAATACATAAACAGATCTCCTCGCATGATCTGTTAAACGTGAACAAAGCCATTCGCCGTGGTAGATGTAAAAATTACTAAGGATCACGGTCTCTTTAGATGAGAACTGCTGTAGCAGGGAATCTGTAGCCATTTGGATGTGGTCAATAAGTCGGTCTGTTTCGGTATTACCGCTATGGGACCTATAGAGGTACCCGTAGACGACCGGATGCTCGTCGCTGTCTACGCGTAGCCAACGAATCTACTGGACTTAACTTTCAGGACTGTCGAGGCGTCGAGAAAAGATGTCCTCTCCGACGTATACGCAAGCTTCAGGGCACAAAGGAGTGTTTGTAACCCGGGTAGGAGAGATACAAAGTATCGGCCGGAGAGAACACTTGCGTCTCGGTCAGAAAGAGCAAGGCCTTTCAGATGCTGTTCCAGGTGGTAGTTGACGGCATTTTGCTTAGAGTGAATTCCCCTATCGTTGCATAAATTCACGGTTACCGTGGCAGGAGTCGGCTCCACCACTGTTAAATTAATTAATTAGTTTATTAATTTTACGATTTAATAAATAAAATCTTCAAACTTTTTGGATTAGTTTGGAAAAACGATTACGCCTATGATTGCTATATATCTGATTGGGAAATTAGATCACAATCCTTTCAGCTATTCCGATGACTTGCGCGAACAGGCATATAAATAGACCGACAGACAAAACATAGCAAATCGTTATTCATTACATGTCGTGCAAATAACTCCGTTAACTCAATAAAAGGCGGTTTTTCGGTATAACAGGTAGAAACTTCTATTTTATTTACATGTACAGATGTTAAAACTATGAAAGAATTACTGACCTAAGATGGATAATGTAGCTAATAAAGTAGATATCATAAAATGATGATGATATGAATGTTAAAAAATACATGATGTGTGAAGTTCACACACATTAGAATTCAAACCTTCAGAAAACTATACTTCGAGAGGATGAGACGACGCAGGTTATCAGAAGTAGGATAATTGTAGGGTTTGTTTATTATAATATCAATTATAATAAATTTATTATAATACCAAGCATAAAAATAAAATTAAACATTATATATATATACATCTTACATATACCGTGTGTTGGCGGGGTAAGAATATCCACTACACCATATGTCATATCAGGTGACAGAGGGAAATTGAAACAGGTGACGGGAAGCAGCATCTTTCTGAAAACAACTCAAGATATAAAAACTGCGGTTGGCAACCCACCAGCCAAGCGTGGCAACTATGGCACAATCTCCCCTATACAATTAACTATGGAGGGGGGGGGGACTTACGATTATGTTTAGCAGTGGACTTTTATAAGCTGTCGTGGATGGATTGTATTATGTTTGTGTATAGTAGGCAACACTGTATACTGTATCTCGCAGGCTTAATCCTTATAGATGTCTATGTTTATCGCTTTTTAGTATCCCTTTTTTATTTCGTCAATTTCAATTCAAAAGAAATTTTCATTTCAAAAATTTGGTGTATAATTTTGCGTTTGTAGTCGTTTCTGGGTCAGATTCACACTTTAAATTTCACTGTACATGAAACAAACTAAGCTTTAAGCTTCCGAGGTTTTTAAGTAAGAAAGAAGTATTATGTAGTTAGTTGTGTAAGAAAATGGTAAACTACTTTAAGCTTTATTTATACACACTTTTAAAATGTTAGAAACAGTTTGGAAGAAAATTTAAGTACTTGCCCTAAAGAAGTCCTCAGTCATTTTCATAACTGGGTTGCGTAAATGGGTCGAGCGAACCCATTTATTTTGTGCTACAACTATAATATAGCAGCTGTATAAATCTACCACGTTAGGTGATATTTTCCTTTATCGCTACTGCATTTCGTAAATAAGCCCTTTCTAACATTGTTTAGTAACGTATGTTTCCGCGGGAATTCTGCACAGGTTTCTCGCGTTCTATGGCATTTACACAATTAATTAATTATCTAAAAAGCACGGTACAGCCAAAAATATATTGTGTTTAATTATTGTATAAATTCATTGCTTAAGTTACTTAAAACAATGAAATGTCATTTTAGCTTCAAACAACTCGAGAAGTCCTCTGTATAAGAAATTTCGCCGTCAAAAATTATTCTTTAATACTTGAATTTTATGAATAGTGTAGAAACATCACGAATAGTATGAGGAAAAAGCATTAAATAACAATGGACGATAAATTATTTCAACTTCACCAGCGCTTTAAACATTGTTTAAAATGGCGTAGGATTATCTACTACCCTATAAAAGCGTCACGAGTATCGTAAGAGGCGACGGATGAAAACCAGGAGATGGTTAGTGGCATCATCCTTATAGCAACTAAAAATAAAAAAAATCGTTTGTAACTAGCTAAACGCGACCACTGCGGACTCCCTTCTATTAGCAATCTATGAAGGAGGCCTTTGTTTGGCGGTGAAATTTTGCTGGACTGTGGAATGCTGGTGGGTGAACGGTCCGACATTACATTTTTCTCTGTGAATGAATTGCATAAATTAATTCCTTTCCTTCCCTTCCACTATCGCATAATGAGGCTCAGTCAGTCTCCACAGTTCTGTTGTCTACATACTATGAAATCCAAGCTCATGGTTTGTTAAGTCATTCATAATGCAAGTACAGCAATAAAAAAAGTAAAGTTACAGCCTATATACGTCCCACTGCTGGGCACAGGCCTCCCCGCATTTCCGATAGGGTTTTAGGGCAAGGAAGTGTCCGTCGCGCTGCCCCAATGCGTGTTGGCGAACTTCACATGTCTTCGAAATTTTTTTTTCTTATTTCTCGGACATGTAGGTTTGCTCACGATGTTTTCCTTCACCGCCGAGTACGTGGTAAATCAGCACTTAAAATTGCAATTAAAATTTCATTGGTGCAGGCGTGGATCGAACCCGGGTTACTCGCGTTCTGTTATATTTACCTTACCTTTTATTACCTTTTAGTAAACCATCTGAGCTACCACGGCTCATGCAGTACAGCAATGGAGTGGAATAATTTTCCAGCATCTGTCTATCCATCCGATTAAAATGTGTTTTCAAGGCAAAAGAGAATAGACTCTTGTTAAGCTAAAAGCCGAATCATGTCCCCCATAGCCACCTCTTAGTTATACCTCTGTTTGATTCTATATCCATGATATGTGTAGGTATGTTTGTACTATAGCATCCACTTACAATAACGTGGAATTTGTATTCGTTTGTCATATCTTTCGGTGGTATGGGAAGAGGCGACAGTGGGAAACCGAAACAGGAGATAGGTAGCAGAATATTTCTGATAACAACTCAAAATAATTAAGAGAAAACTGCCGTTGCCAACCTGCCTGCCTATCGTGGCAACTATGGTAAAATCCCGCTTTCGGGAAATCTATGAAGGAGGCCTAGGATTAGCAATGAACTTTTATTGTTTTATAGAAGAAGAGGCATACGAGTATGTGGCTCACTTGATGCTAAGTGACTACCGCAACCCATGCATGCATTTTATGGTAATTGGTAATGGTATTTTAAATGAGTGTACGAAATAAATGTTTTTTTCTTCCTTTCATTAAATACTCTTCAATAATGCTATACTATCAACGTTAATCATACTTTATACGTAGCTTCTCGTAATCGGTCTCAATATTTTACGTGTACAATCAGGTAGCTTTATATTCAAATATTGACCTAATTAGCCTTTAATTGCTCAAGGGTATTAGACCCTACAGACCCTAATTTGGTTCCCTTTACCTAGCAGTCCCTAATACTCTAGCTTTACCATATAAATATACATAAATACATAAATTAGATAAGTACGTGATGTCTACACCAGGACACCTAAGGTAACAGATGGACAGAGACTGGACGTCAGGGATAGGTGATGAGGTTCTCCCACTGCCAGTCAAGCAGACTCACAAGACTGATCAGAGGTTCTGACGGCTAAAGGTGTCTTGGCCGCAGTAAGAGCGAGATCTTACCAGGAGTGTCGACGGTAATAACGACGACGTCGTCCAGAGTTGAAAGAGAGTTTTATTAAGAAAACTTTACAGTTTATATAATTGCATTGAGGTTAATATTTGCGTCATTTCTGAGATTATTAAACAAAATAATTGGTGTACGTGACTTTGGCAACGCGGTCACAGTGTCGCTACGTTGCAATGTTCAGAGCTGAACATTATATTTGGCATTTTTAGAGATGGATTTATTTAATAGAATCAGAACACATAGCCCACTTGAAGGTAAAAGGATGTTTTGGCACATACACTTCTATATCTATAACAGCATTAAGCTGCTATTTGCCACTGGTATTCCTTGAGAGTGTGGTCCTTACCCAGTCAAGCCGATCTTTTCGTACTGCAGCCATAATCAATTCAGATAAAACACTATCAGATGGCTTACCACTGTTGTATCATAATTTACCAAATAAATGTAATGGTCATTTCTTATATTTACGCGAACATTTAAATAAAACTAGTGATTACGGCTTTAATCATATTTAAATTATAAGTGTGTATACTTTTTTATTATTTATATTCCCGACGTTTCAAGAACTTTACAGCACCCATGGTCACGGGGACAGACTGAGGTGTTCGACGTCATAGTCGATCGTGGTTACCCACAGATTAAAATTATTAATTTTCTGTTCCGATCTACAGTATGAACTTATAGTATCTTGAAATCTTGCAGTTGTATGCTTGGGTTGGGATTTAATTTTATTAATTAGCAGCTATCTTCTCTATTGATATTAGGATGTTTTTGATTTCTAAAGATTTAAAAAAATCAGCATTCAGAATACAGCCATTCTTGTCTCGTATAGCATTCAAACTAGGCTATTTTGAATGTCACGAGTTTTCAGAACATTTTAATATTTGCCTGGAAGTTATGCGATATTATTCTTTTATTCTTATACGTTTTTTCTTGCTTTTTGCTTTCAACTATTTCTTTTACTGTCTTATTTTGACGTATAAAGACTGCGTTTTTTCTTTCAATATTTATTAAATATATTCAATATTCATTCGTACTGCCAGAATTACCAGCCTCGGTTGCTAATAAATCTTGCCATGATCTCTTCTTTGCTTCAACTTCCATACTTACCTCATTATGCTACAATAACGTTTTCTTTTTCTTTTCATTCTCCACATACTTTGGTAGCTGAATTCACCAAACACTGCCACACATTCTCCAAGTCTAGCTCATTCATAAATAATTCATCCAGACCACTTCTATTTTCTCTCGGTCTACTTTTGTACTTGTCTTTCAGACCTTCATCTTGTAATGTTTCTATTTTTATACGCTGTAATATAGTGGTAAACACAGATGTCCGATGACGGCAACGTCTGAATAGATCATTGATTCGGCATAAGGCCAAGAAATGATCCGCCCCTACGTTGGACCCCGGTAAACCCTTGTATCTACCACTGCGCTCCTCATTCTTTCATCCACAATTATGAAATCTATCATGCTTCTATCATCACCTCTTTTCACGTATACATGTGAATCTTCTTATGGCGAACACCACACATATGGAGAGGAGGCTTTCACCATTCTCATTTATACTTTAATCACCAAACGTTCCTAATATCCTTTCATAACCAAGCCTTTTTACCCAAACCCTACCATTAAAATCCTAAAACCTAAGATAACATTAGTTTCATTTTCCTTAAATTTCATTAACACCATCCTTACCATCTCCCAAAGCCCCTGTCTGGGGTGTAGACCCCTAGAACAAACAACTTTTTTAAACCTACTTTCATTCGTAACCATAGCTGTCTCGGGTTTACACATTCATACTCTAAGTGGCGTTGTTTAGTAAAAATTTGCATTAGATTTATAATTAAAACAATATAAGTATGTTAATAAAATTATTGTATGTGAAACTTAAAGACAACAATACAGTGCTTCTCAATAAATGTTATATTTGTTATGAAAATAAACAGAGAAAAGTGTAAAAAATTGTGTGTACTTTGAATTTCACCAATAAACAATCTATGTCTAATCTATAATCTGTTTTTAAACATAAATATTAACCAGTTGTTGTTGGAATAAGAGGGACTCCGCTTGCTCTTTTCGAAAGCTACCTATCGGAGAGAAAACAAAAGCTAAAGCTTCCTGGGTTCATTAGTGGGGAAGCGGTTGTGTCATCATATGGCGTTCCACAGGGTAGCGTTCTGGGGCCGACCTTACTTCTAATTTATGGCAATGAGCTGTGAAGTATGACCATACCAAATGCCAAAATCCTGTCGTACGCCGATGACACGGCTGTGATTTTTGCTGATGAATCTTGGGAGGTTTCAAGACTAGTGCTGAAAGTAGTCTAGTTCGAGTCGCTCTATGGATGCAACAAAATCTCCTAACTTTGAATACAGCTAAGACAAATTTTATTTGCTTTAGCATTACCAACAACTTGCAGCCACAGAATGACTTTTGCCTTAAAATGTGTTTTGAGGATGCTAAAAACAAAGCTTGTGATTGCCCGTCAATTGAAAAAGTCTCTCACACTAAATATCTGGGCGACGCGTCATTATAGATCAGAGTTTATCGTGGTACCCACACCTTGAACATGTCATTAATAGGACCCGAAAATTGATTTGGATTTTCAAAATTCTAAGACCCGTAATACCTGATAGTACTAAGCAGTTGGACTCTCCCAGATATCTTCTTAACCAAATATACACGTCTCTTGCACAATCTATCATAACATATTTAATATAACAAAATAATTCTTACACACACACACACACACACACACACACACACACACACACACACACACACATACACACACACACTCACTCACACACACACACACACACACACACACACACACACACACACACACACACACACACACACACACACACACACACACACACACACGTTGTTAAAGTCAAGTAATTTGTTTTTGTCATGTTTGGTTTTTAAATTAAAAAATGTATATTTAGATAAGGAAAAGCGGTTTTATTTTATTTATTATTATTAGTTGTAGTTGTGAATAATATAAGCTACAAGTTATTGAACCAAAGACTAAAAAATTATATTTATATAGTCGGCACGAAATAAAATTCTCTGCGCGTTTTATATAGTGGCTCGTGATTGGTGGACTTATTTGAACTGTCTTATCGGTTAATTATATTGGTCAATTTGCTACCTAAGTCGTATATGATTGCATTTTTCAACTGTCTTGCAACTGTCAGTATGAGCTAGCCGTTAAGTACAAACGTTAGTACCGAGTAGTCGTGGTTCGAAACCCCACTCATCTTAAAAGGTTACTCTTTCATATTTTTGTAATTTTCCTTTTTTCTCGTCAAATATAGCTCAAGAAGGCATTAAAATTCGATAAATGTGGAAATTATATTATTAGAGGGAATTACTTTATCATCGTCATCATTATAGCCCTTCACAAGTCCACTACTGAACATAGGCCTCCCCCAAGTAATGCCTAAAGCACGGTCCGGTAGCCACCTGGACATGAACAGTTTCCACGAGCTTGTCATTCATATCGTCCACTGCATTGCAATCTTCTAAGCACTGAAAGCGGTTACGTAACTCGAGCTGAAAAGTTTCGGGATTCTGGATTAGAGCACGAGGGGGACGGAGCGTTGACTTCATTAGACGAGACCTCTCCAACTTAGCGTTTAGGCTTAGTGTGCCTCTAACCATTTGGTGATCGTCGTCAGTTGTCATCCTTGCGATCACTGTGACATTTCTTAACAGTTGTCGTCTAGTCGTCATAATGAAGTCAACCTCTTTTTTTGTTGTACCGTCGGGGCTCTACCAGGTCCACTTTCTGTGGGGCCGCTTCTGTAAGAATGAGTTCATCATCATAAAGAGTTACTCTTTCTCCATGAAGTCAGCCAGCTGCTGATCCAACACCTCCTTGGGACAGGTGGTCGCCCTCCCGGTGATAGAACAAGTTGCCGGATTCGAGAATCACCATGTCCTCCCCCTCTCTTCGGGCTCAGATAATCCTATAATATTCCAGCGCAACTTGTCTATCTCTTCTTTCAGCTCCAGGATCTTCACGTCAGTCCTCAGGGTGCGTGCGTTAAATGTTGCCAGGTCGAGTCGTCGTAGTTGGCAACCGAACCCCCACCGAAGATTCTTAGCATCTTCTGCCACGCCACGTTACCATGGTCGCTACCGTAGCCAGGAATAGCGGGGCCATCTGTTTGTGTGATTCTTCGTGGGGGGTATATTGCCATAGTTGCCACGCTTGGCGGGTGGGTTGGCAATTGCAGTTTTTTTATTGTATAGTTGCTGTTATCAGGAAGATGCTGCTTCCCATCTCCTGCCTGTGCCCCTCTGTCGCCTTTTGCGACACCCACGGGAAGATATGGGGTAGTGGATATTCTTAACCGCCACTACACGGCGATGTTTTATTTTTTACAACGCCTATAAAAATAAAAAAAGCAATATGAAACATAAATATCAAGCACCTAGTTGCTTATTTTTGCAATAATACCATTGCGAACTTTAGCTATTTTAATACGTAAAGTTTGAAGTGTCACCCTTTTGTTGATCCAATAATGCCACTAAAAAAACGCCCGCAACGACGCCTGTTTTTAATGTGAGCACCTCTCAATCCCTTTGTCAATCAGAACCAAACTTAAATATGACAGATAGCACAGAAATTGAAGCGACTTATGTTTCCAAGCGTAATAAAAAGAGAAGAGAGGAAGCAGATGAAAATTCGCTATTTTGTTACGTAAGGTTTGAAGTGTCATCCTTTTGTTTATCCAATAATGCCACTAAAAAGAACGCTCCCAACGACGCCTGTTTTTAATGTGAACATCTCTCAATCCCTTTGTCAATCAGAACCAAACTTAAATATGAAAGATAACATAGAAGTTGAAGCGACTTATGTTTCCAAGCGTAATAAAAAGAGAAGAGAGAAAGTAGATGAAAATTCGCTATCTTGTTACGTAAGGTTTGAAGTGTCATCCTTTTGTTTATCCAATAATGCCACTAAAAAGAACGCCCCCAAAGACGCCTGTTTTTAACGTGAACACCTCTCAACCCCTTTGTCAATCAGAACCAAACTTAAATATGACAGATAGCACAGAAGTCGAAGTGACTTATGTTTCCCAGCGCAATAAAACGATAAGCAGATGAAAATTCGGATATGTCGACTTAGAAAAATGAAATATTGAGCATGTTTATGGATTTGAAAGTTACTATGAAGGAAATAAAACAACAGAATATTAAACTGCAACTTCAATAGATATGTAAGAATAAATGTGGATGTCTATGGGTCACAGCATCCATTTCCAATCACGAGGACTGTGTGCACGTTAGTCACCAAGGCTATAAAAAGGCAGTTTGCATATAAACATTGTGTTATATAATTAGTGAGCAATTAAATAGTTGAATACTACCTATAAATGTTTATGGTTTTGGGGTGAACCTTGGGCGTTAGCAAGTCGAGTGGACCTGAAGAAGCACAATGAGAGGGACTCATTATTCTGAAGGCGTGTGTTCTGGAGTTGACACCGGTTTTAACGCGTTGTTTGCGGTACTCCTACTGGAAGACAGATTTGATCCACCCGATTCCTAAAAAAGGCGACCGCTCAGACCCGTCCAACTACAGGCCTATCGACATCGTCTCTTTGTTCTCCAAATTAATGAAATCCATTATAAACTCCCAACTCATGAGTTACCTAGAAGATCACCAGCTGATTAGTGACCACGAATGCATTTTCGTCGGGGTCAATCAGCTGGTGATCTTCTGGTCTACCTGAACCACCGATGGGTGTAGGCCGTAGAGTCCAAGGGAGAGGCATTGACCGTTAGTTTACACATTGTAGAGGCCTTAGATCGGATTTGGCAAAAAGCATTTCTTTCGAAGCTCCCTTCCTACGGGCTTTCCGAGACATTGTGCAATTGGATCATCAGCTTTCGTGCAGATTGGAGCATCATGGTTACAATAGACATTGCACGCTCTGATTACAAGCTTGCTAATGCTGGTGTTCTACATAGCTGGATGCTACCACCAACGCCGTTTCTTCTGCATATCAATAATATGTTGCAAAATGGTAACATTCAGTGCTATGTAGACAATTTAAATGGTAACGCTCTATACACCGGCCGTGCCATTATTTCTTGGGAAAACGTGACCAAGTACAAAGACAGACTTTTGTCGGAAGTCTTTTCTTTGCTGAACAAAGTATCAGATTGAGGGCTACTGAATCTAGACCTGTTTAATCCCCAGGAGTCACAAGTTTTCTCATTTACCGCTAAAAATAATCCCTTTGTCGTATCTCCACAATTTCAAGGCACTTCCTTTGCTATCTAGAATCCTTGGCGGCGACATATTGAATAGTGTGCAGTTTTGTGGTCACTTAGATTGGAAGGCCAAATTGACCTCTAAAAGATTAGTGTGCTCAGCAGAATGAGACAGTATTTTATGTCAGTACATCGCTTGCAATTTTACAGGCGCAGTTCGGCCTCACTTGGAATATTGGTCTCATCTGCGGGCCGA
Organism: Parnassius smintheus behrii; assembly: GCA_036936625.1. Taxonomy (NCBI): domain Eukaryota; kingdom Metazoa; phylum Arthropoda; class Insecta; order Lepidoptera; family Papilionidae; genus Parnassius; species Parnassius smintheus. Next base: position 11,371,081 of record JAUPFT010000026.1, on the reverse strand, counting down.
GGCAACCCAGTGTCAACTCTTTGCACTTGAGCGCATCCAGTGCAGAAGAGTTCGAATCATCAACGACCGAGTTCTTTCTCTTCGACTCAATTCACTATCGTTGCGTAGGGATGTTGCATCCGTTTATGTTTTCTATCTCATCTAATAGTGCTCTGAGAAATTGTTCGGATTAATTCCAGCTGCCAAATTTCACGAACATACATCGCTTCAAAATTCTTATATTAAAAGAAAAACTAAGTCAATTAGCAACCAGAGAAACCTAGTTTTATTTTTTTTTATTAGTTATGAGCAAATGGTTTGTAATTTTGGTTCATCATCATTACAGCCTTTCACAAATTCTTCAAATTCACTGCTGAACAAAGACCTCACTAAAGAATGCCACAAACCCGGCTCTAAACTACCTGCATTCATCGACTACCTATATATTAACATAAGCCGTAAAAGTGATTTGTTATTATTATCTAAAATATTTTTGTCAGGGTAAACACTCATCTTTAAATTTTAATGTTAGGAGATGGTTCAAAATTTGAAATCAAATTTGATATACACCTTCACAAATTATTTATTGGGATGAAGAAAAACATTGTAAGGAAGTCTGCGCGCCTAAATCATGAAAAATTAAAAATATTTGCAGGACATGACAAACCAATATTTGCATTAGCACAGCGTCTGTAATATGTGAAACAACACAATACTTATTAATCTGTGGTCGGGACACTGAGGTGATTCATCATCATCACATAATGGTTCGGGGGTGGCAAGAAATAAATAATACATATATACCACACCGAAACTTGGACAATAACTTTTAAATAATTTAGCCTTACCTTCGAACATTAATTGTTTGGAAACAAACTTTTACATCGCTATAAAATTTTAATTAAAAGTTTATGTATCTAATTGTCTTCTGAAATATTTAACTATCAAAGGCAAAGTACGTCAGAGACATTTTAAATATTAAATGATATATTCGAACTTATCTAATACCTTCAATTATCAAAGTTTGTGATATTTAAAGGTATATATTTCACAAAACAAAACAGTAATACTGTCTATCTATATGATGACGGTGAAATAAAATCAATTACTAAGTTGTAGGACTTGTGCCCCACCACCATAGCCTACTAATACTTTACTTAATATATTTCTGCCGCCAAATGATACTATACCAAATGGTACTTGCGCTGTTGCATTCTGGTCTGAAAGGTTTAAAGAGCCAGTGTAATTACAACATGTGAGGTATTTCATCTTTTTCCTTCGAGATGACAGGAGGAGGGGAAAAGGACGAAAATTGAATGTTATACAGCATGTAATTATACAGGCTGTCAATACCCTTTAGACTGGAACATATCAGAGCACGAGCTGTAGTAGTTACCGCCATAAATAGGTTAGAGGATGGGTAGTTTTTAAGACGGACTCCAAGGCAGGAAGTCCTAACATCTAGTGAATGAGAGATTTAGAGCAAAGAAAAGTAAATTTCTTTAATATGTATCAGCGGAATTCACATTTCCAAGATTTTTTTGTAGAATTTCTTAGATGTGCAAGTTTCTTTACATTGACTACCTTCACCACTAAGTGCTTGGTAAATCAGCATGTAATATCACAAATACACATAAATTCCCACACCTGTCACCTAGAGGAGTAGGAAGAGATGACGGTATTTCATTTTCGTGATCTTTAAAGACCTCTCTCATTCCTTAGTCTTAAAATTGAAAACGAATGCTTCATAGGTGTGGGCAGGAGTTATACTTAGGGTGCAGGCATATTAATTTGAACTATTATCACGATAGTGAATGTCATAATTTGAATTTAAATGTGCTTAGCTAGGGACTGAGGTTCTAACGATTCATAAATCTATATGCAGCACCTTAAAGGAGAGAAGCCTAGCCAGTCTACGCTGAGGAATTAAAATCTACAACGTAGATTTTATATATCAGCCTTAATAATTGTTCGAGAATACCCACTGATATGTACAGTATATCAAGGTTGCGCGTAAAAAACGGGTACTCCCGCATTTTGTTTTAGATTAGTATCTCTAGCCAGTGTATCTCTCCGTTCTATCCACGTGTTCCATTCCACACGAGCTGAAAGGAGGGGGGAGTCTAGAATATGACGTGATTTTCAGCCAATAAGAAACGCACCCTACCGAGATGGAAGTGTTAGATATGGCTGACCTATAAAAGGATGCCCGCTGCCGCCGCTCGTTTCTTCTTGCATCGTAGTTGAAGACCATCGCTAGTCGTGATTGCACCTCTGAGGCAGTCGCGTAACAGAACAATCTTGGAGTAACTGCCTTGCATAGTGCAAGTTATCGTCACGCACCACTGCTTTCTTCTAATGCATCACAACACCAGGAGCGTCATTTTCGAGGCCGCCGGCAGAAGGAACCCCACCCCGGTAAGTGCTCCTTAAATGACCTGTTTATATAAGTTATATTATTTTTCATTTAAGGAGCAGTTTATATTATTTTTCATTTACCGTTTTAGTTAATTTTAATTTATTTGCCTCTAACAGATCCAGTAGAATCCCATCTCGGGACACTGGCTAAATAATAGATTGGGATAGTGAGTGCATCGTTCAAGACTGCCAAGTACCACATCAGCTATCTTGTTTGGTTGTAGGGAACCACGCGTACAATCCACCAAGAAAATCGATCCCGCATAATAAGGTTTTAGCTCGACCCGGGAAACGAACCCGAGACCCCTATCGCCGCATCTTTTTCTGGTCATAAGTGGGTGTACCTTAAAATATACATACATTATAAAGTATACTGTACAATATACACGATGTAACTAGAGGGGTGGATCATCGGTGGCTGGGAGGTAAAGAACCTCAGTACCTATTGAATTGTCTCTAACTATGGAAGCAAATTTAAGGACGCATCCACGTTAAAAACAAATTAACAGCCCTTATGTGGCCACGGCTGAGTGCACTCTCATATTGTTGAGAAGGTTTTAGTGGTCGGGAAAGAGTCCATAGTGCTGCATTTGACGTGCTGTCCGAAATCTTACCTTAAAGTGATAAGACTAGACTCCAGTTTGAGTCAAAACAAGTGGCATGATGGTGGGGAAATTCGTAAAACGAAGTTATGGTATTTTTGAATAATACATGTTTTAGAAGTATAAAAAATCTGCTCCTAGTTACATTATAAAAGGTGAAAAATTATTTTACAAAACTTACTGTCATTTCTACTTACTAACCTTTTCGCAGTGACAAATAGACAACTAAAACTTAGTCTAGTCTTATCACTTTGGGGTAAGATTTCAGAAAATAAAAAAAAATTTACGTATTTCATTCATTAATCCAAAAGTAGGGGATACTAATTTTCACGTTACAAAAATTATTTCATAATTTTATTCCATACAAATTTAAAATCCCATGAAACGTTTCCTCAAAACTGGAACGATATAATTTATCCTATAAGGGTTTAAATTTTCTAAAATTATTTTTTAGTGGATACTTCGCAATAGGTTAACGTTATTGTCCCATTTTTACGCTTTAACGTCCAGCGGATTGAACTGTACATCTAAATACAAAATTTTTATTTTACCATAGTTGTGTTGAGAAAAAATTTAAAAAAACGTGTTTTGAAAACAACAGTTTTCTCATATATTTGATCAAGATTGAATTATATTTTTCTTTGGTTTGATTGATTTTACTAAAAATTGTTACAGAAACAGCCCATTTAAGTCTTTTTAGCGCCAGCATGCTGCTGTATTTCGAATAGGGAATATAAAAGACAGAAAACCCAGTTTTAATGGTAACGAGGCATTACATCTTGGTCACTAGGGCTGACAACGGACCTACATTTTCATTATTAAAAGGACAGATGTAGATTTCTATAAGACTCAGCATACTTACCGTAGGTGAAGTGTGTGCTTTTGTCACCCCTATTCTATAAAAAAAGTAGCTATAATAATGTAGCTGTGCTGCGATTCGTAATTCAGAATCAGAATTATTTGCAATGAAATACACGGAGAGGAACGTGACAATATTATTAAAGGCCCGCCTCAATATATCTTATGTACGTGAAATGTAACTTTCTCATAAAGTGAGAAATTGAGGAATATACATGGCGACGCGTTGAGATAGGAAACATGAAGAAAATATAAACAATAGAGGTAAAGATAAATTTGGTCAAATGTTTCTAAAAAATATTTATGAGAAAACAAAAAGTTATTTTTGATAAACCAATCGACATTACCGTCTAGATATATATATATGATAATATAATGATAGATCCTTAATAATATTCTTAAATCTGTATAATGCCACATCATTAGAGAAGACGAGAAGACGAAACCGGGGTTCGCAAGTAGTTAATAATTTAAATAAATGTTAAAAAATACCACCCTCAAAATATCTTCGTAATTATTACAACCCCTCACAAATCCATAGCTAAACATAGGCTTCCTCAAAGAAATGCCTCAAAGCACGGTCTTTAGCCACTTGCATTCATCGACTTCTCGCATGCCTAACCTGAGTCACTCCACCTAATCTGAGCATGCATCCTAAACTCCGCCTACTGGTAGAAGGCTACGGCTCTAAAACCACATACTAATACAAAAAAAATACTGTAGCTAAAGACCGATACTCACAAAGAAACATTTCAATCAATCAATTTAAAAAATGCTACCTTTATATATTGCATATATATAACTTATCCTAGAGAATGGCACAAAACATGATACTGAGTCATTTACGTCTATTGACGCTCTATAATATGATCGATTGGTTTAACATACTGACTAATGATCTCTCTCTATTCCTTCATTCTTATAGTCCGATGGAATAGGAATATGACACGTTTAGAGAAAGATCAGGTGCAGGACTAACGGCTGTACGTGCGGGGGTGAAATACCGCCAACTAAATCACTTTGTCTAGCCCAAGCCGGGATTCAAACCCAGAACCTCATGATAAGCATTCTTGTTTACGACGAAAAGTATCTTCGGTTCTCTACACTCACCATACGAAACACAGCAGCATTGACGCTTGTATTCTGTGAGAGCGTGGTCCTTCCCTAGTCGAGCCGATCCATTCGTCCTACAACTATACTACTAATATAACTGCAGCATGGCTCTACCACGTAAAAAAATAGTATAGACTCCATAGATTGGCAACTACAACCAACAAACGAGTCTAAAAACGGATTGTCTTTGTGTGTGTAGATCGTCAATGTGTGCATTAATATTGTTGTACCGTAATAATTTATCGATATCGATCAAAATGAACGTTGAGTAAAATGTGACAATATGAAAGATACTATACATATGTCATTTATAATCGGATTGGAGCAGATTGGAAACGTACAAGATTTCTAGAAAATGTATTAAACCGTGCTGCGGCAGTCTGGGAACACGTTCAGGATAGCCTCCGTCACTACATCAGATTTGATAGATCACAAATCCTCGCTAAAGAACACCGATTCCATATAAGGATGATTCGCCAGACTATTGAAATCAATAAACATCCTGATTTCAAAAGAGAAGATGGCTAGGTGCTACCATCTGCTTGGGATCCTATAATTACTAAAATTAATTCAGGGGTCTAACAAAAAAGGCGGCAAAGTCCCATATCATTATATGGCACTTTGCCGCCTTTGTTATTAGACCCCTAAATTAATCTCTGGTAACCGCGGGCAATTATGACATCTAGACGTTGAAAATCTCAGTCTCCCCCGTAACCATGGGTGCTGTAAAGTGCTCGAAACGTCGGGTAGTGTATAAAAAGTTAAATATACGCGATAAAATCCGAACAACATGTATTATTTAAATGTGTAGTGTTCGCGTAAATATAAGAACTCACAAGTAACTTTTTCTGAGTCAGTTTTTGTTTAGGGCAGGATTTGGCTGGGTCTCCAGGGTTCAGTCATTGCGACGAGCACTTCCGATTATCGTACAGTATCCACTTTTCATCACAACTAATGATTCGATTTAAAATCTCAAATTCATTTTTATGTCGGTGGAGCAAAGTAACATAGCAGTCGACGCGTGTTTGCAAGTTCGATTCACTCAATACATGGGGTATCAATCTCAAGTTTTTTTTACTTTCCCGGTTTGCGTCAAGTGGATTAATGCAGTTTTATCACTTACCCCGAAACCTGCAGCTATCCTTGCGAAGTGCTATGTGATGGATCCGCTTCCATAATAGCCTTTAATTCTTCATTTTCCACTTAGGTCTCCGGCCGGGTTGGTTCTGAAGGTTGAAATTTCTAGAACGAAAAGGTTGAAACCAAAAAAGTACCGTACTTTCTTTTGTGACACCAGCGCCGTACACACTATTAATCCTTCGAGCTGTTTCTGCAGCACTGGTGCTACGATATAACTCGTACTCCTAAATATACCGATATTTCATGTTTTCCATTGTGCGGTAATAAGGGACGCCAAAGAATAAAATAATGAGGAAAAAACAAATGAATGACTGTTTTCAAAACTCAAATGTACCAGCTAAATGAATTTATAAATTTAGATATGGAATTCTTAACCAAAGAGAACATATTTCAGATCAAAATGGTCAGTACGACAAAATGCTAATTTCATGTGTAAGGATCCAATATTAACTAGTTATCACTTAAGTTCAATTATGAAATTGCTTAAATTTATTCAAGCACAGTTTATTGGGCCTTTATGTACTAGTAGTTAATATGTGTTTATTCTCGCTGACAGCTTCACTCGCTTTCTCTTTCTAACACACGAAAGTACAGTAAGGTGCGGTAGCTTTCTTTTACTCATAAACCCAAACTATGGAGTTTATACTAGATCTATGGAGGAAGGAAATATCCACCATTAAACCCCAATGTGTGAGGGATAATTTCACGTGTTTTCGAAATATTTTCCCTATGATACAGACATGTAGGTTTCTTCATGATGTTTTGCATCACCGCTACGTGGTAAATCAGCTGTTAAAATTGCAATTAAAATTTTCGTTGATGCTGGCGACGATTTAACCTAGATCACTCGCGTACTGTGAATTGTAATTATGAAAATTTTATTATAACTCTATGCGCTTGAACTACCATATCTCTATAGATACATAATTTTTACATATTTTTTTTTTGGAAACTGCTGGGACTAATCTTCGGAGTGGTCAAACCGATTGTAATAAATTTTTACAAACAGATAGAGAGTAATGCCAGAAGCGATATAGGCCATATTTTATCCAAAAAGCTTAGAATGTTTTAATTTTAAATATAAATAACGCCACATATACTTATACACCAACCCCTACCATTCCGTCGGTGTCGTAAGAGACAACAGAGGGAAACAAATCAGACGATGTATTGGTGTACAGGTGTGAGGTACAATCTAGAGGTAGGGTTCCGTAGTTGCCCGTCACAATACATGAACTTAGAACAGGTTTCTTGACAACTTGCGTATTGAGTTCGTGATAAAAATGGGCCCAAATAGGACGGACGATGGTAACTGAAGGACTTACTTTTCAGTTGTGCTTATAGGGAGTAAGTGTTCATACAATATATATAAAAGCTTTTCGATTTTAAAATAACACAATCTAAATCAAATCATTCATATACCGTAGTCCCTATAAAGATGGTATAGTAGATGGTGAAGATGATTTAATAAATACTTTGAATGAGGTCTACAATAATTACTAACTGAAAAAAAATAAGCGGAAGTAGTAAATAAATAAAAAGTTCCCCCCTGCCTGCCCCGGAAAGAAAAAAGTAAAGCTAAGTAAAGCGTTTACAATAACGTTACAAAGTTACATATAATGCAGCTAGTTTTAAGTCATTTTCTATAGAGTTGTAACGGAATTTTCACTGATCCAAGTGCATTTTTAGGTTAGTCGACTGTTACTCGTTAGTTTTTTTATTCTACTTAGTAATAATAGTTTTCGTTTAACTGCATCGTATATACTACTATTGTGTATACTGCTTATATTTCCATAAACAGCGGTTTAGTTGGTAGTGTGAGGGGGGGGGGGGGGGCGGACATGACTCTAATTAAAAATACTATTTCTAAGCGAAATATTTGGTACACAGACTCCTGAATCAAAAAAATAATGTTCAATAACCCCACAGAATGATCGCAAATGGTTGAGCTCACAGAAATCTGAATTTAGATTTCTGTGGTTGAGCTAATGATGGACTTTATACCTGTGTAGTTCGTTATAACCCAAAAACAAAATGGCGGTACGTAGCAGTCTTTGGATAAATATGTTCGCTACGATTTCGATTCAGTAGGTACATTAGCTGGCACGACGGAAGCATAAGCTGTCGCGGAAAAGGGAACAACAAATAAAAACAGCTCAATATTTAAAAGAACAGATACTTACCGGGGGATTTTCTGCTAGCGGCCTCTAACTAAGGCCTCGAGGCGATGTAACTGCGTTGCAACTGGTGGTTGTGCATAACGGCAAATGCATTGGGGTTGACTGCCGAACACCACGACCAACTATATTTCACCAGTTCACAACAAAATTGCACTGTGCAAGCGGTCACGACCATGACTTGAACCCTTCTGTTCTGTGGCTCGACTGCCACAAGGTGCTATTATCATACTACACGGAAGTGAAAAGAAAAGATTATTGCCGGCTAATCTAACCAATTAATTAATACAAATGCAAATGTGTGTTTTTGGCGCAACCAAATGGTTTTATAAGACCTATCCAACGATATCCCACACGCTGCAATAGACCGGTAAAAAAATTAATCTTTTCTTTACCCAAAGAAGGTACCCAAATTAAAAATGTTTTTTAAGATTTCATTTTAAAGTTTTGTAAGCGTGATAAATATTTATTACTGTGCCAAATTACAGATTTGTAGCACCTATGGTCTCTGAGTACAACCGCGGACGGATGGACGGACATATATGGGAAAACTTTATGGGTTTATTGTTGTTTAAGTAAGGAACCCTAAAACTGTAGTTGCCAACCCACTTGCCAAACATGGCAACTAGTGTAAATATCACTTCTATGAAGCAGTATATGGAGATAGACTCATATTCGGCAGTGGACCTTAATAGATTATAACGGTAACGGTAACTTGATCCTTCTCGAGCTAATTAAGTAAATATATAAATTGACGCTACATTACCCTTCAACCCCCATAAAAATCCCATGCAGTCCGTGAGGAGAGGAGGTCCGCAGGACATGCGTCCGGTAATCCCGAGCGGTCGCTTGCGACTGCACCCACCCACACCACTTTAAACCACTAAAACTTATATTTAGAGACTACTTTTCTAGAAAGAAGTTTGGCATTAAAATTAACATGGCATTAAATTAATTAATTAAAATCTACACTAAATTTTCTATCCTTTGGTCTAAACAAAAGTCAGGTTTTACTTCATTACAAAAAGATTTTATTGTATTTTGATAACAAAAAAATACGTACCAAGCGGATGACGGCAGCGTGAAAATCATAATTATATTACTCGAATTTATTTACGTAAAAAGGTTACGCTAAAAATTTTATTACAATTTTATAATAAAATACAATTTTATACTAAAACACTAATAAACTACTAGGAAATTCCAAAAATCAACACAATAACTTTCACACGAAAATGGCGTGCGAAATGATCGTAGATTATAAATAAATATCCATAAGCTTTTTACTCCACTAAAACTCTAACTTTTTATTCCACTAGAGGACAGGAAATTTCATATTGATTTTATAATGCCAAAGTTTTCATAGAAAAGTAGTTTCTAAACATAAGTCTTGATGGGTTAAATTGCTGTAGGTGGGTGCGGTCACTTTTGACCTTTTAAATTTTGACGGAATATCGAAGCGGTCAAATTTAGACGCTTGCCGTTTGAGAGGTTAAAGCATCAATTTCGTGCGTCAAGCTTAACTAAATGCATTGTAGCATTTCAGACTGCGAGTATTCGTATTTCATTATTAATTAAAAGCTTAACTCAAAACCATTTCGCCTAACTCAGTATTCATGTGTAAACGTTACTGTATAATTGATAGCTACGAGTATTAACAAAATATCGAAACTAATTGTGTAGGCTTAACATATGAGCAATATATTTTGAATTTTTTATGAACTATTAACTGGTAACACATTTATAATTGGAAGCCACTATAGCCTAATTTTTTTTATAGGATAGGATGACCAACGAGCACACAGTCCACCTGATGGTAAGTGGTTTCTCTGCCCATGGTCATCTACATCAATCCTCAATTACGAATTAAAATGCAGATGCGTTATCACCTGTGAGGACTAAGATGGAATGCCTCTTTTCCAGTAAAAAGGCTCTCCGGTTCTCTACACTCACCATACGAAATACAGTAGCATTAAGCTACCATTTCTCGCTGGTATTCCGTGAGAGCTTGGTCCCTCCTCGGTCGAGCCGACCCATTCGAGCTACAACTATACTTCTAATATAACTGCAGCATGGCTCTACCACGTATAAAATAATACGTAATAATTGGTACGGGTATGGACTAAAAACTTATCAAGTCTGTAAACTCTTAAAAATGTCTATAAAATCTTAATAATAAATGGTAGATTGAATTCATAATAATAATGGCTGATTGTAATATATACGTTGTAGAGTCATACTGCAGCTATATTACGGTTGTAGCACAAATGTGTCTGCTCGACCGACGTAGGATCATCAGGGTTAAATTGCAGCTTATTGCTGCTGTGTTTCGTATGATTTTTACTTGAAGCAAGATATTTCATCTGAGTCCTTAGGGACGACAACTCATTTGTTTTATAATTCTTATTCGAGGATTAATGTAGTTGTATATAAGCCCAGCATTCACTAACCATCAGAAGGATTGCGTGCTTGTTTGTTGCACTTATTTTATTAACAAATGTCTATTTCAATTAACTATAAAAATATAAACATCAAAATCTTTTTACGTCGTATAAAAATTGAATTGTTCGGCTTTACGTCGGGAAAATATAGCATATTATATTTTTTAAAAGATTTGATGATTTTCTCATGGATTTCTTCTTGAACCTGAAGTGCTATCTTTATGACGGAAAGTGAACCTTTTGAATTTTGACGAAAAATCGGACAACGTAGTAAAAAAATATTGCTGAACATACATAATTATTCTTTAATTTTTTATTTGTTTTTTTTGTTTCATTATTAATTAACATCATGCATATACTGCTTATAATAATTTTTTATGCGTAAACAGCATAATTTTTGCCCCTTGTAATTTATGTTTAAATTTCTTAAATTTTGTGTAATAAATGATTCTTTCTTTCTAAAAATATTTAATTTGCTTTGATTTCTATTGTTACGAGCTGTAAATAATTAGAAAATGATTTGTGGTCAAATACCACGAGAATTTCGTTTTATTATTGTAGTTTTAACGTAATTTATTTTCACAGTCACATATTATATTAACATAACATTTGAACGCGTCTAACTTGATGCTTACGTAACTAACTCCTAACAAAATTTCGTAATGTAGCTCCAGTTGAATTAAGTCACGTAAATTGTACGACGTTACAGTAACTTAGTTCACTTTTAATTACGAAATGAACTAGCTTTTTGAAGTTATTACATTTAACCACAATATTAAAAATTCAGTTATTACAGTCTTACAAAAGTCACATGCTGAACATGGGCCTCCCTCATTGACCTCTATATGGGGGATATTTGTCATAGTTGGCATAGTTGGCAATCAGAAAGATGCGATAACAGCATCTCCTGTTCCGTTGAAATAGAATAGAATAGAATAATTTTTTATTCAATATACATTACATGTAATTCATATTGAAGGTCATTTCTACTTTTACTCGGCTCGGAAAAAAACCTCTGTCTTCCATTTATCCTGTTGCCTACTTTCCCATTTACGGGACGATAACATGAGTTAGTTGATTCTCCTACGACGCCACTACACGGCGTGCTGGGATTACGGTAATAAGAACAATATAATACTGATATCTTAATTATTTGATTTCTAGTTCTGTTGATCCACGTACTCTTCCATCAAGTAACGGGTGCTCGGTTGTCGCTACATATTGTGCAGCAACCTTATTTATATAATAAACAGCACCCGGTTGACCGAGCTTTGCTCGGTATTTTTCGCTCGGTTTTTTTTTAATTCGTGTGTTTTATAAATTATATTTAGATACAAATTACATACCGATAAAATACGAATAATATTTTTGATCTTAGCGACATAATAGAAAAAACTGAACTGGTTATTTGAATAAAAAATCATGAGTGCAATTAGTTCAATTAAAATTTTCGTGTTTTTAAAAAATACTAAAAAAGGGCTCGAAAAAATAGATTTTCTCAAAAAAGAAAGGAACTTGAAAAAAAAATTAAAAAAAGTCGGTCGATCGGTCTGCGCTCGAACCATGGTTTTACGGTTTTCTGACCGCCCAATATATCAATTGAGCTATTTGTAATCATTAATAAACTGTCAAAATTTACCTTCTTATTCTGACGATATTATAGCAGTTTTTCATTGCCTAAAAACACGGACAAAAAAACATTTTCTAAAAATGAATCCTAGCTAGATCGATTTATTGCCCCCGAAACTCCCTGCACATAAAATTTTATGAAAATCGTTGAAGCCGTTTCCGAGATTCCGATTATATATACAAGAATAGCTCGTTTAAAGGTATAGGATAACAAACGAGCACACATTTCTCATGATGGTAAATGAATGCTGAGCTCGTAGACATCTACATTTCTTCTCGAAAAAGAATTAAAAAGCTGATGAGTTTTCGTCCTTCAGAATTTTTTCATTGCGCAGCAGCCTTGTTTACGTTATAAGTGTAACAAACGGGCACACATTCCTCCTGATGGTATTTAAAAGCTATATTATGGTTGTCCTGGCTCAACCGAGGTAAGACCACGCTGTCACACAATAAGAGCGTAAAATAGCAGCTTAATACTGCTGTGTTTCGTATGGTGAGTGTAGAGATCCAGAGACCCATTTTTAATGGAAACGAGGCATTCCATCTTAGTCCTCAGGGATCTGCGTTTTTATTTCTTAATCGAGGATAAATGTAGATGTCTATGGGCCACAACATCCACTTACAATCAGGTGAACCGTGTGCTTGTTTGTCACCATTGTTCTAAAAAAAAAAAAAGATATTGCAGCCTCTCTACTATAGTTCTACTCTGTCGCCTTTTGCGTCACCCTCGGGAAAATATAGCGGATTCGATGGAAAATTCGACAGTGAAGACATCACAATTTTCTATGGATGGTATTCCACATCTATCCTAGAATAAGAATTAAAAAGCAGATGAGTTGTCGTTCCTCAGGACTAAGATGTAATGTCTTGCTTCCAGTAAAAAGAGTCTCCGGTTCTGTATAACTGACCATACGAAACACAGCAGCATTAAGCTGCTATTTAACTCTGGTGATCCTACGTCGGTCAAGCAGACTTATTTGTGCTATGCTGCGATTTAATTTTGGTATTCTGTGAAAGCTTAGTCTTCCAGTCAAGCTTATCCATTCGTGCTATAACCATAATATATTGCAGCATGGCTCTATTCCGTGTGTTGTCAGGATTTTAGGAAGGTGGTAACACCCCATGTTTCATCAACCCTGTTAATATTTTGACATGTTTTTAACTTCCCAGTGGGAAGTTATTGTAATGGGTCCGATTTTGATAATTGGAAATTTTAACATATCTCAACGTTTCAAGGTCTTTAGAGTCGAATGGTATAGTTTTTAAGAGAATGTCCGTGTGTGCACATGTACGTATGTATGTTTTGTTACGAGCTTGAGGTTCGTGACAATAAAAATTGCCGATAGAATTACGTAAATTAACACTTTGATTTTCTTTACACAAATTAAGACTTAAAACACTAATAATTAATCACACTAATTCTCTTTATTCCGCTCCGAAGCTTCGCTTGTCTCGCCGAATTCAATACTTACCCAATCGCATCTTGCAGCGCCTATAAATACAAATTATCACCGAAACATCCAGAATATTCAAGTAAACACGCGCAAGGGGCCGAAAGTTCGAGAATCAGCTTCTAGAAGCTCCGAGACTAGATGGCGCTGTTGGTTGAAAGATTAGTGATGTCATTTTCTGGACAGCTCCCCTCGCTCTCGTTCCCGACACTAGATGGCACTAGTGCCGGGTACATGACGTCAACTTAGACGCGCAACGGTATGTACATTCCGATTCAATTTCGCCTCGTGTATATATATATATATATATATATATATATATATATATATATATATATATATATATATATATATATATATATATATATATAGATAATTAATTATTGTTCATGGTCCGATCTATGCTAAAAAAGCTGAAGGTACTCCGGGTTTAACAATGACATCGGGACGTCAGTCATCTCAGTGCCCCGTGACCATGGGTGCTGGAAAGCGCCCGAAAAGTCGGGAATTAAAAATTAAAGTAATTAAAAGTAAAATAAACGCGATAATATCCGTAAAAGTAGTTTTAATCAATGTGTAGTGTTCGCGTAAATATAAGAAATCATTATATGATTTTTTTCAAAATCATAAACTTTAATCAGCTCTGCTATAAATTTTCCTATATGTCGCTTGGTAGATTTTCCTTCTCAGCGTCGACATCGTTTTACTTTCTTCTCTTTCAAAAACCGTAACTTTCGTCTTACTTGCGTTCATTTTCATTCCCCTTTCATTTAATGACCTGATCATTAATCTAACCATCATTTGCAATTTGGCCGCCGACGACGTAAATATGGCTTGATCATCTACAAAAGGCTTTTTAACCCGCATTCTTCAACTTTAAAATTTTCTATACAACAGTATTTCTTATTCAAATTTTAAATATAAAAAATGCCCAGCAACCGTGTTAATTTATTGCGGACATGACAGTTTATGAAATTTATGGGATTATGTGTTAACAGAGTTAATTTTTCAAACTACGTAGAATTTACTATTCTATTACAAATTATTACTATGTTTAGAATTTTTATATTAAAGCGCGTGTTATAGAAATAACCTTTTTATTTAAGTTAATTCAAGTGGACACAGCTAAATCCTAAGAGGATATATTTGGGTCGAACCCGATATTATCGAAATTGAAACTATCATTTCGATTTAATCCTATTTCAGTAATTATACAAATAGAGATCCTCTTAATTTTATTGAAAGTGGTTTTGAATTTGTATGTTTTAATTATTGCAAATTTATACTATCCTCTTAAATAAGTGAGAGTACTAAGAGTGCAGTCAGTCCACCTAACGACTGGTGAATTCTGTAACTTATAACCACCTGTAACCTATAACCACCACAATTAATAACTTGGAAGAGCTACCCTGCAGCTATATTACGACTGCAGTACTAATAAGTCGGGTTAATAATCTCACAGAATACCAACGTAAAATAACACATTAATGTTGCTGTGTTTCGTTTGGTGAGTGTAGAGTGCCGACGATACTCTTAACTGGTATTGTGGCATTATATCTTAGTCGCCAGGGGTGAAGACGCATCTACTTTTTGATATTAAATCGAGGACAAAAGTAGGTGTCTATGGGACATAGCACCCACTTAACTTTAGGTGGACTATGTGCATATCAGTCACCCTCATTCTAAAAAATAGTTGGCCATCACGGGACGCCCGGCAGATGTGTAACATCTTAAAAGCGACGGTAGCCTAATGGCCGGGCGCGGGCCGTGAACTTGCAAAAAAGGTCGTGGGTTCGAATCCGCCATTCGACTACTGGCGTGAGCAACTCTTAACACAAGCAATTTAAGCTTACCACGAGTGGTTAAGGGGAATATTAGTAATGTTTATAGCATCGTTAATATTCTTTAAAAATCATATCTGATGGTAGAGTATATTATTAATGAAAACTTATTCATCATCATCATCATCATCACCATTACAGCCCTTCACAAGTCCACTGCTGAACGTATGCCTCCCCCAAGTAATGCCACAAAGCACGGTCCTGAGCCACCTGCATCCATCGACTTCCTGCATGTCTTACCAGGTCGTCACTCCGTCAAGTGGGAGGTCGACCTACACTATGCCTACCGGTACGAGGCTGCCACTCGAGAACCTTTCTTCACCATCGATTATCGGTTCTTCGAGCTATATGGCCGGCCCATTGCCACTTCAGCTTACTAATTCGTTGGGCTATATCGGTCACTCTGGTTTTACCGCGGATATCCTCATTTCTGAGTCTATCACGCAGAGAAACTCCGAGCATAGGTATACCTTAATCTCTGAAAACTAAAGTGTACAGCCAGTGCGTGTTGCCAGTGATGACTTACGGATCTGAGACGTGGTCCTTCACTTCTGGCCGTATGAGGACGCTCAAGGTCGCTCAGCGAGCTATGGAAAACTTATATTATTAATAGAAAATACAGAGTGTGTAAAAAAAGGGGTATACGATAGTCGAATAGAACTAGTGGGTGCTGGTCTTCTCGGGTTTGCTATACGCTGATAAGTTTCAAATTTATTATTTTTGTGATTGGTACACACATATCTTGTACTTATTTCACAATATTTATTTAAAATATACCTTTTTAAAGCTCGATATTAACTTGTTTTATTTGTTTCTGCTTGGTTCTAAGATTGTGATGAAATGAAATAAAATGTTATTATTTTACGTTTACGTTTTGACGTAATAGATCAATTTCTTTTCTTGTCGAACGTATCAATCAACCAATTTTATTGAAACACTTTCCGAAGTTCGGTTGAGCTTAATTTAGCATACTTATGTCACTCTGACGGCAAAGCTACATGATATTACTCAAGGTGATATTTATTTATTTATTTATTTATTTATTTATTTATTTAATTATTTTGCATAATGTGTGTGTTTTACAGTTGTTATAAAGAAATAATATAGTACAACACATTAACCATTTCTGGTGTACAAAATGATATAAATTTAAAAACATTAGGTATTATATCTGAAAGTTTGTTTTTACAAAGAGATTTTATATTTTATTTAGTTTATTTTGTATTATAATATGCATAATTCTTTCAGTAGGGAATCTGTTTTTAATGATAACTTATATTTACGCGAACACTACAGATTTAAATAATACATGTTTTTCGGATTTTATCGCGTATATTTAACGTTTTAAATATCCGGCGTTTCGAGCACTTTACAGCACCCATCGTCACGGGGGATACTGAAATGTTCAACATCTAGATGTCATAGTTAACCGCGGATACCAAAGATTAAAATTATTAATTTTTGCTCCGATCTATGTGGTACGAACTTATAGCATCTTGAAGTCTTTCAGTTGTATGCTTGGGTTGGGTTTTAATTTTATTAGTTATAGGATTCCAAGCAGATGGTAGCACCCAGTCATCTTCTCTATTGAAATTAAGATGTTTTTTGATTTCAATAGCCTCGTGAATCATCCTTGGAAGGAATTAGTTTTCTTTGGCGAGAATTTGTGGTCTATCAAACTAATGTAGTGACGGTGGCGATCCTGTACGTGTTCACAGACTGCAGACTTCCCGGAGCGTAGATTCTTCACATCAGTTATATGTTCATTAACGCGGGTTTTAATTGATCTTTTTTCTTGTTCTATGTAGGAGAGACCACATTCACTATCAAGCTTGTACACCCCTGCATCTTGCAGAGGGACGTTACACTTGACTGATGGTAAAATCTTACCAATCTTCTTCGGCGGCTTGAAGTATGTTTTAATGGAAGCTTGCTTCAAGATGTAGCCAATCTTGACAGTGACTCCTCCAACATATGGCAGTACAGCAAGTACACGCTCAACTGTGCCCGGCTTCATGATTCTCACCACCATCCTTCACAGTTAGCTACCGTGGGTAAATCTTTGTTTCAGGTAGCACGAGGGATCTGTGATATTAAACACCTGGCTGCCGAGCTCCAAAAAATCAAGTAAAATTTGCATGAAAACAAACTTCGGGTCCCGCGCCTACATCACACAAAGATACAGGAAAAATATTAATTGACATCAATGCAGATTTGACATTTCTTTTCAAAATTATTACCGAGTTTTTTCGATTGATAAGTTTTGGAAAATAGACAGAAGCGAACATCATTAACATTTAAAGAGTTAGGCACCTAATATATGTCCATCGTCAGTTGTAATTTCTTGACATTCTAACTGATACTCAACAGATTTTTCGAGCTTGAAGGGCCTTAGTTTACCATTACGAAAGAAAGCTGGGGTGTAATCGCACCCTGTTATTGCGTGAAAACATGGTAAAACTTTTGATAAAGAAATACCAAGATCTGACTATAAATCATTGACGTTCAAAGTGAGCTTCAAATATATATTTAGGTGATCCATATTGCTCAGGAATATAAACAAAATATCGAAGTCTAAGCAGCGTACTACAACTTGAGCGTCAAAGTTTAACTAGCAAATATGATACATAATTCGAGTATCAGCTTCTTCATGTTTTTCACGTGATAATAATTCTTCAATGCTTCTAATAACTTGGTTATTTACAATGCGATACGAATAATACTTATTGAAACTTAGACTTTATTCCCAATTGAGGGAAAAATGTTATCGTTAGTCCAATAATCAATTAAAAAATTACAAGAGCTTCCTTTAACTATATATTTTTGAGTTAACCAGCAAAATTATGAAGCTGAATTGAATTAGGTCTGATGAAAACTGTACTGGTTGCTTCATTGCGACTTAAACGCTTACAATCTTTTATGGAAGGTGTGAAAAACTGATCAGACACAACGTCAATGCGAGATTTGAACTATGAAATCATTTAAAAAGGAATTTCTTTCATATGTAATCGGAAGTTTGAGGTACTTCTTTGATTGACCTTGCCAAATTTCGTCTCTAAAACCTTAAATAATTGCGATTTATCTGCTTTACAAATACTATACTACTATTTATTTATTTATTTATTCTTAATTGTTACACCTTATAACTAAGGTAACAATGGGCGGAATTAATGCCTCTCGGCTTTCTCTGCCAGTCAACCCGTAGTGTGGTGAGCTAATATGGCAGGTGTTAACTTGCTTAATAATCTTTGGAAAAAAAATTATTATATAGGTACCAAAGTATTCAAACTATGTTAATACAAATACACATGACACATACCTTACATATACATACATATAATATATATAAATATATATACATATACCTAACTTACATATACATATATACACACATACCATAATTATACAATACACTACAATACATATCACATAACTAGAAAACATTCGTGTTATGAAACTATATCTTGTTTCAAGAGGTTTTCACGAAGTAATTTCTTGAACGAGCACTTGCTTGGAGCTTTTCGTATATCTTCGGGTAAGGAATTCCAGAGCAGAGTAGCCTGAATAGTAAAGGATTTCCTGGAGAATCCAGTGAAATGAGTTGGAATACTAACTTTATGATTAGACGAGGACCGTAGAACTCTGTCATGAGTTGAAAAACGAAATTGAAATCTTTCCTTAAGATATAAAGGAGAAGCTGGATTGTTTAATATAGAAAAGAGAACAAGCAGAACTCTAGAGTTGGGTCTATGTTTGACTGTGAGCCATTTTAGGCGATTACGATAAAGAGAAACATGATCATACTTTGCCACCCATTCGCTCCCGAGCAGATATCGTCTGCAGTCTTCATATCCTGCAAGCCATCTAGCTTCACAAGGTTCATCGCAGCACTGAAATAATAATGCTTCCTGTTCCTTCAAGCTCCTCTCTGCGCTATACAGTGTTCGGCACGGCTCTAAGCCTACTGCTCGCTTCTGCTTCACGGCACTCTTACAGATTACTTGCCTTCTTCTCGACTCACCGCAGACTACAAGGCAATCTCCTGGCACTTGCACATTCGTCGGCAACGAGGCCTCCTATCGACCTCCGGTCTGAGCAGGGGGCTGATGTGGCGGCACTGTCGTCGCGCCGCAAGCGAAATACACCGAAGCCTAAATCACGCTATCAAAACTCAGAATCATAAACAGTATATATAGAACATCTCTGAACTATCACACGGAGTGTTGGCCACTCCCCGGGTAGAAACTTTGCCTGGCGGGAGATCTCCCTTTTCCTTTCACGACCACAATACTTTCGAAGCCCATTTACGTATCTAATGCAATTATTAGGGAGATGCTCTAGCTTGTTGAGAAGATATTGGTACAAATGTAGTTAACAAACATCTGCGTAATCAATTATAGGCAAAACAAGTATCTGCACAAGCGTGATCTTTGTGTTTACGGGTAGAAAAATTTTTAGTAGATAGAGAGATCGTAAGGTAATAAAGACTTTGCAACTGATTTCAGTGACATGTGTGTTCCATTTCAATGTGTTGTCCGTGTACAAACCTAGATTTTTTACGAAGCTCGAGAAGGGTATCAAGACGTCATTGCAACAGACTGAAGGCAGATTTGATAGGTATATATTCGACAACATTCTCGAGCTACCCACTACTATTGCTTGACATTTATTTGGGTTGACAGAAACACCAAAGCGCCTCGACCAATCACTAACATAATTTAAATTCTAATTTAAGTTTTCAGTAGCGTTATGAAGTTCATGAATAGTATTTTAGTTATTTTAATAAACCTGGCCATTTAGATGCCGTTTAGAAGAAGAAAATTATGTCGGTCGATTCCACAACATTTTCTAGGGAATTCGGTAATTGTCAAAATTAAAAAAAAAACTGCTAGCTTCAAATATCCTGACCGTTCATATAATAATGCTAATATAATAAAACGGAAAAGTTTTTTCTTTTTTTCTTTCTTTGTTTGAACACGCTAGAACTATCAGTCCGATTTGAAAAATTATTTATTTATTTATTATTTATTTATTTATTCTTTTTTGTACACCACAATACAGAAACATCAATATAGTTAAAACTAATTATTAAAGTATGTACAATAGGCGGTCTTATCACTCTGAAAGTGATTTCTTCCAGACAACCTTTGCGTAGAGGGATGATGCAAACAAAAGTTACAAATAGAGGGGGTTATACAAAATAATAATAAAAAAAATATAATAATTCATACAAATAAAAATAAGTGAAAGTTATATATAAAATAACATAAAATAGATTAAATGAAAATAGTACGAGAAAGGTAATTTATCTAAGAGCGTTCTAAATAATACGATTTAACAAGACTTTTGTGGAAAGAGTGAAGAGATTTAGCACGACGAATACGGAGAGGTAAAGAGTTCCGCAATCGCACAGCGCTGTTACGGTGAAGGATTTTATTAATGAATTATTTTTGTGTATTATAGCCAGATTCATAAGGAATACAAAAAAGTACACTCTAGCTAGCTTTACAAAATACGTCTCAGCTAGCCATAAATATTGATTTATGTTAGAAAAGAAGAGAAGAAAAAGTCGCTAACGATCTACTTTATCTGCGGACGCTGGCGTGAGGTTATGGATCTTTACTTTATCTGAAAAAAAATACACGATATCTATTTCTTATACTTACCCTCTCAGCTGTGATGTGGCAGAATTCAGCCAGAAAAAAGCCGCTTCCGTGTGCTGGCTGAATTCTGCCAATATCTATACGGTCGTATTTCACGGCAAAACTCTTAAGTTTCTTTATCTTTCTCAGTCCAATAAGATTCACGATCTTGTGCACTATGAACTTGGCTGTATAGTATACATTAATACTAGCAATATCTAAAGAACGCTAAAATGCGGAGGTCAATTTTGTATAACCTCAGATTAGTTGGTTTAGAATGAAAGTGTTGGTTGGTTTAGAAGAAATAAGAAAATAAATTATACTTATATGTTATACACTTATATGTTAATTGTTAACTGTAACTTATAGCCAATTTCTATTAAGTAGCGTTATGTTAATTATTAAGTACGCACGCTGCTACCTACTTGCTTTATATATAAAACTATTTCTCTTTCCCAATAGGTTTGCTGGAAGAGAACTCTTATTAGGGTTAAGCTCGCCTTTGTACATTTATTTAAATATTTAATAATTGTTACCAACTTATTGTGTGTACAATAAAGAATAAAGAATAAAGTTTAAACACTGTTTTGTTGAAAAAAAATGTATGAAGAGCATTAGTTTTTTGTGATAGATTTATTAAAATATCTACTGTTGATGTGGTATTTAATCATTTATTATAATAATTAAACATTTGTTTATTTTTATTTTTTTACATATAAGTAAATATAATAAAATAATACCAGATTTATTATATTATTGCAGTTGTATGATTTAAAGAAATAGGAGCAGAAACTTATTCTGAGTAATGTTTAAAGAAAATAAAACTTACATTTAGAATATAACTGGAGATAACAATAATCAATACTAGCGTAAAGATAACATTAAGCTTTACGCTAGTATTCTGTGAGAGCGTTATCCTTACTTGGTCTAGCCAAAGTGTTCATGCTGCAGCCATAATAAAGCCGCAGGGCGACTCTAACGCGTATACTCGTACATTAGTGGCGGATTGACAATCGCAGTTACAGAGGTTTAGCACTTTTCACGCTGCTGCTCACTATCGATCTAATTACGCATGAAGTAAATGAGATAGTATACCACCATCAATAGGAAATCATAAGTTATTGCTTGAGCTTCCCATAGTCACTTGTTATACCACTTTCGGGACGAAATGGGACAATAGAGAATACGCCACTGCTAAAACCGAAGGACTGGCCACTTTATGATTAATATTTTTGATATATGTAGCCTTTATTGTTTAAAGTTGGTTGCAGCTAGCTAGAGCTACAAGATAAGGTATCTTGTTGCTGCAGGTGGACTACCAATTCGCTTGAAAGTTTAACCTTTTAAAAATACATTAATGGACTACTATATAGAAAGCACTTCCTAAGTTTGCTTCTATAACTGTACCTTATTATTTATTCAGAGTTTCTCGACTCGGTATTTGTTCTTTAGAATGTAAAAATGGTTCAGTAGACTCCTTTTTAGAAAAGCTTAGATCATTCGTTCATTTATCCATTCATTACGGCCCATGAAATTTCCACTGCTGAAAGTAGACTCCATAGATTAGCTCATAGTGAATATTTAGCGATTTGTAATGAAAGTGTTAATGTGTTGTTATAATTGTTACTGTGGGTTTCGTAGTGGTAGATGATTATTTTTGTGTGGAAATCTGAAAAAATGTAAGTGGCACTGAATTCCACTCGCAATTAATGACATACAGTTTCATATCGAAAAATAAGCCAATAGCTACTCCCCTCTGGTACGTCGGCAGCCCGTATTGCTTTATGGTTGTACTACTTTATTACAGGTTATATTTGTCACTGATACTTGGCATTTTTGACACATTAAGCATGCAGGCACACAACCTCAGTTTTTATTATTTTAGTTGTTATCAGAAAGATGCTTTTCCATCCACTTTTTAATTACACTCAGGAAATGATACATTTACGATTTATTATCTTATGCCACCACTACAAAGCGACTTGTATCATAAATTTAATTTTTGATGCATTTAAAATAGTATATATAGTTCGATTTGTTTTCTTTATTAATATGTTAAACAAAACAGGATTTTCACTTGTATCATCATAGGTTTATTAATGCAACAATTAATTTTAGGTCACACGAGTTTCGTACGGTATTCGGACTACCAGCAAACTAAAGGAGTTCTTTTTTTCTAGCATGTTGCAAAAGCAATTGTAATTTATTGTTTCTTTACCTTCGCGTACAGTGGTGGACCATCAAGCATTCGGACGGTGTGGATGGTATCTAGAGGTTTTCCGCGTAGTGCATTCATGAAATTTGGCGGCTGGGATTAATCCGAACAATTCCTCAGAGCATTAACCGTGGTATATACGAAAGAAAGAGCAAAGAGATGCAACATCTTTTCGCAGCGGCAGTGAATCGAGCCGATCGGAAAGCACTAGGCCGTCGAAGATTCGAGCCGCTCTACGCTGGATGCGGTCAAGTGGAAGGAGCTGGTACTGGGGAGGCCCAGCCCAGAGATGAGAACAGTATTCTACGTGCGGCTGAACCTGCGCCTTGTAAAGTTGCAAGTGGTGTGCCGGCATGAAATACTGTCCCACTCTGCTGAGCACGCCAAGCTTTCTAGAGGCCAATTTAGCCTTCTCTTCCAAGTGACGACGAAACTGCACGTAACTCGATATATCGACGCCGAGGATTCCGATACTGGCTGAGGCAACAAGGGATATTAAAACTGAGAAGATACGACAAAGGGGTTCTTTTAAGCGGTTAACGCGCAAACTTGTATCTTCTGAAGACTGGACTAGATTTAGTCGCCCCCAATCCGAGACTTAGTTTAGCAAAGACTCGACTTCAGACACAAGTTTGTCCCGGTACTCGGAGACGTTTTGCCGAGAAATATTGGCACGGCTGGTGGATAGCA
Organism: Parnassius smintheus behrii; assembly: GCA_036936625.1. Classification (NCBI taxonomy): domain Eukaryota; kingdom Metazoa; phylum Arthropoda; class Insecta; order Lepidoptera; family Papilionidae; genus Parnassius; species Parnassius smintheus. The sequence goes on along the minus strand of JAUPFT010000026.1, from coordinate 11,346,885 downwards.
ACGAATGTTGCCACTTTGCAACATATCGTTGCTATGCAGTAGAAACAGCGTTGGTGATAGCACGCAGCCTTGTGGAACACTAGCCTTCATAGGCTTATAACCGGAAATTGCACCGTCTACAACGATCTTTATGCTCCAATCTGCAAGAAACCTGGTGATCCTATTGCACAATTTCCTGGGAAGCTTATAGGAAAGGAGCTTTGAAAGAAGCGCTTTGTGCCAAACCCGATCGAAGGCTTTCGCAACGTCAAAACTAACGGCCAATGCCTCCCCCTTGGACACTACTACCTCTGCCTATCTATGAGTCAGGTAGATCAGAAGATCACCGGCTCATTGACCAAGACGAAAGCCGTATTGGTGATCACTAATCATCTGGTGATACTCAAGGAACGCCATGAGCTGGCAGTTTACAATGTATTCCATTGTTTTGGAGAACAAGGAGATGATGGCGATAGGCTTGTAGTTGGACGGGTCTGAGTGGTAGTCTTTTTTAGGGATCGGGTGGACGAAAGTTGTCTTCTATGATTTTGGGACTACGCCTAGGGAGTAGGAATATCAGGTTCAAACCCGCGAATTTTTTGAGTTCGCGGTCCGCGTCCTGCCATTAGGCTACTGTCGCTTCGGAGTCATTGCGCGTCGTGGTTTTTAAAGTCACCGAGGATCACGATCTCCGCGGAGGGGATCTGCTGTAGCAACGAATCTGTAGCCAATTGGTCGTGGTCGAAGAGACGGTCTGTATCGAAATTACCACTATGGAACCTATAGTGGCACTTGTAGACGTGCGGATGTTCGTCGCTGTCTACGCGTAGCCAAAGGATGAACAAAATCGAACCTTCAAGACTGACGAGACGTCGAGAGCAAATGTCCTCTCTGACGTATACGCAAACTCTAGCCCGAGGCACAAAGGAGTGTTCCAGTTTATACCGCTGGTAGGACAGATATAAAGCTTCCGCCGGAGAGGACACCTGTGTCTCGGTCAGAAAGAGCAGAACCAGCTTCGCCACTCGAGACGTTAGTGGACGGCGTTTAGGTTAGAGTGATTTCCCCTGATATTGCAGAAACGGCTAGCGTAGCAGGGATCGCCTTATTCTTGTTGCTCAGCTAGCCTTGAGCGGTTGTTGTTTTGAGCTGTATTTGCCCCCCCCCTCCACAGAATAAGCTGGGCAGCCTGAGGCACATACGCTCAGGAGTGGAGTAACTTGGTCGTGAATACTCAGCAAGGGATTCTCTAGGGGTGCTGGAGCCGGAGCTACTGTTGCATCATTGTAAATTTCATATAACTTTTGTCTATGTGTACTCCTACTGTCAGCCATTCATTGAATGCCTTGAGATTGTTTAAGGAGAAAGTTTTAGAAGTAAAAGTGGTATCAATTTCATTGCAAATAAGCTTTAATTATGTTTCTTACAAAATATCTGGATTATTTTGGTATAAACAGACGGAAGTTTTTTTTTTACTATGTCACTTCTAAACCCCTTCAAGTTACGTGCATATACTAGAACAAACACAAATTTTTCATCTACTTGCTTTTTGAGAATATAAGGTAGCAACAAAACTTGTGACTCACATGATCAGAGCTCACATTTTAAATTATACATTTCTGAAACCGCTTAACATTTGTAAAAATGTTATCTGTACATGTTACACTAGATTCAGCAATCCGCGTTGGTCCCAAAATAAGTAAAAAAATTGATAAAAATATAAGTATCCCTTACACTTTTTATTCACAGTTTTATGGCACGCATCATCCTTCCGTAAAGGCTGAACATTAAAGGATAATAAAGCGTATTATTTTATGATATGTGAAAGATATTTTTAATATCAGTCCACGCTAACACAATATTTGCTAGCTGTTAGCTGTTGCTTTGTTAGCTGGTAACAAAAGTTTTAAGCGCTACATTTTTTGCTTGCGCTTTTACATTTTTTTATTTTTATCAATTTCTTTATTTAGTTCCAAAAATACTGCCGATTCCATAAACATTACTAATATTTCCTATAACAACTCCGGATAAAGTATATATGCTTGTGTTAGGAGTGTACACGACGACGGTTGAATGGTAGATTCAAAACGCCCTTTTGAGTTCACGTTCCACACCCTGCCATTAAGCTACTGTCGCATCATGTATCAATTTTCGAACAAATAAATTTGGCCTTATTACAACAAGAAATACTTCATTAGTCTCGAATTTAAACTTTAATCCTGTTTCAAGAACCAAGCCTCGTTCAAATATGTGAATTAAAATGTTATGTATGGTAATTGATGGCAAATACCAGATTTTGCGAAGACTGTGGAGTCGTGGTTAAGGGACTCATTTAGTAAGAAAGAATATGCTTAAACTATAGTTTAAGTCTGAAAACACAAAAGCCATGTTTAGTAAATTTCATACAAGTCAAACTCGCGAAGATTAAGAAACAATCAATTACAATTGCTATTGCAACATGCTAGAAATTGTAAGCGACAAAACAAAGCCACCGTACGACGGACAATAGCTGAAAATCAGTGGTTCATTAATTTTTTTTGGCGTTCACATGCTGAGGTATGGCCTATTTTTTCAGTTCCAAAAATCCGGCATTCTCAATGATTTATTCAATCAACAATAGCTCAATGAATTGATAGGATATTATATTGATTGCTTTAACTTTAAAGAGTCCAGACATTAGAGTGACCTCAAGCCTACCCACCCCTAATCCTATTATTACGGGAACTTATTTACCTGTGTAGTAGATTAAATCGTGATTTGTTAATCATTAATTACTACCTTTCAATTTCCAATTCTGAATTTCTTGGACTATACTTATAGTCTTTATAACCATAAGTATTTTATACATAATAGAAGTCCTCAAACTTGTACTAATTTAAGTACATGTTGGAAAAAGTAAACAATAAGATCTATTTAGACTTTTTTTAATTCTTTTTACATCTAGGAATGATACAGGTGTACAAATTGGATTAAAATTGTAAACTATTCCACGAGAGGTTGTACGTTGAAGAAAATTCCTAGTGAATCTTACAGTGGTAGACCGCAAAGCATCCAGATGATGTGGGTGATATCGGGAGTTTTGCCGCGATATGCGTTTATGTAATTTGGCGGCTTTTGTATTAATCCGAAAAATTCTTCAGAGTGCTCCCCGTGATAGATGCGAAAAAAAAAACACAGTGATGCATCGTCTCTTCGCAGCGCCAGTGAATCGAGCCGATCGGAAAGCACTCGGTCGTTGACGATTTGAGCCAACTGCGCTGGATGCGGCCAAATGAATGGAGCTGGCACTGGGGAGCCCCAGCCCAGACAAGGGAACAGTATTCCATGTGAGGCTGAACCTGCGCCTTGTAAAGTTGCAGGCGGTGTGACGTCATGAAATACTGTCCCACTCTGCTAAGGGCTAGGACCACGCTCTTATAGTATACGAGCCGAACATAGCAGCTGAATGCTGTTGTGTTTTATATATTGAGTATAGACTGTAGAGAATTAGAGAACCTTGTTACTGGAAACGAGGTATTCTATTTTAGTCCTCAGGTGTGACAACGCATTCGTATTTAGATTCATAATTGAGGATGAAAATGTAGACGTTTATGAACTCCACCATCCATTTGTCATCAGGTGGACTGCGTGCTCGTTTGTCACACTTATTCTATAAAAGAAATATAATATAAAACAAAATGTATATATATATATATATATATATATATATATATATATATATATATATATATATATATATACTTATATATTTTATTTACCATATTTAAACTTCGTCTTGATTTCAATGCAACTATAAAAATTAAGATGCAATGCAAATGTAAGTTATTGATAAATATCAATAACTTACATCTGAGTACGCTGTGTTTCTGATCTATATATTATTTATTTATCTGACTTATGTAGTATATATTATATATCTTTTTAAAATGAAGTTGTTGTTTTCCATTTTCGACACAAGCGTATTTGAAAGCCGGCTCTGGCCATATAATAATCTCCGTTTATACATTTGCAATTTGCGGTTTGGTCCAAGTTAATCAATTATATATCCATAACGGTACCATTACCGTTAGAGCTTGTTAATTTTTATTTTAATAATTAATTGATATAATATTTTTTTAATTAGGAGAGGTAGCTGACATAGTTTTCACGTGGTAGAGCCATGCTGCAGTTATATTAGTAGTATAGTTGTAGCACGAATGGGTCGGCTCGACCGGGGAAGGACCACGCTCTCACAGAATACCAGCGTGAAATAGTAGCTTAATGCTGCTGTATTTCGTATGGTGAGTGTAGAGAACCGGAGACCCTTTTTACTGGAAACGAGGCATTCCATCTTAGTCCTCACGGGTGACAACGCATCTGCATTTTGATTCGTAATCGAGGATAGATGTAGATGTCTATGGGCCACAGCAACCACTTACCATCAGGTGGACTGTGTGCTCGTTTGTCACCCTATCCTATAAAAAAAAAAAAAATAGTTGCCAGGCTTGCTAAGTGGGTAGGCAATCGCAGATTTATATTTTTGTCGTCATTTAAAAGACGCTACTGCCCATCTCCTGATGTGTTTCCCCTGTCGCCTTTTACGGCACTCACGGGATGACATGGGATAGTGGATATTGTTACACTAACAATGCACGGTAATTTATTTTCATACTGGAGAAAATTTACAGCTCAATTGAGATATTAAATATAATTGAATTGTCCATCCGTACCATCGAAATAACTTACCAATAGAAATCCCCAGTAAATTCATCCATCACGGCTATATAAATAAAATTGACGTCTGTCTATAACATCGAAATAACTTACCAATAGATTTATCCTATAATATTAAACTAGCAATTCTGGTATATATATATATATATATATATATATATATATATATATATATATATATATATATATATATATATATAATCGGGATCTCGAAAACGGCTCCAACTATTTTCATAAAATTTAGTGTCCAGGGAGTTTCGGGGATAAAAAATCGATCGAGCTAGGATTTATTTTTAGAAAATGTCTTTTTGTCCGTGTTTTTGGGCAATGAAAAACTGCTACAATATCGTTAGAATAAGAAGGTAAATTTTGACAATTTGTTAATGATTATAAATAGCTTAATTGGTATAATGGGCGGTCACAGAATCGTAAAACCCCGGTTCGAGCCCAGACCGACCGACCGACTTCTTTTAATTTTTTTTTCAAGTTCCTTTCTTTTTTGAGAAAATCTATTTTTTCGAGCCCTTTTTTTAGTATTTTTTTTGAAAACACGAAAATTTTAATTAAAATAATTTCACTCATGATTTTTTATTCAAATAACCAGTTCCGTTTTTTCTGTTATGTCGCTAAGATCAAAAAATATTATTTATATTTCATCAGTATGTAATTTGTATCTAAATATAATTTCCAAAACACATGAATTAAAAAAAAATCGAGCGAAAAATACCGAGCAAAGCTCGGTCAACCAGGTACTATTACAAACATAAACACTTACCTTTTAACGAGTTCAGGTGATTTTTTTCTCACCATTAAGAAATAAATAACCACTTGTAATTATTGTATGTCTGTCTGTAATCTTCGGAATGGCAAAAGCGATTATGATAAAACTTTGCAAAAACATAGAGAGCGGCATCAGAAATGATATAAGCTATATTTTATTCGAAAAATTTGGAGATTTTCTTTTGTTTCAGAAATCAAAAAACTTTAAAACAGATCGTCTTTAACGATTATCTTAAACTGAACGAAAGTTATATTAATAAATCCTTACTAGGCGATGCTGAGTGAGTTGTTAGTCTACAGTAAAATATATTATTATTATCATCAAATATTGTCCATTGCTAAATAAAGGCTTCTCTTATGGAACACCACATTACATGATCCTGAGATTCCGGCATACTCTAAAATTAAATGAAAATCCTTGAGATGTTCTATATTTGTGTTAAAAGTATACTCACCATCTTACAATTCAGGCTCGTCGCGGTAACTGAAGAGTTATGTATAATAATAAAAATTATTATATAATTTTGACATTGAGACGTCGAACACCTGTCTCATCCGTGATCCTGGGTTCTGTAAAGTGCTCGAAACGTATGGGATATAAAATAAGTTATTATACGCGATAAAATCCGTAAAAACCAGTTCTATTTAAATGTGTAGTGTTCGCGTAAATATAAGAAAACATTACAGTCCACTTGATGGTAAGTGGCTACTACAGTCAATTAATACCTTTATAACAAATGCAAATAAAAAAGGCTTCAGATATATTTTCACCTAAGAGGACTAAGAAATAATGGCACACAGCCTGTAATTGTACTAGCTCTCTATACATTTCATACCGGAAGACAGCAGTGCATACACTAACTACAATTTGACAATTGAGTTACAAAACGTTTTTGATGAATGTTGCCAATGGTTTTTGCGTTTTTGCGAGTTTATAACTATACAACGGTTATACACACGTTCTTGGTAAAGAGCGTGTGTAATTCTTACCCAAAGCTTAAACAATGTATAAGTACACACTTGTTAAACAGATGTTTTAGACACTTTTATGGGTAAGACTGTAAGTAAGAAGATGGTACCTACTCAGATGGAACCTACTCAGTTGGTACCTACTCAGATGGTACCTACACAGATGGACTTCTAGTCATAAACTTTAAGTAGGATTTGTAGTTAGCGGTCCACCTACGGAAACAACGTATAACGAATTTCCTCACGGTCGTTTAACTTTGCGAGATGAAAAATATGTGGTATGATGTTAGTAACGGAAGAAAACACGCTAGTAGTGAATAATTTCATTCAAAACAATATGCGAAATATGTAGGAAGAGATTTAAAACATATTGCAGATTTGGTTACGAAGCTTTCACGGGATTTTATACGAACATTATTGCGTGAGGAGACACTTTACCAAAACAACGCCCCCACACTCTCAGCGTTCAAAACCAGTGACTTCTTGAACAGGACTTCAGTTAAATCTTTGAGATTTATACGTGGTAGAGTCATGCTATAGTTATATTGGTAGTATAGTTGTAGCATGAATGGGTTGGCTCGACCGGGGAAGGACCAGGATCTCACAGAATACAAGCGCGTAGTTTCGTATGGTGAGTGTAGAGAACCGGAAACCCTTTTTACTGAAAATGAGGCATTCCATCTTAGTCCTCGCTATTGACAACACATCTGCATTTTAGTCCTTCGATCCCCATAAAAATCCGATGTAGTCGTACGCGCCCGGCAAATCCCGAGCGGTCGCATGCAACCGCACCCACCCGCAGCACTTAAAACCATTAAAAGTTATATTTAGAGACTACTTTTCTATGAAATTTGGCATTATAAATTCTATTTAGGTTTTACTTCATTAAAAAAAGACTATTGTGTTTTGATAACAATAACAAAGCATACCAAGCGAATGTCGCCAGCGTGAAAATTACAATTATTTCAATACGTATATATTACTCAAAATTATTTACGTAAAAAGATAAATTATATTCACAAAAAAACTTTCATTATAATTTTGTAATAAAATACTATACTAAAACACTAATATAACACTAGAAAAATCCAAAATTCAACACAATAACATTGACGCGAAAGTGGCGTACGAAATGAACGTAGATTATAAATAAATATCCATAGCATAACTGTTTTTTTATTGCACTTGATTCTGTAATGTCATAATTTTTCATAGAAAAGTAGTCTCTAAATATAAGTTTTACTCGTTAAAGTGCTGTGGGTGTGCGCGGTCGCTTAAATTTTGACGGAATAGCGCCGAGGTCGGATTCGACCGCTTGAGAGCTGAGGGGTTGTAAAAAAAAGATGTCTATGGTGTATGTCCTTCTCTTACCATCAGGTAAACCGTGTGCTCGTTTGTCACCCTATGCTGTAAAAAATGGTTGACCCTGCAGGCCGTCCCTGGAATTTTCCGCTAATTTAAAATGCAAAGCACTTCAAATTTTACAAAATTATGTTGCGAAATCTCGAAGTTATGTTAAAAAAGAAACGTTTTTTTTTTCAACTTTTTTCTCGTACGATATCTCACGAACCAAAGAACTGATTTTTATTTTCCAAACGGAATTCGACGTCATTTTGAGTTTAAGAGCTGATTGGTTTTTGAAATTGATTGGTAAGACGTTTAAAATTTATTCAAAAAAAAAACGGTTCTTCAAAATTGTTGTTTTTTAGATTTCTCAAAATCTACTCGTCCGAATCATTTCATATTATCACCAAATCTATTCGATATTGAGATATTTAGAACGCCGCAAACCGTATCGCAATAGATCAAAATGTTCAAAGGTTATGAAAGGTTTATATACTTGCACACACACATACATGCATCCGTACGGACGTCCACGTGAAATTAGTCAGAATAGCTTCCTGGGATCTCAAAACGTCGAGATCTGTTGACAACTCGATTTTCGAAAATCGGGGTTAAACCAATAACTTCTCTATTTTTGAAAATTTTCAATTTTCTTAGCGGAAAGTTAACAAAGAAAAAGTAACCCACCTTACAGCCCAAATTTGGCAATGCGTGACTTCTTTTTGTTCCCTAAAATAAAAAAAATCAGCTGAAAGTGATACAGCTTTCAAAAGATGCGCTAGCGGCTTCGAGTATGTTGATTAACATTACAAGTGGACAAAACTAAGGACTAAAATGGAGTTCCTAGTGATAATGGTATCGCCAGTGTAACGAACCGTTTACGTTATAATAGTATCGCCAGTGTAACGAACCGTTTACGTTATAATAGTATTGCCAGTGTAACGAACCGTTTACGTTATAATAGTATCGCCAGTGTAACGAACCATTTACATTATAATAGTATCGCCAGTGTAACGAACCGTTTACGTTATAATAGTATTGCCAGTGTAACGAACCGTTTACGTTATAATAGTATCGCCAGTGTAACGAACCGTTTACGTTATAATAGTGTTGCCAGTGTAACGAACCGTTTACGTTATAATAGTATCGCCAGTGTAACGAACCGTTTACGTTATAATAGTATCGCCAGTGTAACGAACCGTTTACGTTATAATAGTATCGCCAGTGTAACGAACCGTTTACATTATAATAGTATCGCCAGTGTAACGAACCGTTTACGTTATAATAGTATTGCCAGTGTAACGAACCGTTTACGTTATAATAGTATCGCCAGTGTAACGAACCGTTTACATTATAATAGTATCGCCAGTGTAACGAACCGTTTACGTTATAATAGTATTGCCAGTGTAACGAACCGTTTACGTTATAATAGTATCGCCAGTGTAACGAACCGTTTACGTTATAATAGTATTGCCAGTGTAACGAACCGTTTACGTTATAATAGTATCGCCAGTGTAACGAACCGTTTACGTTATAATAGTATCGCCAGTGTAACGAACCGTTTACGTTATAATAGTATCGCCAGTGTGACGAACCGTTTACATTATAATAGTATCGCCAGTGTAACGAACCGTTTACGTTATAATAGTATTGCCAGTGTAACGAACCGTTTACGTTATAATAGTATCGCCAGTGTAACGAACCGTTTACGTTATAATAGTATCGCCAGTGTAACGAACCGTTTACGTTATAATAGTATTGCCAGTGTAACGAACCGTTTACGTTATAATAGTATTGCCAGTGTAACGAACCGTTTACGTTATAATAGTATCGCCAGTGTAACGAACCGTTTACGTTATAATAGTATCGCCAGTGTAACAAACCGTTTACGTTATAATAGTATCGCCAGTGTAACGAACCGTTTACGTTATAATAGTATCGCCAGTGTAACGAACCGTTTACGTTATAATAGTATCGCCAGTGTAACGAACCGTTTACGTTATAACAGTATCGCCAGTGTAACGAACCGTTTACGTTATAATAGTATCGCCAGTGTAACGAACCGTTTACATTATAATAGTATCGCCAGTGTAACGAACCGTTTACGTTATAATAGTATTGCCAGTGTAACGAACCGTTTACGTTATAATAGTATCGCCAGTGTAACGAACCGTTTACGTTATAATAGTATTGCCAGTGTAACGAACCGTTTACGTTATAATAGTATCGCCAGTGTAACGAACCGTTTACGTTATAATAGTATCGCCAGTGTAACGAACCGTTTACGTTATAATAGTATCGCCAGTGTGACGAACCGTTTACATTATAATAGTATCGCCAGTGTAACGAACCGTTTACGTTATAATAGTATTGCCAGTGTAACGAACCGTTTACGTTATAATAGTATCGCCAGTGTAACGAACCGTTTACGTTATAATAGTATCGCCAGTGTAACGAACCGTTTACGTTATAATAGTATCGCCAGTGTAACGAACCGTTTACGTTATAATAGTATTGCCAGTGTAACGAACCGTTTACGTTATAATAGTATCGCCAGTGTAACGAACCGTTTACGTTATAATAGTATCGCCAGTGTAACAAACCGTTTACGTTATAATAGTATCGCCAGTGTAACGAACCGTTTACGTTATAATAGTATCGCCAGTGTAACGAACCGTTTACGTTATAATAGTATCGCCAGTGTAACGAACCGTTTACGTTATAACAGTATCGCCAGTGTAACGAACCGTTTACGTTATAATAGTATCGCCAGTGTAACGGACATACGAGGTGCATCAAAAAATATATTAAAACTAATCATTCAGAAACTAAGGATGACTTGAAATTAAAAAAATATATTAAACAGTTCTTAAATGGTACAGCTGTTATTTAGTGTTAAAAAAAAATAAAAAAGCCAGAACCGTTTATTTGACACACACATTTTAAACAAAGATATATGCAAATACAAAACTAAGACTGCTTTTGTATGAACAATTAAGAAGCAATCAGTAAATGCACATCATTAAATAATTTCAATTAAAAAACTAGCCAAGTGCGTGTCGGATACACGCGTGAAGGAATCCGTAAGATCATACAAGTTTTGTTACAATGTTGGTACTTTTTACCTCTGATTTAAATGTTATTTTATTTTATTATAATTTTTTTGGTAAATATAGCAATACAAATTATGTGATCCTTTCAAGCGTCTACTTTTTGCCATTATTAAGATCTGGGAAAAAACCAAAATAGAAACACATTTGCAGTAGTTGACCCCTTTATTTTTATTTATTTTTACTTTTTATTTATTGTTATAGTAGCAGCAGAAATACACATACTGTGAAAATTTTGACCGTCTACCTGTTACTGTTCATGAGATACTTCCAGCTGATAGACAGACGGACGGAGAGCGGAGGCTTGGTAATGGCGTCCCGTTGCTTACCCTTCGGGTACGGAACCCCAAAAATGGAAAGAAAATAAAAACGTGAAAATTAAAGAAAGGGTTTTCTCGTTATTTTATTTACTGTAAATCGGTTTATAAAAGAAAATGTTTCGCCATCAGTCCGTCTTACAATACACGGTTTGTTTATAGTCTATGGCTTCAAAATAGTCCTTGTAACTAAAGAAGGCCCTTAGCCGCAGCGCCACAGTCTTCGCGAAATTTGGCATTTGCTGTCAAATTCTATACACGACATTAATTTTAGTTTGCATATTTTCTCGGGACTATTTTCGTAAAACAGATTTTAGTATAAACCTAAGACTAAATGTATTCTAACTACTGTTTGTTAAAATGCCAATTGGGTTTGTAAAGTACATGATTATCCTTCTATGTACATCTATTTCATTGTACCTTTCGAATGATATAATATGTTAATTCTTCGCCTTTTATTATAAACTAGCGATCCATCCTAGCTTCGCAAAGATGATATCCGGATCTCAATAAGAGTTCTACTTACTGGGTCTAATTACGAAACTTAGCCATCCACGGTGCGTCTCAGAATGAGTTTTGAAATATATACAAGTAATTTCATTAAAATCTGTCTTTTGGTTTTTATTATGAGTTCAGTGACAAACACGTGTACAGAAGAATTGTATACATAAAACACTAAATAAACTTAATAAAATAAAAAATCTCTTTATAAAAACAAGCTTCCGGATTTCATATTATAACGCATATCCCCCTTTTTATCTATATGTGAATATTACATCTTACATTATACATACATTTTGTATCACAATGGCCGTCTATAAAGTATAAAATTAATGTGACCAGAATAAATAAAAATATTTTGATCTTTCCCAAGGATTTTTCTGAAGGTTTAGTTATAGGCCGTTTGTACCATGTATGGCGTGATAGAAAATATTTGAACAATTTTCCCATTATATTATAAATTATATTTATCTTTATGCTCTGCTCTTTATTATTTAAGCTCTGCGCTGGATGCAGTCAAGTGGAAGGAGCTGGCACTGGCGAGCCCCAGCCCAGAGATGGGAACAGTATTCCACGTACGGCCGAACTGCGCCTTGTAAAGTTGAGGGCGGTGTGTCGTCATGAAGTACTGTCTCGCTCTGCTAAGCACGCCAAGCTTTTTAGAGGCCTATTTGACCTTCTATCCCAAGTGACCACGAAACTGCACGTCACTCGATATGTCGACGCCGAGGATTCCGATACTATCTGAGGCAAAAAGGGTGGTGCCATGAAACTGAGGAGATACGACAAAGGGATTCTTTTAAGCGGTTAACGCGCAAACTTGTGTCTTCTGAGGGTTAAAGTGTCATCCCCGATCCGAGACTTTGTTAAGAAAAGACTCGACTTCAGAGACAAGTTTGTCCCGGTACTCGGAGACGTTTTCCCGAAATTTTTTGGCACGGCCGATGATGTACAGAGCATCACCAGTGCTATCATCTGCATAGCAATTAATGTTGCAGGTTCGCTACATATCATGGACATGCAGATGCAACAGCGTATAAGATAGCAAGCAACCTTGCGGGCCACCAGCATTAATAGGATTTTAATCGGAGTTTGCACCGTCTATAACGACGTTGATGCTCCGATCTGCTAAAAAACTGGTGATTGTGATTGTGCAATTGGCACAATTTCTCGGGAAGCCTGCTTATAACATGATGCTATTTTACTGCTGCGGCTGAGATTTGCCTCCGATGGGCACCACAAAGAGGAATAAAAAGTTCCATACCCTGAAGTATCACATCAGCGACAGATACAGCAACAACGTTGGGATCGTCCGGCGAGAATTTTCATCATCCACCCCCAAAGGTAGGATGCAAAGAAAGATCGCATTCTATCCCAATCGGCTGACCTATAGTACCAAATACGGCGGCAGCCGACAAAATGCAACCGCGATTTCAGCGTGAGTGGCTCCGGACAAGACAATGGTCTGAAGAGCCAAAAGGGGCGTCGACAAAGTCCAACAGGGAAGGTGTATGATCCTCGACATCTAGAATCCGCGTAGGCGAAGTAACCAGTTATGTCAGACCATACGCCAAGGCAAAACTATGAACAGAACTCCCCGCATGATCGGTTAAACGTGAACCAAACTATTCGGCGTGATGGGCGTTAAAATCGCCGAGGATCACGATCTCGGTAGAGGGGACCTGCTGTAGCAAAGAATCAGTAGTAAATTTGGGCGTGGTTGAAGAGTCGATAGATAGAGGCACTCATAGACGTAGCTGTCTACGCGTAGCCAAAGGATGGACAGGTCCGAACCATCAAGACTGTCGAGGCATCGAGAACAGATATCTTCTCTGACGAATACGCAAACACCAGCCCGAGGCACAACGGAGTGTTCCGGTTTGTACCCCAGGTAGGGGTACAAACTGGGGTAGGGTGCGCTGCAAGTTATCAAATAGCTTTCAGCGCTGAGCCGTTAGAATCATCACGACCGAGCTCTTTCCGATCGGCTTGACTCTCTGGCACTGCGAGGAGACGTTGCATCTCTTTGCGCGTTTTATCGCATTGACCACGGAGATTGCTCTGAGGAATTGTTAGGACTAATTCCAGCCGCACAATTTTACCATCGCAAATCGCGACAAAACTCGCTATACCATCCATACCATTTGGATGACTGGCGGTCTGCCACTGTGCAATATAAAAGAAGTTTTCTTCCTTGCACAATTTCCTTATGGAATAGTTTAACACCAGAGATTTTTCCTGACCAATACGACTGAGGGACCTTTAATAAAAGAGCCTACTCATTTTTAAAACGCCGGCAACGCATCTGCAACTCCCCTTGTGTTGTAAATGAGCCGTATGCTCATCTGCCCCCTCTTATATTAAAAGAAAACCACAAATCCTCGCTAAAGAACACCGCTTACTTCCAAGAATGATTTGTGAGGCTATTTAAAATAAAAAGATGAAAAAAGTGGATTGAAGTTTTTATTTTACAATCAAATCGGTGAAGCTTACTTAGTCCACTCAAAAATGGACTTTCAATAAAAATAAAAAGTTGATTTTAAAGAACTTATCAAAATAAAACAATTTCTTTAGATTTTTGAAAGAACATAAAAATATGGCGATTTTTTTGCATTGACTCATTATCATCATCATTATTACAGCCCATAACGATTCTCTCCACCAAAGAGTCCCATAAAGCAATGGTCTCAAACTACCTGCATCCACCGACTTCCTGCATCTCTAATTAGTTCATTACATCAATTTCTCACTTCTTTTTTTCGGTTTTGTTCACATTATATGCTCATAGAGGACCACTTGATAAGCTAATCAGCACTTTTTGGTTCATAAACATTCCATTATAAAATAATAAATTTATTCGCAAGAAGTACGTCGCGTAGATGTTCGTATTAAATAGTAATAATACCATTTATGAAAAACTTTGCTCAACTTTTCAGGAATATGAAGTTTCGTTAGCACCGTATAAAAAGTATAGATCGAGATAATTACTTATTAAAAAGCGTAATTTTGTTAAAAAAAGACGGATCATTTATAATATATGGATGAAATAACATCATTTAACAACATCGTTAAATAAGAAAATTTTTAAAATATAATAATTAAAGTTTTCTACTCAAAGTATGGTCTACAGTTGTATTATAAAATGGAAATCAAAGTATTTTGGTGAAACAATGAAAACTAATCTAACATCAGTGTGAAAGTTGGCGTCGCCATTTCAAGCACACGCGCATGACAAATGGTTCATTCGAATATTCAATTATCTTGTTTGGAAACTATTAATTTATTTCAGTCAATCGTTTCAATTTTTGGTTAGTAAATTGCTGGAATTTTTCATTTATTTATTTATTAAAAATTGATTTTAATACGATTTTGTTAGCTTAACCCGGATGTATGAATGTATGTGCTTATAAATTGCCTATATGTATTTATTTATAAATGCAATGGAATTTTATAATTTATTTTATACCCAATTCGGAATGGCCAAATAATATGAAATTTTACAGACGTATTAAGAACCAAAGATAATACAATTATTTCATGGTACGACTAAGCATTTTCACAAGAAACATCATAGCGTTTAATTAACACGTGTCGTTTATGTTTTTTAAATATTATTTTTACTTTTTCAAACATAAAAAAGTATAATAATAATCCACAACTCGATCTAGATTTTCTAGGTTGAAATATCGATTCACTGGATTGATTCAGTACTATATATCGATATGTCATTGACAGATGTAATGTCAAAAACGTGATCAGAATATTTAGTCATTTATCAGAATATTTTTCAATAGCATTTTTATTCGTTCTAATTTCAATGATGTGATGTTATGATCCGTGACCCCGGAAATTTACCGTAGCGCGACAGTTCTCAAAGTACAGGTTGCTCTAAGATGCTATTTTCTAAAATTTCAATTAAATCAGTAAATTATAACGTTTAATGGAAATATAATTTCTTAATGAAACGATAATGTGAAAACGAATATGTGTGTTAAAATAAAGTCACCATTGCAGTGGCACGTTGTTGAAATTAATTATTAATAATAATAATACGCCGTCACAATATGCAGAAGGAACAGCGTAGGTGATGACACACAGCCCTGTGGAACATAAAAACATAAACACTCACGCCTGTCACCCAGAGGGGTAGGCAGAGACTACAGACTTCCATTTAGCACGATCCTGACATACCATTTTTTTATTAATTATTTACATAATAGTAAATAATTAATAAAAAAATAATAATAAGGGGGGATAAGTCGCTCGCGTCCATAGGATTCGACCACCCAATCCTAGGCCCACCCTACACGTTTCACCCGGGTGGTGCTAAAAGAGCGACAAAGCCGAAAGAACAGACTCGGCTACTCGCCGTGTAGTAGCGGCGTAAAATATGCCACACCCTAGTTTTCGCACCATGAGGCAAAACGTAAAGGAAATGGACCCGAGTTCCCGGCGCCCCTTTAATGGGGCAGGGCTGCGAAGAATTTCCGGGAGGAAAACCGGTGACGAGGTTCGCCACCCGTCACGTTCTGTCTCCCGGAGGGGCGAAAAGAGGATTGCGGAGGCCCTGTGGAATACTAGCACTAATAGGCTTGCAATCAGAGCATGCGCTGTCTACCACGACCTTGATGCTCCGATTAGCGAGAAAACTGTCGAAAATAAAAAATAAAAATAAAGATGTGATGGCGATAGGTCTGTAAAAAATGTTGCCAATTCTGGAGCACACGTCCTCAATACAATTGGGGGATTCCGTTAGGCCAACTTGACTTGTGGATGTCCAGTAAGAGGAGTGTTTCGCGTACTGAGCAGTGAGCACTATGTGAATCGCCTATTAGGCATGTAACATTCCCACCGCGGATAATTTGCGGTGTGTTCCCTCCGTCATCGAGAGTTAAGTTTGGCACAAAAAGGGAACCGGCGTAGGCCAGTGAGTGTGCCCTGCGCAGAGGTGGATGTGATAGCTTACAGAAATTCCCTTGGAAAGCCTTGGCGAGAAACCAGAATGCACGTGTTCCCGAAGGAAAGCAAACTAACTTCTTACTAACTCTGCCGATGTGCTATGCCTTGACAATGACTCTTTTGAAGGGCCTAGAGACGGAATTATACTTCTTTTTAAGAAACTGGTGTTTACGTTTCGCGACGTCAATGCATCAACTCAGGCGCAGTACCACTGCCGCTTATAGTGTGATGCTGTTTTACAGGGGCGACTAAAAAGATGGAATATAAACTTCCATACCCCGAAGTACCACATCAGCAACAGAATTGGAAACAACATTGGGATTGTACGGCGAGCAACAAACTCAACGCATCCTATCCTCATCAGCCGACCTATATGCCACCGCGATTCTAGAGTATGTGGTACCACACTCCGGACTAGACAATGGTCCGAGGAGCCAAGAGGAGCGCCGACGAAGACCTGATATCCGTTCGCATATGAAGTCAGCAGAAGGTCCAACAGGGAAGGTGCATGATCCTCCACATTCGGAATCCGCGTGGGAGAAGTAACCAGTCGTCAGACCATAGACCAAGTAACCAGTTGTGTCAGACCAACAGATCTCCTCGCATGATCTGTTAAACGTGAACAAAGGCCTTCACCGTGGATGTAAAAATTACTAAGGATCACGATCTCTTCGGGTGAGAACTGCTGTAGCAGGGAATCTATAGCCATTTGGATGTGGTCAAAAAGTCGGTCTGTTTCGGCATTACCGCTATGGGACCTATACAAGCACCCGTAGACGGATGATCGTCGCTGTCTACGTGTAGCCAAAGAATCTACGAATCTGAACTTTCAAGACTGTCGAGGCGTCGAGAACAGATGTCCTCTCCGACGTATACGCAAACTCCATCCAATGTCGTGCAAATAACCCCATCAACTTAATAAAAGGCGATTTTTCGGTATAACAGACAGAAAAACTATGAAAGAATTCTTGACATGAGATGGGTAATGTAGCTAATAAAGTACATATCATAAAATGCTGATGATATGAAAATTGAAAAAAAAATGTGTGCAGTTCCTACTAAGCTTCCGGGATTTTTAAGTAAGAAAGAAGTACTATGTGGTAAGTTCTTTAAGAAAGTGGTAAACTACTTTAAGATTTGTACACACATTGAAAATGTTAAAAAAAAGTTTGGAAGAAAATTTAAGTACTTGCCCTAAAGAAGTCGTCAGTCATTTTCATAACTGGGTTGCATAAATGGGTCGAGCAGACCCAATTGTGCTACAACTGTAATATGGCAGCTGTATGAATCTACCACGTTAAGTGATATTTTCGTTTACCGCTACTGTATTTCGTAAATAAGCCCTTTCTAAGCACATTGTTTAATTACGTATGTTTCCGCGAGAATTCTACACGGGTTTCTCGCATTCTATGACATTTACACAATTAATTGATTAATAAGCACGGTATGGCCAAAAATAGATTGTGTTTAATTATTGTATAAATTCTTTGCTTAAGTTAAAGCACTTAAAATAATGACATGTTATTTTAGCTTCAAACAACTCGAGAAGTCCTCTGTATAAGAAATTTCGCCGTCAAAAATTATTATTTCAACGTTTTTTAATACTTGAATTTTGTGAATTGTGTAGGAACATCACGAGCAGTATGAGGAAAAAGGCATTAAATAACAATGGACGGTAAATTATTTCAACTTCACCAGCGCTTTAAATATTATGATAATACCTTTGTTTAAAATGGTGTAGGAATATCTAGGCGACAAATGAAAACCAGGAGATGGTTAGTAGCATCATCTTTATAACAACTAAAAATGAAAAAAATCGATTGCTAATAATCTATGAAGGAGATCTTTGTTTGGCGGTAAACTTTTGCTTGGCTGTGGAATGCTGGGGTGTGAATGATTCGACATTACTTTTTCTCTGTGAATGAATTGCATAAATTAAGTTCTCCCCTTCCCTTCCACCACCGAACAACGAGACTCAGTCAGTCTCCACACTTTTGTTGTTAACATTCCATGAAATCGAACCAATGAAGCAATCGAAGCAATGGAGTGGAATAACTTTCCAGCATCTGTCTATCCATCCGATTAAAATGTGTCTTCAAGGCAAAAGAGAATAGATTCTTGTTAAGCAAAGCAAAAAGCCGAACCATAGCCACCTTCTAGTTATACTTCTGTTTGATTCTAAATCCATGATATGTGTAGGTATGTTTGTACTATAGCATCCACTTACAATAACGTGGAATTTGTATTCGTTTGACATATCTTTCGGTGGTATGGTAAGAGGTGACAGAGGGAAACCGAAACAGGAGATGGGTAGCAGAATATTTCTGATAACAACTCAAAATAATTAAGAGAAAACTGCCGTTGCCAACCTGCCTGCCAATCGTGGCAACTATGGTAAAATCCCGCTATCAAGAAATCTATGAAGGAGGCCAATGATTAGCAATGAACTTTTATTGTTTTTTTTTGGCTAAATGTGTCTTGGCCGCAGTGTGAGAGAGAGAGAGAGATCTCACCAGGAGTGTCGGCGGTAATAACGAAGACGATATCCAGAGTTTAAAGATAGTTTTATTACGAAAACTTTACAATTTATATAATTGCATTGAAGTTAATATTTAAGTCATTTCTGAGATTATTAAGCAAAACTATTGGTGTACGTGACTTTGGCAATGCGGTCACAGTGTCGCTGCGTTGCGATGTTCGGAGCTGAACATTACATTTAGCATTTCAAAGATGGATTTATTTAATAGAATCAGGATGACACGCGAGCACACAGCCCACTTGAAGGTAAATGGATGTTTTGGCACATACACTTCTACATCCATCCCCTATTAAGAATCAAAATGTACGCGTTGACAATCCTAAGGACTAATATGGAATGCCTATCTATCCAGTAAAATGGATCTCTGTTTCCCTGCACTCACCACACGATTCACAATAGTATTAATATAATAATGTTACATATTACTTTTATACGGTTTATGAAAAAATCAAGTGATAGAATCAGATACTTGAGAGATTTCCCGTGAAGTGGCGGTTGAGAACATCCACTGCCCCATATCTTCCCGTGGGTGTCGTAAGACGCGACTGAGGGACACAGAAAGGAGATGGGCAGTAGCATCTTCCTAATAACAACAATAACATAATAAAAAACTGCGGTTGCCAACCCGCTCGGCAAGCGTTGCAACTATGGCAAATATCCCCCTATGAGCAATGACGCAAATAAACGGCCCCCAGTCCCCGGCGGCCCCGCTATTCCTGACTACAGTAGCGACCATGGTAACGGCGGGGCAGGGGGTGCTAAGAATCTCCGGTGGAGGTTCGGTTGCCGCCTACGACAACTCGACCTGGCAACGTATAACGCACGCACCCTGAGGACTGACGAGAAGATACTGGAGCTGGAAGAAGAGGTAGACAAGTTGCGCTGGCATATTATTGGATTATCTGAGGTCCGAAGAGAGGGAGAGGACACGGTAATCCTCGAGCCCGGCAAATTGTTCTATCACCGGGAGGGCGACCATCTGTCCCAAGGAGGTGTCGGATTTATCGTCCACAAGTCTCTCGTCGACAATGTTGTAAAAATTGGGGGTGTGTCGACGAGGGTCGCGTACCTGATACTCAGAATCACCAAACGGTATTAGCTGAAGGTCATACAGGTCTACGCACCAACCTCGGCACATCCCGATGAGGAGGTGGAGGAAATGTATGAGGATGTTTCTAGAGCCATGCATTCCTCCGAAACCCACTACACGGTGTTGATGGGAGACTTCAACGCAAAACTAGGTACAAGAGAAGGCGGTGAGCTGAAGTTAGGGAAATTTGGAGTAGGGTAACGGAACCCTAGGCGCCAGCAGCTGGCTGACTTTATGGAGAAAGAGGGACTCTTTATGATGAACTCTTTCTTCCAAAAGCGGCCCCACAGGAAGTGGACCTGGTCGAGCCCCGACGGTTCGACAAAAAATGAGATTGACTTCATTATGACGATCAGACGCCAACTGTTCAGTGATGTCTCAGTGATCGCAAGGGTGAAATCCGGCAGCGATCACCGAATGATTAGAGGCACACTGAACTAAACAACGTTAAGTTGGAGAGGTCTCGTCTAATGAAGTCAACGCTCCGTCCCCTTCGTGCTCTAATCCAGAATCCCGAGACTTTTCAGCTCGAGTTACGTAACTGCTTTCAGTGCCCAGAAGATTGCAATGCAGTGGACGATATGAATGACAAGCTCGTGGAAACTGTCCATGCGGTCGGAGCTAAGTTCTGCAGACCCGCCGCAGAAGAACACAAAAACTCTCCGAACACACTATTAATCTCATGGCTGTTAAACGGGAGATGAGGCTGCAATCGTCAACAGATTTGACAGCATACGGGCAACTGAACAGACAGATCTCCAAATGCATGCGGCGAGACTTACGCAACTTTAATACTGCTCGTATTAAAGAAGCGATCGAGCGGAACCAGGGTTCCAAAGTCTTTGCCAGAGATCTGTCTGCCAGAAAGAGCAAACTGTCAAAGCTGAAGACTGAGTGTGGCAGCATCGTTTCCGAGACACCTGAGATTTTGAGTGAGATTGAAAGGTTCTATGGGCAGCTATACACATCATCGTTGGAGCCACACGCAAGTGTGAGTAACGATCCAAGAGCAAGTCTTACCCGACACTATTCCAATGGTATCCCGGACGTCAGTCTGAGCGAGATGAGAATGGCTCTCTAGCACCTTAAAAGCGGCAGGGCCCCAGGCGAGGATGGAATTAGAGCGGAGCTTCTGAAAGCGGGTGGAACACCGGTACTTGAAGTCCTTCAGAAGCTCTTCAATTACGTCCTCCATGGTGGCACTACTCCGGAGGCGTGGAGCAGAAGTGCGGTGGTCTTGTTCTTTAAAAAAGGCGATAACGCTCTCTTGAAGAACTACAGACCGATTTCCCTTCTGAGCCGCGTCTACGTGCTGTTTTCAAGAGTCATTACGAATCGTCTCGCACGCAGACTCGACGACTTTCAGCCTCCCCAACAAGCCGATTTCCGAAAAGGCTTCAGTACCATAGACCACATACATACCCTGCGGCAGATTGTACAGAAGACCGAAGAGTACAATCTGCTACTTTGCCTGGCGTATGTGGACTATGAAAAAGCTTTTGATTCCGCCGAAATTTGGGCGGTGCTACAGTCCCTTCAGCGGTGCCAAGTTGACTGTCGGTATATCGAAGTGCTGAAGTGTTTGTACAGTAGGGCAACGACGGCTTTTTTTTTTTTTTTTATAGAATAGGCTGACAAACGAGCACACAGTCCACCTGATGGTAAGTGGTTGCTGCGGCCCATAGACATCTACATCTATCTTCCATTACAAATCAAAATGCAGATGCGTTGTCACCCGTGAGGACTGAGATGGAATGCCTCATTTCCAGTAAAAAGGGTCTCCGGTTCTCTACACTCACCATACGAAATACAGCAGCATTAAGCTACTATTTCACGCTGGTATTCTGTGAGAGCGTGGTCCTTCCCCGGTCGAGCCGACCCATTCGTGCTACAACTATACTACTAATATAACTGCAGCATGGCTCTACCACGTAAAAAATCCGAGTACAGAACCAGCTACCCAAATGCAGAGAGGTGTAGGACAGGGTGACGTTATATCCCCGAAACTCTTCACCGCTGCGTTGGAAGACGTTTTCAAGCTACTGGACTGGAAAGGATACGGTATTAACATGAATGGCAAGTACATCACTCACCTTCGATTTGCCGACGATATAGTCCTTATGGCAGAATCGCTGGAGGATCTTAGCACTATGCTCAATGACCTCAAGGGTGTCTCCCAACGGATAGGTCTTAAGATGAACATGGACAAAACAAAGATCATGTTTAATGTCCATGTCACACCTATGCTAGTAGATGTTGGGAGCACTATGCTCGAAGTTGTTGATGAGTACGTTAACCTGGGACAAATAGTCCGACTAGGTCAGTCCAACTTCGACCGAGAGGTCAATCGACGGATTCAACTCGGCTGGGCAGGGTTCGGGAAATTACGACACATCTTCTCGTCAGGTATACCTCAATCTCTGAAAACTAAAGTGTACAACCAGTGCGTGTTGCCAGTGATGACTTACGGATCAGAGACGTGGTCCTTCACTGCTGGCCATATGAGGACGCACAAGGTCCCTCAGCGAGCCACGGAGAGGGCTATGCTCGGAGTTTCTCTGCGTGATATACTCAGAAATGAGGATATCCGCAGTAAAAACAGAGTGACCGACATAGCCCAACAGATAAGTAAGCTGAAGTGGCAATGGGCCGGCCATATAGCTCGAAGAACCGATAACCGATGGGGAAGAAAATACAGTGATGCTCAATAAATGTTATTTATATTTGTTATCAAAATGAAACAGAGAAAAGTGTAAAAACTGTGTGTACTTTGAATTTCACCACTAAACAGTCTATGGCTACATTTATCACAAAGTATAAAAAGTGTTCTTAAACATAAATATTAACCAGTTGTAAATGTGAACAATATAAACTACAAGTTATTGAACTAAAAACTAAAAAATAATATTAACATAGTCGGTACAAAATAAAATTCTCTGCGCTTTTTATATAGTAACTCGTGATTGGTGGACTTATTTAAAGTGTCTTATCGCTTAATTATATTCATCTATCACTAATAAAGAACTAGATGCACAATCCCGTACAAAAGTTTTCTAAAAACTGTCCCCAATTGTTGTGACGTAACTCTTGTTGAAATAAATACACATTTATGTAAATTCATACTTAAACAACAACATCGTCTATAGTTGTATTCACAAGGATACGTACGAAAAGCAATAAATTTTTATGACTGATACTGGCTGGTCAACCTATATCAAAACAAATTCAATCTTACACGCGTGTTTTAAAGTCAGAATTACAAAGTGCTAGTAAAAAGGAATCAAATTTTACGACCGAAGCCCGTAGTTTAGACAAAGCATCATTGGAGTCGAACTGTCCATATTTTTTGTTACCGTTATTTTAATTTTAAAACGTTTCAAACTTGTTTTAAAAACTGGTGTACATAAAGAATATTCTATTCTATTCTATGATGTATTATGTGTAATGGTTATAATTTACCTGAATGTAAATACGAGTACGTTTTTGGATGGGACACCACATTCATTTAGTGGAAAGTACTTGAAACAGTCATAATTATTTATTCTGCATCTTGTGTCAAAAATTTTAAAATATTGCTTGACAAGGAACTTAAATCTAAATTCAATAGTTACTAAATATAAAAAGTATGTACAGAAAGTTGTAAGTCGTAGTTACATATTCATCACTTTCTAAAACATGCTTCGAACATACAACACTTCCTTGGGTCGGCTTGAAGAATTCTTCGGACTTTTGACATTCTATGACTGATATCCATTCTGCACACCTGACTGGATCTCGAGGATAGAAAGATAAATTAAAAATAAAATCTCGTATCTTTAATTTTACTACATGCACAATCAGTTTCTACTATTGCACATATTCAGAATTAAATCTTTAATATGTTACTATAATATTTGTAGAAACTATAAAAAAGTCTCATTAAACAAAAAATAATAATCATACTTTAATAATAAAAAAATAATAACGTCTCCAACAAATGGAACAGAGTCAACGAACAGTTATGAATTATTTTATTAAGACTTAATTTAAAAAATGTTTTACGGAGATTTCTGGACAAATTATAAGTATTTAAAATACAGTGATAACAATTAAATTAGGATAATATTAATACGTACCGAAATTAGGAAATTCCATCCTTTTTTAGCGCCCAGGATATGTGATTTTTACACTTTTTAAACGAGCACTGAGACATGTTTACCTTCGGAGTGTTCAGATGTAACTAGATTAAAAGCGCACCCAAATGTTCGAATGGGTGCTCATTTTGTGAGGTCGTTTTTTGGCACTGATTGTGTATCTAGTTTTTTATT
Organism: Parnassius smintheus behrii; assembly: GCA_036936625.1. Taxonomy (NCBI): domain Eukaryota; kingdom Metazoa; phylum Arthropoda; class Insecta; order Lepidoptera; family Papilionidae; genus Parnassius; species Parnassius smintheus. The sequence goes on along the minus strand of JAUPFT010000026.1, from coordinate 11,322,277 downwards.
AGTGATCGATGATTATATCGATCAGTTTGCTAACTACGTCGTATATGATTGCATTTTAAAACTGTCATGCAACTGCCTGTATGACCTAGTCGTTCAGTACGATCGTTAATACCGAGTAGTCGTGGTTCGAAACCCCACTTATCTTAAAAGGTTACTCTTTCATATTTTTGTATTTTCCTTTTTTCTCGTTAAATATTGCTCAAGATGGCATTAAAATGCGATAAGTGTGGAAATAACATTATTAGAGGGAATAATCTTATGCCCATAGAAAATAGAAAAATCTCACATGCGACGGTTGTACATATACAATGAAGAAATGAAGAAGCGACAGTAGCCTAATGGCAGGGCGCGGACCGTGAACTTATAAAGGTCGTGGGATCGAATCCGCCATTCGACTACTGGCGTGAACCACTCGTAACACAAGCAATTTAAGCTTACCACGAGTGGTTAAAGGGAATATTAGTAATGTTTATAGCATTGTTAATATTCTTTTAAAAAAATTAAACACAAGTAAATATTCCTACAGAAAATTCTTTTTATACTCTAAGAATCTAATAACTATATCACTCATAGGAAGAAACAAAAACAGAGGTCCTAAAAACCTGTCCACATCGTATATATCAATAAATGGCTCAAGGCTCAAGGATTAAAAAGCTCAAATAGTATTCCAGATCTGAGTCAAATAATTACTGTTGACAATTTGCTAGTATTAAAATCGGAACTGATGAGATTACAAACAGAAATTAACATAGCCAACAATTAAATTAAAAACTTAAACGGAATTAGTACATAAATAAATAACAACAACCAGGAGCAAGAGAATATTATGGAATTATACAAAACTATAAATGTAGATAAATTAAACACTAGTAAAGCTCTGATTAACCCATGTATTTCTACCTCGCTGGGTATTCAGTCTGTAAAAATTAAGTGGTACCTCTCTTACAGAAAGGAATTTCTAATGCCTGAAGACTGTAATAAAAAACACATTGCTACAACATGTGCATAAAAGGGACTTCACATTAAGGAATAACAAGATCGATACATATGACCCTCATAATTATTCAGAGAAGCACACATATAACACTAAGCCCAATATATGTATAATTAGCAGTACTACAAGTAATCTTCGATAATAAGAGACAACCTCTTGGAGCAGAGCGCCGCATGCTGTCACACACCAGGTATAGACCAGCTGTACCGTGGGTACCAGGAGAAGCTCGCTAACTTGACTCTTAACGATTTTTGCATACTTATTATAAAAGATACTGATTTTAAACTTTTCAAAAACTATAAACATATTGTATTCATATCTTAAAGCAACGCATCCTGGCTGTACAAACCACAAACATTATTATTTGTTTACCTACATTTAAATATTGCAATAATTTTAACATCTTCAATAAAAGAATTGAACAATTTATTAATTTGTTATACTCTGATAATAAAATACACAAATACTGCTGCATACTGGACTCTAACAAAGATTTAGAGTATTCATATCATTGAGTTGTGTAACATATAAATCAATGATTCATATATTATATTTTTGAAATACTCAGGCAAAGTAAATGGAAATGGTGCTTATATTATCTTGAATGACTTAAATAAATAAATGTCAGATATTGCAACAGAAAAGTTAAACACATATAATGTTTTTAAAAGTACCTCTTGTTCTGTTAGTCTGGTGAAGGAAAGAATGACATCGCTCCTTTCGTTCCTTCACAAGATGTTAACAACAAACTAAACAATATGCAAGCACAAACAGTTCTAACTGGTCTTACGTAATAAACTTTGCCAAAATATTCAGGGCATTAGGTCTAAACGTAGTCAGATAGAAGTTGCATAAACTATGGAAAAAATTGATATCATGTGTATAAGTGAGACTTTTTTAAGGAACCAAGATGTTAAGTTTTTAAAAACTTTCAGGTTATAAAGTTGCTGACTTATATTTTAGAAACGAGTCCAGAGGAGGCGTCCGTATTTATGTTGAAAATAGTATGGATTTTATATCACTTCCCTGTATAAAACAATTAAGCCTAAATAAACATCGTGAATATTCAATTTCCCGCGCGCCTTCATGTTGTGCAGACTCATTTAATATCACTCCGCTTTAAAAGTAACGAAAAACAGTCTAATGTGCACATTTTAACGTAGTGAAGGGAGCCCATATGAAGAAGTGTAAATTGAACTGAAAAGTGCATTAAAAGTTACTATTATCAACTTTTAGTATCATTAGTAACTAAAATAGAGTGTGAGAAATTTGGAACTAGCTACATACTGTTTTATCAACTAATTTGACTTTGATACAATGCCTATAAAAATAAAAAAGCAATACGAAACATAAATATCGAGCGCCTAGTTGCTTATTTTTGCAACAATACCATGGCGAACTTTAGCTATTTTATTGAGTAGGGTTTGGAGTGTCATCCTTTTGTTTATTCAATAATGCCATACTAATAACGCCCCCAACGACGCCTATTTTTAATGTGAACACCATTCAATCCCCTTGTCAATCAGAACCAAACTTAAATATGACAGATAGCACAGAAGTCGAAGTGACTTATGTTTCCCATTCCGTAATAAAATGAGAAGCAAATGAAAATTCGGAAATGTCAACTTTCAAAAATGAAATATTGAGAATGTTTATGGATTTAAAAGTTGCTATGAAGGAAATAAAAGGACGGAATATTAAACTGCAACTTGAATAGATATGTAAGAATAAATGTGGATATCTATTTGTCACAGCATCCATTTACCATCACGAGGACTGTGTGCACGTTAGTCATCCAAGGCTATAAAAAGGCAGTTTGCATACAAAAATTGTATTATATAATTAGTGAGCAATTAAATAGTTGAATAAAAGTAAAAAAGTAAAGTTACAGCTTATATACGTCCCACTGCTGGGCACAGGCCTCCCCTAATTTCTGAGAGGGTTTTAGGGCAAGGAAGGGTCCGCCGCGCTGCCCCAATGCGTGTTGGCGAACTTCACATGTCTTTGAAATATTTTTTTTTCTTATTCCTCAGACATGCAAGTTTCCTCACGATGACTTCCTTCACCCCCGAGCATGTGGTAAAATCAGCTCTTAAAATTGCAGTTAACAATTTGATTGGTGCCGGCGGGGATCGAACCCGGGTAACTCGCGTTTTGTTATATTTATAGCGAGCGTTAACCATCTGAGCTACCACGGATTAAGTTGAATACTACTTATAAATGTTTAAGGTTTTGGGGTAAACTTTGGGCGTTAGCAAGTCGAGTGGACCTGAAGAAGCACAATGAGAGGTTTGCGGTACTCCTATTGGAAGACAGATTTGTTCCACCCGATCCCTAAAAAAGGCGACCGCTCAGAAAGAAAAACTAAGTCTATTGGCAACCACAGAAACCTAGTTCTATTTATTTATTAGTTATGAACAAATCGGATATATCTAAGTTTAGTCAAGTGGTTTGTAATTTTGGTTCGTCATCATTACAGCCTTTCACAAATTCACTGCTGAACGAAGAACTCACTAAAGAATGTCACAAGCCCGGCTCTAAGCTACCTGCATTCATCGACTACCTGCGTGTCTTACAAGCTCATCACTCCATCTAAATAGCAGCCGCCCTACTCTTGTTTTCGTTTGTTCGTTCGCTTCAACCGACGGGAACTATAGTTTTCTTATTATTTTTTAAACGCAATTATGAAATAAACAATTCAATTTAAGTAACTTCTTTTACTTTTCTTTGTATTACATTTGCTTCCAAATTTTAAGTCAATAGCTTACGGTTAAAATTAAGTTCTAACCGCTTAGCATTAAAATATTACATTAGTTCACACTAGAAACCTAACCTAAGTTTAGCTGGCATTCCTTATATTTGGAATAATATATTAACATAAGCCGTAAAAGTGATTTGTTATTATTATCTAAAATATTTTTTTGTGAGGGTAAACACTCATCTTTAACTTTTAATGTTAGGAGATGGTTCAAAATTTCAAATCAAATTTGATACACGCCCTCACAAATTATTTATTGGGATGACGAAAAACATTGTAAGGAAGTCTGCGCGCCTAAATCATGAAAAATTAAAAATATTTGCAGGACATGACAAATCAACATTTGCATCAGCACAGCGTCTGTAATACGTGAAACAACACAATACTTATAAATATGTGGTCGGGACATCATCACAGTGGATGATGATGAATCACCTCAATGGTATCGGCAAACGTCCCGATACCATTCACACCATCTGGATGCTTGGCGGTCCACCACTGTACGTTTCACAAGGAGTTTTCTTCCACGTACAACCTCTCTGTGGAATAGTTTACCACCGGCGATTTTTCCGGACCGATACGACCTGGGGACCTTCAAGAAAAGAGCTTACTCCTTTCTAAAGGGCCGGCAACGCACCCGCAATTCTCTTGGTGTTGTGGTTGATCATGGGCGGCGGTAGTCACTTAACATCAGGTGAGCCGCATACTCGTTTGCCCCGTCTTCTATAAAAAAAAAAATCACATAATGGTTCGGGGGTGGCAAGAAATAAATAATACATATATACCACACTGAAAATTGGACAATATCTTTTAAATAATTAGCCTTACCTTCGAACATTAATTGTTTGGAAACAAACTTTTACATTGCTATAAAATTTTAATTAAAAGTTTATGTATCTAATTACCTTCTGAAATATTTAATTATCAAAGACAAATTACGTCAGAGACAGTTTAAATATTAAATGATATGTTCGAACTTATCGAATACCTTCAATTATAAAGTTTGTGATATTTAAAGGTATATATTTCACAAAACAAAAAAGTAATACTTTCTATCTGTATGATGACGGTGAAATAAAATCAATTACTAAGTTGTAGGACTTGTACCCCACCACAATAGCCTACTAGTACTTTACTTAATATATTTCTGCCGCCAAATGATACTATACAGTGAAATAAAATCAATTACTAAGTTGTAGGACTTGTACCCCACCACAATAGCCTACTAATACTTTACTTAATATATTTCTGCCGCCAAATGATACTATACCAAATGGTACTTGCGCTGTTGCATTCCGGTCTGAAGGGTTTAAAGAGCCAGTGTAATTACAACATGTGAGGCATTTCATCTTTTTCCTTCGAGATGACACGAGGAGGGGAAAAGGATGAAAATTTAATGTCTTACAGCATGTAGTTATACAGGATGTCAATACCCTTTAGACCGGAACATATCAGAGCACCAGCTGGTAGTTAGTTAGTAGCGCCATAAATAGGTTAGAGGATAGGTAGTTTTCAAGACGGACTCCAAGGCAGGAAGTCCTAACATCTAGTGAATGAGAGTTTTAGAGCAAAGAAAAGTAAATTTCTTTAATATGTATCAGCGGAATTTACATTTCCAAGATTTTTTTGTAGAATTTCTTAGATGTGCAAGTTTATTTACATTGACTACCTTCACCACTAAGTGCTTGGTAAATCAGCATGTAATATCACAAATACACATAAATTCCCAAACCTGTCACCTAGAGGAGTAGGAAGAGATGACGGTATTTCATTTTCGTGATCTTTACAGACCTCTCTCGTTCCTTTATCTTAAAATCGAAAACGAATGTTTCACAGGTGTGGGCGGGAGTTATACTTAGGGTGCAGGCATATTAATTTGAACTATTATCACGATAGTGAATGTCATAATTTGAATGTCAATGTGCTTAGCTAAGGACTGAGGTTTTAACGATTCATAAATCCATATGCAGCGCCTTAAAGGAGAAAAGCTTAGGCCGTCTACGCTGAGAAATTAAAATCTACAGCTTAAATTTTATATATCAGCCTTAATAATTGTTCGAGGATACCCACTGTCATGTACAGTATATTTATGGGTGGTTGCGCGTAAAAAACGGGTACTCCCGTATTTTGTTTTAGATTAGTATCTCTAGCCAGTGTCTCTCTCCGTCTATCCACGTGTTCCATTTCCACACGAACTGAGGGGGAGTCTAGAATATGACTTGATTTTCAGCCAATAAGAAACGCGCCCCACCGAGATGGAAGTGTTAGATATGGCCGACCAATAAAAGCAAGCCCGCTGCCGCCGCTCGTTTCTTCTTGCATCGTAGTTGAAGACCAACGCTAGTCGTGATTGCACCTCTGAGGCAGTCGCGCCACAGAACAATCTTGGAGTAACTGCCTTGCGTAGTGAAAGTTATCGTCACGCACCACTGCTCTCTTATAATGCATCACAACACCAAGAGCGTCATTTTCGAGGCCGCCGGCAGAAGGAACCCCACCCCGGTAAGTGCTCCTTAAATTGCCTTAAGCAGTTTATTTTATTTGCTATGTTTTCTTTCCCCTAACAGCTCCAGCAGAATCCCATCTCGGGACACTGGCTAAATAATAGATTGGGATAGTGAGTGCATGGTTCAAGACTGAAACCACCAAGAAAATCAATTCCGCATAACAAGGTTTTGGCTCGACCCGGGAAACAAACCCGAGACCCCTATCGCCGCATCTTTTTCTGGTCATAAGTGGGTGTAACTTACAATATACATACATTATAAAGTACACGATGTAACTTGAGGGGTGGATCATCGGTGGCTGGAAGGTAAAGAACCTCAGTACCTATTGAATTGTCTCCAACTATGGAAGCAAATTTAAGGACGCATCCACGTTGAAAACAAATTAACAGCCCTTATGTGGGCCACGGCTGAGTGTACTCTCATATTGTTGAGAAGGTTTTGGTGGTCGGGAAAGAGTCCATAGAGCTGCCTTTGACGTGCTGTCCGAAATCTTACCTTAAAGTGATAAGACTAGACTCCAGTTCGAGTCAAAAAAAGTGGCATGATGGTGGGGAAATTCGTAAAATGAAGTTATGGTATTTTTGAATAATACATATTTTAGAAGTATAAAAAATCTGCTCCTAGTTACATTATAAAAGGTGAAAAATTATTTTACAAAACTTACTGTCATTTCTACTTACTAAACTTTTCGCAGTGATAAATAGACAACTAAGACTTAGTATAGTCTTATCACTTTAGGGTAAGATTTCGAAAAAAAAATTGAACGTGTTTCATTCATTAATCCAAAAGTAGGGGATACATATTTTCACGTTACAAAAATTATTTCATAATTTTGTTCCATACAAGTTTAAAATCCCATAAAACTTTTCCTAAAACTGGAACGATATAATTTATCCTATAAGGGTTTAGTGGATACTTCGCAATAGATTAATATTATTGTCCCATTTTTACGCTTTGACGTCCAGCGGATTGAACTGTACGTCAAAATTTTTATTTTACCACTGTTGTTATAGTTGTGTTGAGAAAACATTTAAAAAAACTTATTTTGAAAACAACAGTTTTCTCATATATTTGTTCAATATTGAATTATATTTTTCTTTGATTTCATTGATTTTACTAAAAATTGTTACAGAAACAGCCCATTTAAGTCTTTTTAGCGCCAGCATGCTGCTGTATTTCGAATAGGGAATATAAAAAACAGAAAACCCAGTTTTACTGGTAACGGAGGCATTACATTTTGGTCACTAGGGCTGACAACGGACCTACATTTTCATTATTAAAAAGGACAGATGTAGATTTCTATAAGACTCAGCATACTTACCGTAGATGAAGTGTGTGCTTTTGTCACCCCTATTCTATAAAAAAATAGCTATAATAATGTGGCTGTGCTGCGATTCGTAATTCAGAATCAGAATTATTTACAATAAAATATACGGAGAGGAACGTGACAATATTATCAAAGGCCCGCCTCAATGTATCTTATGTATGTATGAACGTACGTTATGTACGTACGTACGTAAATGTAACTTTCTCATAAAGTGAGAAATTGAGGAATACACAGGGCGACGCGTTGAGATAGGAAACATGAAGAAAATATAAACAATAGAGATAAAGATAAATTTGGTCAAATGTTTCTAAAAAAATATTTATGAGAAATCAAAAAGTTATTTTTGATAAACCAATCGACATTATCGTCTAGGCGACATTATCTAAAAATCTTGAAATAAAAAATTCATAAGGTATATATATACATATATATATATATATATATATATATATATATATATATATATATATATATATATATATATATATATGATAATGATAGATCCTTAATAATATTCTTAAATCTGTATAATGCCACATCATTAGAAAAGACGAGAAGGCGAAACCGGGGCGGTTCGAAAGTAGTTAATAATTTAAATAAATATTACAAAAATACCACCCTCAAAATATCTTCGTAATTATTACAACCCCTCATAAATCCATAGATAAACATAGGCTTCCTCAAAGAAACGCCACAAAGCACGGTCTTTAGCCACTTGCATTCATCGACTTCCCGCATGCCTAACCTGAGTCACTCCACCTAATGGGAGCATGTAACCTAAACTCCGCCTACTGGTATAAGGCTCTAAAACCACATACTAATATTACAAAAAAAATACTGTAGCTAAGGACGGATACTTACAAAGAAACATTTCAATCAATCAATTTAAAAAATGCTACATTTATATATTGCATATATAAAGGGTTTTTTAACAAGAACTTTGTTTTCTAAAACAAAATAAAACAAAGAGTTTAGATGAAGATGATTCAAATTTTTATTGTATTACGAAGACAAAAGTTTGGCAATTATGAATGAAATATGATATCTGGCAAATGTCCACCACGACCACGCTGACAGATGTCGATTCTTTCATCAAAGTTTTTAATCACTTTTTGGCAAAATGGCGGGTCTATTTCGTTAATCACGTCACGGATTTTGAGTTTTAAGGCCACGATCGATTCGATTGGCTCCGTATAGACTCTGTCCTTAACATAGCCCCACAAAAAATAATCCAGTGGTGTTAAATCACACGATCTGGCTGGCCATTTAACAGCTGAATTTCGTGAAATTATGCGATCGGGAAATTTGGTTTGCAATAAATTGATCGTTTCGTTGGCTGTGTGACATGTGGCACCGTCCTGTTGAAACCACATGTTTGTGATATCGATGTCATCAATAATAGGCCAAAATTGAGACGTTAACTTCTCGTGATAGCGTGATCCATTGACGGTTACCGCATTTCCAGCATCATCTTCGAAAAAAACGGCCCAATCACGCCTCCAGACCACATAGCGCACCATACAGTGACACATTGAGCATGCAACAAAGGCTTCTCAATAATCGCTTTAAAATTTTCAGAAGCCCAAATGCGGCAATTTTGCTTGTTGACGTACCCTGACAAGTGAAAATGGGCTTCGTCTGAAAAAATGATTTTTTCAGAAAAACCAGCGGGCTGTTCTTGAATGAATTGAGCGAATCTACGGCGATGTGAATGGTCGGTCAGCTTCAATTCCTACACCAGTTGAACCTTGAAAGGCTTCAAAGCCAAATCCTTACGCAAAATTTGCCACGTGGTGGTTTTGGATAACCCCAATTGTTGAGAACGTCGAGGAATTGACAAATTTGGATCTTCTTCAACACTGTGGCTCACGGCTGTGATGTTTTCGGTTTAACGACCCGGTCGAACACGCGTTGGTGTTGGCACATTTTGTACCGAGCCTGTCAATTCAAATTTAGCGACCAAATTCTTAATAGCGGTCTCAGAAGGACGATTATGTTGTCCGAAAACATCACTTTTAACAATTTAAATTTTTAATTTCAACAATTTTACGAAACGTAACTTTAACAGAACCACCGTTTTCATAGTGGATTTTAATTATTTTATTGCGATTTTCGAGCGAAATTGAATTCATTGTAGCAATTGCCAAAGCATCTACTACGAATACGCCAAAAAACTAAATGTCAAAACTGTCATGTTGTTGGTGTTGTCCCAATTGAAAAACAAAGTTCTTGTTGAAAAACCCATTATTACTTATCCTAGAGAATGGCACAAAACATGATACTGAGTCACTTACGTCCATTGACGATCTATAATATGATTGATTGGTTTAACGTACTGATTAATGATCTTTCTCTATTCCTTCATTCTTATAGTCCGATGGAATTGGAATATCACACGTTTAGAGAAAGATCAGGTGCAGGACTAACGGCTATACGTGCGGGGGTGAAATACCGCCCACTAAATCACTTTGTCTAGCCCAAGCCGGGATTCAAACCCAGAACCTCATGATAAGCATTCTTGTTTACGACGAAAAGTATCTTCGGTTCTCTACACTCACCATACGAAACACAGCAGCTGGTATTCTGTGAGAGCGTGGTCCTTCCCCAGTCGAGCCGCCCCATTCGTGCTACAACTATTGCTATGCTATATGCTAACTAATATAACTGCAGCATGGCTCTACCACGTAGAAAATTGTATAGACTCCATAGATTGGCAACTACAACCAACACACGAATCTAAAAACTGATTGTCCTTGTGTGTGTAGATTGTCAATGTGTGCATTAATATTGTTGTACCGTAATAATTTATCAATATCGATCAAAATGAACGTTGAATAAAATGTGACAATATGAAAGATACTATACATATGTCATTTATTATCCTTTCCTATTTTATATATAAGTTTTCAGATTGTAACAGTACAAGATTTCTAGAAAGTGTATTAAACCGTGGTACGGCAGTCTATGAACACGTTCAGGATAGTCTCCGTCACTACATCAGATTTGATAGACCACAAATCCTCGCTAAAGAACGCAGATTCCATCCAAGGATAATTCGACAGACTATTGAAATCAATAAACATTCTGACTTCTAAAGAGAAGATGGCTGGGTACTACCATCTGCTTGGGATCCTGTAATTAATAAAATTAATTAATCTATGATAACCGCGGCCAATTATGACATCTAGACGTTGAACATCTCAGTATCCTCCGTAACCATGGATGCTGTAAAGTGCTCGAAACGTCGAGTATTATATAAAAAGTTAAATATACGCGATAAAATCCGTAAAAACTTGTATTATTTAAATGTGTAGTGTTCGCGTAAATATAAGAACTCACAAGTAACTTTTTACGAGTCAATTTTTGTTTAGGGCGGGATTTGGCTAGGTCTCCAGGGATCAGCCAATGCGACGAGCGCTTCCGATTATCGTACAGTACCCACTTTTTATTACAACTAATGATTCGATTTAAAATCCCTTCATTTTTATGTCCTTTGAGCAAAGTAACATAGCAGTCGACGCGTGTTTGCAAGTTCGATTCAGGTTAGTAGGTAGGTTTCCATCACCGCTACGTGGTAAATCAGCACTTAAAATTGCAATTAAAATTTTCATTAATGCCGGCGACGATTTAACCTAGATCACTCACGTACTGTGAATTTTAAAACGAGTTCTTAGCCCTTGAACAAAGACCTATATAACTCTATGCGCTTGAACTACCATATCTCTATAGATACATAATTTTTTTTTGGAATCTGCTGGGACTAATTTTCGGAGTGGTCAGACCGATTGTAATAAATCTTTACAAACAGATAGAGAGCAATGCCAGAAGCGATATAGGCCATATTTTCTCCAAAAAGCTTTGAATGTTTTTTGATAAAGACGAATAATTAATAAAATACTATTATTATTTTAAATATAAATAACGCCACATAACTGATACACCAACCCCGACTATTCCGTCAGTGTTGTAAGAGACAACAGAGGGAAACAAATCAGGTGATGTATTGGTGTACAGGCGTGAGGTACAATCTGGAGGTAGGGTTCCGTAGTTGCCCGTCACAATACATGAACTTAGAACAGGTTTCTTGACAATTTGCATATTGAGTTCGTGATAAAAATGGGCCCAAATAGGACGGACGATGGTAACTGAATGACTTATTTTTCAGTTGTGCTTATAGGGCGTAAGTATTCATAAAATATTATAAAAAAACTTTTCGATTTAAAAATAACACAATCTACATCAAATCATTCATATACTGTAGTCCGTATAAAGATGGTATAGTAGATGGTGTAGATGATTTAATGAATACTTTGAATGAGGCCCACAATAATTACCAACTAAAAAAAATAAGCGGAAGTAGTAAATAAATAAAAAGTTCCCCCCTGCCTGCCCCGGAAAGGAAAAAGTAAAGCTAAGTAAAGCGTTTACAATAACGTTACAAAGTTATAATGCAGCTAGTTTTAAGTCATTTTCTATAGAGTTGTAACGAAATTTTCACTGATCCAAGTGCATTTTTAGGTTAGTCGACTGTTACTCGTATATACTACTATTGTGTATACTGCTTGTTCGTACGTTAGTTTTTTTATTCTACTTAGTAATAATAGTTTTCGTTTAACTGCATCGTATATACTACTATTGTGTATACTGCTTACATTTCCATAAACAGCGGTTTAGTTGGTAGTGTGAGGGGGGGGGGGGACATGAATCTAATTAAAAATACTATTTCTAAGCGAAGTATTTGGTACACAGACTCCTGAATCGAAAAAATAATGTTCAATAATCCCACAGAATGATCGCAAATAGTTGAGCTAATGATGGACTGTACACCTGTGTAGTTCTTTATAACCCCAAAACAAAATGGCGGCACGTAGCAGTCTTTGGATAAATATACTCGCTACGATTTCGGTTCAGTACATTAGCTGGCACGACAGAAGCATAAGCTGTCGCGGAAAAGGGAACAACAAATAAAAACAGCTCAATATTTAAAAGAACAGACACTAACCGGGGGGTTTTTTGCTAGCGGCCTCTAACTAAGGCCTCAAGGCGATGTAACTGCGTTGCTACTGGTGGTTGTGCATAACGGCAAATGCACTGAGGTTGACTGCCGAACACCACGACCAACTATATTTCACCAGTTCACAACGAAATTGCACTGTGCAAGCGGTCACGACCATGACTTGAACCCTACTGTTCTGTGGCTCGACTGCCACAAGGTGCTATTATCATACTACACGGAAGTAAAAAGAAAAGATTATTGTCGGGTTATCTAACCAATTAATTAATACAAATGCAAATGTGTTTTCGGCGCAACCAAATGGTTTTATAAGACCTATCCAACGATATCCCACACGCTGCAATAGACCGGTAAAAAAATTAATCTTTCCTTTACCCAAGGGAGGTACCCAAATTAAAAATGTTTTTTAAGATTTCATTTTAAAGTTTTGTAAGCGTGATTAATATTTATTACTGTGCCAAATTACAGATTTGTAGCACCTATGGTCTCTGAGTACAACCGCGGACGGATGGACGGACATATATGGGAAAACTATATGGGTTTCTTGTTGTTTAACTAAGGAACCCTAAAAACTGTTGTTGCCAACCCACTTGCCAAACATGGCAACTATGGTAAATATCACTCTATGAAGCAGTATATGGAGATAGACTCATATTCGGCAGTGGACCTTAATAGACTATAACGGTAACGGTAACTTGATCCTTCTCGAGCTAATTAGGTCAATATATAAATTTACGCTACATTACCCTTCAACCCCCATAAAAATCCCATGCAGTCCGTGAGGAAAGGAGGTCCGCAGGACATGCGTCCGGTAATCCCGAGCGGTCGCTTGCGACTGCAACCACCCACACCACTTTAAACCACTAAAACTTATATTTAGAGACTACTTTTCTATGAAAAAGTTTGGCATTATAAAATCTACACAAAATTTTCTATTCTTTGATTTAAACAAAAGTCAGGTTTTGCTTCATTACAAAAAGATTTTATTGTATTTTGATAACAAAAAAATACGTACCAAGCGGATGTCGGCAGCGTGAAAATCATAATTATATTACTCGAATTTATTTACGTAAAAAGGTAAATTACACATACACAAAAAATTTCATTACAATTTTATAATAAAACACTATACTAAAACACTAATAAAATACTAGGAAATTCCAAAAATCAACACAATAACTTTCACACGAAAATGGCGTGCGAAATGATCGTAGATTATAAATAAATATCCATAAGCTAATTAACTTTTTATTCCACTAGAGGATAGGAAATTTCATATTGATTTTATAATGCCAAATTTTTCATAGAAAAGTAGTTTCTAAACATAAGTATTGATGGGTTAAAGTGCTGTGGGTGGGTGCGGTCACTTTTGACCTTTTAGATTTTGACGGAATATCGAAGCGGTCAAATTTAGACGCTTGCCGTTTGAGAGGTTAAAGCATCAATTTCGTGCGTCAAGCTTAACTAAATGCACTGTGGCATTTCAGATTGTGAGTATTCGTATTTCATTATTAATTAAAAGCTTAACTCAAAACCATTTCGCCTAACTCTGTATTCATGTGTAAACGTTACTGTATAATTGATAGCTACGAGTATTAACAAAATATCGAAACTAATTGTGTAGGCTTAACACAAAATATTTTGAATTTTTTATGAACTATTAACTTGTAACACATTTATAATTGGAAGCCACTATAGCCTAATTTTTTTTATAGGATAGGGTGACAAACGAGCACACAGTCCACCTGATGGTAAGTGGTTTCTGTGGCCCATGGTCATCTACATCAATCCTCAATTACGAATTAAAATGCAGATGCGTTGTCACCCGTGAGGACTAAGATGGAATGCCTCGTTTCCAGTAAAAAGGGTATCCGGTTCTCTACACTCACCATACGAAATACAGTAGCATTAAGCTACTATTTCACGCTGGTATTCTGTGAGAGCGTGGTCCCTTCCCGGTCGAGCCGACCCATTCGAGCTACAACTATACTTCTAATATAACTGCAGCATGGCTCTACCACGTATAAAATAATATGTAATAATTGGTACGGGTATGGACTAAAAACTTATCAAGTCTTTAAACTCTTAAAAATGTCTATAAAATCTTAATAATAAATGGTAGATTGAATTCATAATAATAATGGTTGATTGTAATATATACGTTGTAGAGTCATACTGCAGCTATATTACGGTTGTAGCACAAATGTGTCTGCTTGACCGACGTAGGATCACCAGGGTTAAATAGCAGCGTAATGCTGCTGTGTTTCGTATGATTTTTACTTGAAGCAAGACATTTCATCTGAGTCCTTAGGGACGACAACTCATCTGTTTGTTTTAATTCTTATTCGAGGATTAATGTAGATGTATATAAGCCCAACATTCACTTAAAATCAGGAAGATTGCGTGCTTGTTTGTTGCACTTATTTTATTAACCAATGTCTATTACAAATAACTATAAAAAGCATTAGCATCAAAATCCTTTCAGGTTGTATAGACATTGATTTATTCGGCCTTACGTCGGGAAAATATAGCATATTATATTCTTTAAAAGATTTCGATGATTTTCTCATGGATTTGCTATCTTTATGACGGAAAACGAACCTTTTGAATTTTGACGAAAAATCGGACAACGTATTAAAAAGTATTGCTGAACAATCATAATTATTTTTTTAATTTTTTATTTGTTTTTTTGTTTCATTATTAATTAACATCATGCATAATGCATGCAACTGCTTATTAATAATTTTTAATGCGTAAGCAGTTTTACACCTGCGCATGCATAATTTTTGCCCCTTGTAATTTATGTTTAAATTTCTTACATTTTGTGTAAAGTGTGACTATCCAATAAATGGTTCTTTCTTTCTTTCTTTCTAAAAATATTTAATTTGATTTGATTTCTATTGTTACGAGCTGTAAATAATCAGAAAATGATTTGTGGTCAAAAACCACGGGAATTTCATTTTATTATTGTAGTTTCAACGTAATTTATTTTCACAGCCACATATTACATTAACATAACATTTGAACGCGTCTAACTTGATGCTTACGTAACGAACTCCTAACAAAATTTCGTACTGTAGCTCCAGTTGAATTAAGTCACGTAAATTGTACAACGTTATAGTAACTTAGTTCACTCTTAATTACAAAACGAACTAACTTTTTGATGTTATTACTTTTAACCACAATATTAAAAATTCAGTTATAACAGTCTTACAAAAGTCACATGCCGAACATGGGCTTCCCCCATAGACCGCTATATGGGGGATATTTGTCATAATTGCTATTGTTGACAATCAGAAAGTTGCGGTAACAGCATCTTCATTGAAAGAGAATAGAACTGAATAATTTTTATTCAGTATACATTACATGTAATTCATATTGCAGGTCATTTCTACTTTTAATCGGCTCGGAAAAACCTCTATCTTCTATTTGTCCTGTCCTGTCGCCTCCTACCCTACTTACGGGACGATAATATGAGTTAGTTGATTCTCCTACGACGCCACTACACGGCGTGCCGGGATGAAATTAGACTTCGGAGGGTAACAGGGATGACACGTCACCCCGATGGAGATAAGAACAATATCTTAATTATTTGATTTCTAGTTTTGTTGATTCAAGTTCTTTTTCATCAATAACGGGTGCTCGGTTGTCGCTACACAGTATGCAGCAACCTTATTTATATAATAAGTTTAACAAACGAGCACACATTCCTCCTGATGGTAAGTGAATGCTGGACTCGTAGACGTCTACATTTCTCCTCGAATAAGAATTAAAAATCTGATGAGTTTTCGACGCTCAGAATTTTTTCACTGCGCAACAGCCTTGTTTACATAATAAGTTTAACAAACGAGCACATATTCCTCCTGATGGTATTTAAAAGCTATATTATGGTTGTCCTGGCTCGACCGAGGTAAGACCACGCTCTCACACAATAACAGCGTAAAATAGCAGCTTAATACTGCTGTGTTTCGTATGGTGAGTGTAGAGATCCAGAGACCCATTTTTCATGGAAACGAGGCATTTCATCTTAGTCCTCATGGATCTGCGTTTTTATTTCTTAATCGAGGATAAATGTAGATGTCTATGGGCCACAACATCCGCTTACAACCAGGTGAACCGTGTGCTTGTTTGTCACCATTGTTCTAAAAAAAAGATATTGCAGTCTCTCTACTATAGTTCTACTCTGTCGCCTTTTGCGTCACCCTCGGGACAATATAGCGGATTCGATGGAAAATTCGACAGTGAAGACATCACAATTTTCTATGGATGGTATTCCACATCTAGAATAAGAATTAAGAAGCAGATGGGTTGTCGTCCCTCAGGACTAAGATGTAATGTCTTGCTTCCAGTAAAAAGAGTCTCCGGTTCTGTATAACTGACCATACGAAACACAGCAGCATTAAGCTGCTATTTAACTCTGGTGATCCTACGTCGGTCAAGCAGACTTATTTGTGCTATGCTGCGATTTAATTTTGGTATTCTGTGAAAGTTTAGTCTTCCATTCAAGCTTATCCATTCGTGCTATAACCATGATATTGCAGCATGGCTCTATTACCTGTGTTGTCAGGATTTTGATTGTAAAGGTGGTAACACCCCATGTTTCATCAACCCTGTTACTATTTTGACATGTTTTTAACTTCCAAGTGGGAGGGGAAAGATTGAAGATGATTCTAGAATGTCACGTAATCATCGGAACCGAAGATATATAAGGCACGCGCGACCGACGCGTAGCCTCTTCCCGCCGCACTCGTCGTTGAAACCACACCGCCTCTTCCCGCCGCGCTCGTTGTTGGAACCACACCGCTAGTAGAAACCGCTTTAGCCTGGAAGCAATCGAGCTCCAGGAAACTCGCCTCACCTCGTGTGAGATATAGTCGCGCACCGCCTCTCCCCAGAGTGTCTGTCCAGAAGAAGTTCCAGAAGTCGCAGCTATAGTGCTCAACAGAATAGAAGAAACCCCGGTGAGTCAATATTCCTAATAATACTGCCTGCTTGATATAATTGTTTTAACCCGCTCCAATTTTGTTTTCTCCTAATCAGGCAGGATTCCTTTTCATCGATTTGGCAAAATAATAGTTTTAGTTTAGGGAAGAGCGAGTGCATTGTACCGCATGCTATAGTAGTCGCTTTACGTAAGCGTAGAAGCAATCGCATATACAGTCCACTTAGATTAATATCTCGCGTAATAGGTTTAAGGTTCGACCGGAGAATTAGACTTCGGCAGCCTTAGACACGTGGCTCCACCACCTAGTGTACTCGCACCCAAACCCAAGAGAGTCGAGAGCGTAAAGGTGAGATGATGGCATAACAAAGCGTCATGCCATTGTCCGTCCGGCATACGAGTCTATTATACTGTCAAGGTGCGCTAATAAGTGTTTCACATCAAAATTGAAAATCAGGTGATAGCAGTACCAAGATAGAACTTAAATGTCCGTCATTACCAGTAAAAATAGTTTCCGGTTTCGTCACTCCTCGGCGTAGTCTTTCCCTGATCGAGCTAACTCAATCGTATTAATTTAACTATAATTCGCAGTAGTCTCAACATCTAAACAATAATAAAACAACTGTGGTGTCCTTTCTTGTGTAGCGGTGTTGGTGGTAGTGGTGTTGGAATGAATGGATAGGGATAGTGCTCGTGATTGAGCGAGGGCGGGAGATGTACTCTACAAACTTGTTTATTATTGACTTTTTAGCGTATTCCTATTCAAATGGAGTACAGTAGAAATGTTTTTATTAGGAGGAAGTTCTTTATCTGTAGTTTTGTACGAATGATTTTTATTTTATTAAATAGGCTAATTTTATACGTAAACGGCTGAAACATTTGAATTTAGGGAAAAAATTGCGGACCAAATCAACAATATAATACGACATAATATCCTCAGTAACATTATTTAGTCCACTCAAATGGCTCAAATTAGGAAGCTACGCAGCGGACTGATTGCTACAAAACCCTTTCAAAGAGGGAATGAATCC
This sequence comes from Parnassius smintheus behrii, assembly GCA_036936625.1. Classification (NCBI taxonomy): domain Eukaryota; kingdom Metazoa; phylum Arthropoda; class Insecta; order Lepidoptera; family Papilionidae; genus Parnassius; species Parnassius smintheus. The sequence continues at coordinate 11,303,704 of JAUPFT010000026.1, read as the reverse complement.
TTAGTGAGTTTAATTTGCACTAAATAAGTGTTGTATTGTTCTCAATAACGTAATGTTACGTGGTAGAATTACGCTGCACCTATATTATGGTTGTAGCACAAATGAATTAGCTCGACCAAGGACGGACCGGGCTCTCACATAATACCAGCGAAAAGTGGATACTAAAAGTTCTTAGTTTTAGTGTTTTTGAAGTGAAAACTTCTTTAGCGGCGTTGTACACTTTTTTGTAATGGCTAAAAATGTTAAAATCGCGTCAGGACACGTGACCCTGATCGAAAATGCGTAAGACGATTGGAGAGAAAGGGACAGCCACCGCGGCGTAGGAGAGGAAGTATCCCCCTCTCTTTCCACAGCGCGGCGAAAATGTATGCCTGCGCCTGCTGTGTCGTTTAGTTGTGTACGATAGCGCAATAATTAAATATTGTATTCAACCACCTAAATGATAGTACTTTTTACTGATAATTAAAGGAATTCGTGCAAAATTATTCCCTAACTTTCCAAAATATCAAAAATGCGCAACGTTAATATTCAAGTTTTCGCATCTGCCGGCACTCCCGGTGTGCAACCCGTCGTTTTTTTTTAAATTAAAGTAATGATCATTTTATATTTCGGTAAAAATTTAAGCACAAGTATTAAGGGTATTTTAACATTATTATTTCTATATCATAAAATAAAAATTTCGAGGTTTTAGCCACTTATAATACTTTCAAACTAAACGCATAAATTACACTGATACAGCTGTGACATCTGCCATGTTCTTACACTTGTTTTAGGAGAACACTGTTCGTGATTTATTAGAACGTTATATAAAAAGTCTTAAACTTTAAAAACAGCGAGTTATATCTTGAAATTGCAGCTTAATTTGTATTAGGTGTAGGGGGTAATGATAAAAATCCTGAATTATTACATTTTAATTTTTGTTCCATTCTCAACATTTTGAAGAAAGTCACTGTTTATATTACGCCCGTTAATTATAATCCATATCTTAATGTATATAAATTAAATAATAAATTTTATTTATGGTCTAAATATTTAAAAAATTGTACTTTTATATATATGAAATATCGTAATGTAAATATGAAATTCTATTTAAATTATATTTGCAAAAAAATCAACTTTAATATAGATGTAAATGAATATAATCTACAGTTTCTTACATTTAAAAATACAATGCGACACATAAAACTATTACAAAAAAACGCTAATGATGCACAGAAAATATCACAACGTGAATTGCCTAAGAAAAAAGGCACTATCCCTTATTATTTCAAGGCAGTAAACGTAACACATATTGACAAGACAACACATACATTGCAATCGAGCTTAATATGCTCTAATAATATGAAGGCCGCTAAAAAAGGAACTATACCCTATTATTTTCCCAATAAGAATAAAATGTTACAAACTACATCGACGCCCACGCTAAATAATGCAACTTTTTTTCGTTCCTAAGTCTGCCAACGACTTTAATATATTGCATCAAAATATTCAAGGTCTGTTGTCTAAAAAGGAAATAATCGAAATTACACTTTCAGAGCTTAAGGATAAAATAAATCCAGATGTCCTTTGTTTTACGGAAACTTTTGTAAAATCTGGAGAAGAAAAGAATATGATAATTAAAAACTATGAAATAGCGTCGTATTTTTCACGGAACAAAAAACGAGGTGGATCTTGTATTATGGTTAAAAGAGGAATGCCTTTTAAAAAGATAACTTGTTTTGATGACTTGGCTGTCTCGTTCCATTTTGAATGTTGTTCTGTGTTAATCCCCCATAGCAATATATTAATTATATGTTTATATCGAACACCGACTAAAATAAAACGACATTGTGATTGTTTTTTTTCAAAAACTTGAATTGTTATTGTATAAATGTAATTATAAATATTCAAAAAAAAAGATTGTAATAGCCGGCGATATAAACATTAATACACTAGTAAATGATAATGTTACGACTACATTTACATATATTATTAAAACATTTAATTTTCATCTGCATATTACAAGACCTACTAGAGGACAGTCCTGTATTGATCACGTTATTAGTAATATACCAAATGCCACTGCGAAAATTCTTCCACTTTCGTTATCGGATCACGAAACTGCTCAAATGTTAAGGTTTACCGTAAGCAAAAAGAAGGTCCTACCAAAAATTGTTTTCTCTTTCAAAAGAAGTTATTCTCAAGAAAACATTAATAAGTTTCAGTCTTATTTAGAAAGTTTATCGTTTTCTGAAGTGTTTTTGGAAACTGACCTAGATCTAGCTTTCAATAAATTTTATGAACTGTTTCAACTGTTTTATAAACTTTGCTTTCCGGTAATAAAAATTAAATCTAACATTGGACCACATATAAAATGGATATCAAAAGGTATTAAAAAAAGTTGTTCTACGAAAAAAATATTACGTTACAAATATTACATTAATAAAACTAATCATAATAAAGTTGCATATAACAATTACACAAGGATTCTAAGAAGATGCATCAATTACGCAAAAAAACATAGTAATAATAAGTTTATACTCAATAGTAAAAATATTGTAAAATCAACTTGGAAAATTATTAAGAATGAACTAGGGCATATAGCAGCAGATAAACACATTGACTTAATTAAGCACAATAACTTTATAATAACTAAACCTATGAAAATAGCTGAAGCCTTTAATAATTACTATATTAATTTGACAAATAAAATAAATAATAAAATTATATACAGTAATACAAAAAATAGACTTCAAAATTCAATTTATTTAACACCGGTCGATGAATATGATATAAGTAAAATTATAATGACATTAAATAATACAAATTCAGAAGGTTATGATGGCATATGTACAAATGTTATCAAAGCGTGCAAAAATCAAATTAGTAAAGTATTAGCCTATTTAGTTAATTTATCAATGGAATCTGGCACCTTTCCAGAAAAATTAAAAACGTCTATTGTAAAACCATTATATAAAAAAGAAGAAAAAACACTAATGGAAAATTACCGTCCAGTGACATTGGTACCTATATTATCAAAAATTTTTGAAAAGGTCATGCACAAGAAGGTCATGACTTTCCTAAATAAGTTTAATAGAATAAATCCAACTCAGTATGGATTTCAAAAATCAAAATCCATGACACTGGCCGCTTTTAATTTAATAAAAAATATTTTACAAAATACTAATGACGGACTATTTACTACGGCCATCTTCTTTGACATGTCAAAAGCTTTTGACTTCGTATCACACGATCAGCTTTTGTTGAAATTAGATCAAAACGGAATTAGAGGCCAAGCATATCACTGGATTAAGTCATTCATACAAAACAGGCATCAATGTGTTGAGGTGCTAAAACTTGACAATAGACATGTAAGTCAAAGTTATAGATCCAAATTTAGAAAAAATGCGTTTGGGGTACCTCAGGGTAGTGTACTAGGTCCACTTTTATTTTTGATATATTTAAACGACTTACCTGAAATTACTAAATATAGAAGTATTTTATTCGCAGATGACGTCGCAGTAATAGTCACAACAAATAAAAATATGTCACTAACAAAACATAATTTTGACATTAATCAAACAATATTTGACGTAACTAAATGGCTAAGTAATAATAATTTAACAATAAACTTAAGTAAAACTCAATATATAAATTTCAATAATATAAATAATAATTTAATAAATATTAATTATAATGGACAAACTCTTTGTAGTGCAACTAATATGACATTCCTAGGTATAATTATTGACAAAGAATTAAAATGGAAAGAACAAGTTTGTAAAATATGTAATAAAATAAACAGGTTCACGTATGCGCTTTATAGACTAACAAAAGTGGCAACAAAACAAACTGCAATTATGACTTATTTTGCATATATTGAGTCGATTATCCGCTACGGAATTATAATTTGGGGCAACAGTGCAGAGATTAATAAAGTTTTTATTGCACAAAAAAAATGTGTTCGTGCCATTCATGGTGTGGGCCCAGGCCCATGTTTCATGTCGACCTCTATTTAAGACACTGGAAATCTTACCCGTGCCTTGTTTGTATATATTAGAAGTTGCTAAATTTGTAAAACAACACGGGAAAAGTTTTTATAAACTTAACAAAGAAGTGGTATCCATGAACACGAGATACCCAGATCGGATAGTAATTAGCGAAATACCGAAAAGTAAACGCTTTAGCAAAAATTGTTACTGGATGGGTAAAACAATATATAATAAAATACCAAACATAATCAAAGATCTTCCTATAAAAACATTTCAAAAAAAATTATACCAGTGGCTTCTTCAAAAAACATTTTACTCCGTAAACGAGCTCTTAAATTACTGATGAAAACTTTTATAGGACTATAGCTCATAATTGACATTTTTTTGTTATTAACTGACATGGTATATAATATTGTTTAATTTAATTTACTTTATTTGTTAATTATAATTTTTTTTTATTTTTTTTACTTTAGTTGTACTTTTGATATCTTTAGAATATAATTGGATGGATTGTTTGTTGTTGCTAATTTAATGATTTAATAATGATTGATTTTGATGTGTTAATTTTGTATAAATATAATTTCTAAGAATAAATAAATTTGCATGTCTCCATTAGAGACTTAGTGTGTATGCATAGTATTTAACAGTATATCATGTAACATACATACTAAGAAGCAAATAAATAAATAAATAAATAAATAAATAAATAAATAAATAAATAAATAAATAAATAAATAAATAAATAAATAAATAAATAAATAAATAAATAAATAATACACTCACCGGCACGGGGACTTGGCCAAGCGGTTATCTCGCGATAGCAAAAGCTTTAAGTGTTTCTGATGAATGTTTGTTATGCAAGTATGTCAAAAAATGTTTACCCTCAAGTTCAAGAGGGTAATTCATTATGTTTAAGTGCACCATGACGAATTATTTAATTTTTAGTTGAATCGGGTCATTTGAGCGACTAAGTTCACATTTTAAATTTGTGTGTTGTGAAAAGTTTACTGTAAGGTTATTCAATTATTGTGATCTTGTGTCTTAGTTAAATAACTAAAGGTGCTTTAAAGCCAATAAAAATGCCATTAACACCAGCACAAGTTGCACAAGCAGTAGCATTAATTGACCAAGGGCTGACACAGCGTGAAGTTGCTATTGTGCTTAACGTACCACGGTCCTCAATGCAGTATTCACTGAAACGATACCAGGAGACAGGCCGCTACACCCGCAGGCCAGGCAGTGGGGGCGTAAGGTGCACATCGGCCCGGGACGATCGTTTTATTGTTATGGAGATTTTGAGAAACCGCTACCTGACCGCTTTTGAGATACGCCAGCGGCTCCAAATCGCAAGAGGCGTTAATGTTAGTGAGCGTACGGTGAGAAGACGAATGGAGGAAGTGAATTTAAAAGCTCGTAGACCAGCACGAGGTCCAGAACTTCTCAGACAGCACCGAGTAGCCCGACTTCAGTTCGCAAGAGAACATGTCAATTGGACCCACGAGCAATGGGCTAGAGTGTTGTTCACAGATGAGTGTCGAATAGCTTTACGTGCTCCAGACGGTCGAGAACGAGTGTGGAGAAAAAGAGGAGAGAGGTTTCTACCCATTACCACCACCCAAACTGTGAGTTTCCATGGAGGCTCAATAATGGTATGGGGAGGTGTAAGTTCCGACGCACGTACAGAGTTGGTCATCGTCGATAATCGGCTTACAGCTACTCGATACATCGAAGAAGTTCTTCAGGAGCACGTAATGCCTTATTCGGGATTCATTGGACACGACCAATTCCTCCTCATGCACGATAATGCACGCCCGCACGTCGCACATTGTGTAGAGGAATATCTGGAAGAGGTTGGAATACAAAAATTACAGTGGCCAGCTCGTAACTACGACTCTACGACTTAAATCCAATTGAGCATGTATGGGGTATGCTCAAAAGAAAGATAAAGTCCAGCTCCAAACCGCCACAAACTCTAAATGAGCTCCGAAATGCAGCGCTGGCCGCTTGGGACAGCATACCGCAAGTTGATGTCAGAAACATCATTCAAAGCATGCCAGATCGAATGCAAGCGGTTATCAGGGCTAGAGGAGGAAACACCCGATATAACTGATAGACAATAATGAAACAGACTTAATTTTTAACTTTGTAGTGTTTTAAAGTGACAATGGAAAGATGTTAATTTTAGTGAAAACATGTTATCTTGAAAAGAAAAATTTCGGTGAAGTAAACATTAAATTTCTATGTTCTAAAACCATTAGAGACACTTATTGAATGCATCTACCCTTAATTTACTGTTAAAAAAACGTTTCAGTGCAAATAATCAGCAAATTCACGAGTGGCCAAGTTTCCGTGCCGTGTACTTGCATAGCTTTATGATTGATAGATTATTTATTTTTTGTTTATTCTTTATTGCATTCCTTAAAGCAAAAGAATACAGAGGGCGGACTTAATGCCTTGAGGCATTCTCTACCAGTCAACCCATGGAGTGGTTGGAAATTGACGTAGGTGTAACGCTATAGAATAAAACAAAACAAAAATGATAATTACTACGTAAAATATACATTTTACTAATAAATAAATAAATATTTGGTGGTGCCGATCAGCTGAAGCATCAAAGGTACGAGACGTCTGGCACTGAACAATCATCATTCATCTGCCTGATATTCGAGAAAAGAAAAAACTGTATATGATGATAAAAACTATCAATATACTACTCTCATTAGTAGTTAGTAGTAGTAGTATCATGACGAACATAATCACAGTCGGGCCTTGAAAAGATCGCAAAAATACGAAAGCATCCTGTGAATTTCCCCAGACATTAATATTTTTAATGCCATCTCTGAATGAATGAAGTTGTTGTTTGGCAGTACTGGCCATTTCAAATCAAAATAATTGTTGTTTGGCTAAAAATTCTACTTTCAAATTTATTTTAAAAAATGGAATTCATTTTTCAAAATAAGTCATTTTTTAATGATTAGCATTATGTTTTCTTTGCATTTGAATCTTTTTCGTCATCATGGATACGTTAAAAATTCGAGTTATTATGAAATATAAGAATTAGGATAAATTCTTAGCGGATTTTTCTTTAATATCATAATAAAGAGTCTGTCTGACTTTTTCAAAAAGTGCATTAATAAACTGTCACTGCGTTGGCAAAAATGCATCGATTGCTTAGGTGATTACTTTGAATAATAGACATAAAATATATAGGAAAACGTTACGTTATCTCATTTCATAAAAACGGCAATTTTATAGGTAAAAAATTATATTGGCTTACACATAAAAGTTTAAAATGTGTTAAACTGACAATTAAATACGAGACAGTGATGGAATTGTGAATGACAGTAAACATTTGATTTTCAATCATATACTAACTTTAATTTTTAATTTCTCACTTTTTCTATTAGATTACTATATGTGGGTATGTGTTTACATAATATTTTTTAAGCCCTTTTCATAGTTTGCAGGTCGACCTTGAGCTTCCTCATACCCTGGGGTACAAGGTGGAATGCCCCGTTTTCAATAAAAAAGGTAACGTGTTCTACAATCTGGTATTCTGTGAGAGGGAGGTCCTTCCACAATTGAGCCCATAGAATAATATAATACATGCAATAGTATTATATGGTTGAGCCGTCCGTTTTGTGCTACAACCGTAGTACAGCTGCAACGTGGCTCTACAACGTATAATCTTTTTATTAAACAAAATATCTTTACTTATTTTATACGTTGCAGAGCTGAGCTACAACTATATTTTAGTTGTAACATGACTTGGTGAGCTTGACCGGGAAAGGACCACGCTATCAAAGACGACCAGCGTGAAATAGCAGCATTATGATGCTATGTTTCATATAATAAGTGCAGAGAAACGAATACCCTTTTTACTGGAAACAAGGCGTTCCATCTTAGTCATCAGGGGTGACAACGCATCTACATTTCGATCCTAAATTGAGGATAGATGTGGATGTGTATGGGCCACAGCATCCATTTACTATCAGGTGGACTGTGTGCTCGTTTAGCACTCTTATTATATTAAAAATATATATTTCACCGTTAAGGGATTTTCAGTCAAGTTTGATCATTTTGACCAATCCTGTTAAATTGGCGGAATTGCTAGTTTGGAACATAAATTGTAAAGGTAGTAAATAATCATGCTAGCGTTGGGACATTTACCTTAGAAGCCCATTTAACCCGAGCTACATCCTATACATATGTATGTAGAAATAGTTGCTTGTCTAATATCTGTGTACGAATTATGAATGTACGAATTATTGAAGAAGTGGTTATATGTGAAGATGTTTGTATGTGTTTAAAATAAAATAAATTTTGAGGTTTTGTAGGTTATTTTTTATAAAATATCGATCCTACATATAAGCCTATATACTTTCTTCATACCCCAGAGGGTATTTGGCTAAAATTATTTTGTATTTGCAGTGTCAAAGCCCGTTGATTAGACAATCAGGCGGTCAATTGTTAGCCATTTATTTAAACGGCGACAATCAATTGAATACCTAAATAAGTTTATTTAAATTGTAACGCTACGAACCTACATCAAAAAGACCGAACAAGGTTTATAAATTTGGTAAATCGAAATTATGTGTTGATGATTGCAGGGGTCATCATAAGAATAGAGGCTGTTAAAAATTTTGTTGAAAAATTTATTGCCTTTAATCATTTTTCCTTTTTTAATTTTTAATTAATGTAAATTCATTTTCAATATTTAAGTGTTGAGTAAATAAATACACTCTGGCTTATTACTAAAGACCTAAACGATCAACTGCTATTGGAAAGTCCGTGCATTTTTTCTTTACAGAATAAAGGTGAAAAACGAAAACGCTGTCCACTTGATGTAAATTTGATGGACCCTACATATTTCTTCGATTAAAAATCAAAATGCAGATGAGTTGTCACCACTAATAATTAAAGTGGAATGCCTCATTTCGAGTAAAAAGTCACCATGCGAAACAAAGCAGAGTATTTTGTGAGAGCGTGGTCCTTCGTGCCACAACCATATTTATTTATCGTGGGGAAGTCCTTATGGATATCTTCGGCTGTGTGGGTGACAGAAATGTTATGCCGCACATCTACCGAATAAAAACTCAGAATGTTCACCATCACAGCTTAAATGAGTGGTCGTAGGATCTCCATTCGGAACAAAACCGGGGCTCCTCTCTCGCTTCGCTTTATTGAAGCACGTACAAATGACAGTCCATACTGCCTCCCAACACCCTTGCTGTGCCACCAAGAAGCTCAGGAACACTTCCTAGTCACCTTATTCTTTAGGAGTTACAATTCTAGATGTTTGGGGCTCCCGCCCCAGCGCCTGTAATCCTAGAGGTCTCGTTTCTAGTGGGGGAACACATCCTCATGCGTGAAGTCTGTTACGTAGAAAAATACCGAGCGTAGCCCGCTCCATACCTTTCTGAGTGATTTTAAGCTTTCTCGTTACAGCGTCAGCAGTGCATTTAATGTTTAAATCTAAAAACTTCCTATAGGTTGTATCACCTAAAAATTTATTTTATTAGCCCTTTAGAGAATCGAATAATTGTTTCAGTTTCAATCATATCCGACTTTCGACCTAGAAAGATTCAAGCAAGAAATAATTCAAGCTTTCGTAATCCAAAAGCCGATAACACCATTGTTTGTGACGCGAGATAAACATCTCATTAAACCTTTCATTGTTTCTTAAAGATTGTTGACGTCGCGAGATAAACATTTCATTAAATATTTCATTGTTTCTCAAAGATAAACATTACAACTTATTATTATTTATAAAAGGTCATTCGGATATGCTTTGGATAGATTATGTATAAGAATAAGATAATAAAAATGTCAGTAAAAACCTATTTTGGTAATAAAATAGAGAAATGTTGAGAAAAATAAACAATTAATTAAATGTTTTAATTTTGCTTAAATTCTCAAAGGTTTTAATTATTCTATTAAACTGTTGTATTGTACAAGATATGTGAAATTCATAATGAAAATTGTATTGTAAGGATTATACTTGGCGTTTTAAGGTTTATAATTGAAAGGAATTTCTTGTACAATTTTAATATTATATTTAATATTTTATTGATGCTTTATGTAGTGTTAATGTTTAGTTGTTTTTTATAATGCGTTTAATTTGTACTTTTTGTAGAATACAATTGTTTTGTGATATTTTCGTGGGAAAAAAGTTATGGGACAATATATGGAAATGTGATAGTGAAAATTATCGGTTCAGTGGGGGGTTTTCACTTAAGTCACTCAATTTTCAATTCATTCGGGAATTCGGGATCAGCTACAGTTTCCAATTATACTTCAAGAGAGAAAACGAAACTAGAAAAAGTAAAGTTAAAGTTGTGAAAGTAGTGAAAATTCGATATCACATTTCATTTACAAACAGTTGATGTATTATTTCTCCAGTGTCTACACTAGAAGTAGGGAAGTAAAAAGATAATATATAGTCCACTAAGTACATTACAGACATCAGGGCCGGGAACATTCTTTGGGGCTCGTAATCTTAGTCGTCAACTTCTTTCTTTTGAGAGATTGGTTAAGGTTTTAAGTCGAATGTTTTATCAGGGAAAACGCCCATCGAACTGCTTCCCGAACCCAACCGGGTGTGGTATACGAAAAGAGGCTAGTATTCGGTTGATCACTGTTGCGAGCGTGAGATGAAGAACGCGATGCTTCTTTTCATCTACAAATTGAAAATCTATTGAATTAATATTTTTTTAATTCATTAATTTATTCATTGTAGTCTATCTAATATCTATAGTATATCAAAATCCACTGCTGATAATACGCTTTATAAGATGGATATTGATCATAGTTGTCACGCTAGGCAAGTTTGTAACCGTAGTTTTTATTTTATAGTTGTTGTAAGGAAGACAATTTTGCTCATCTCCTAGGTTTTCTCCCCCTTTCGCCTCTTACTACACCCATGGGTAGACTACATCATCATCATCATCATTGTTACAGCTTAACAAAAGTCCACTAACAAACATAGGAGTTCCTCGTATACTACCTCACAAGGGGGATATTTTCCATTTTTTCCTTTGCAAGTGGATTGGCAACCGCGGTTTTTTTGTCGTTATTAGGAAGACGCCGCTGCCTATTTCCTGATTCGTTTCCTTCTGTCTCGACTTACGACGTCTGCGGAATGATATGGGGTGGTAGATTTTTTTTTTTTTTTTTTTATAGAATAGGGTGACAAACGAGCACACAGTCCACCTGATGGTAAGTGGTTGCTGCGGCCCATAGACATCTACATCTATCTTCCATTACAAATCAAAATGCAGATGCGTTGTCACCCGTGAGGACTGAGATGGAATGCCTCATTTCCAGTAAAAAGGGTCTCCGGTTCTCTACACTCACCATACGAAATACAGCAGCATTAAGCTACTATTTCACGCTGGTATTCTGTGAGAGCGTGGTCCTTCCCCGGTCGAGCCGACCCATTAGTGCTACAACTATACTACTAATATAACTGCAGCATGGCTCTACCACGTAAAAATTACGATTTTCTTACACCACCACTACATGGTACGGTGCCACGGGACGATAAGGATTTAACATTAGATAAACTTTAACAAGACTTATTAATATAATAGTACATTTTTATATTTTAGACTCACCCTTCATATGATGCATGAAGCACTTTAGAAAAAAAAATCAATATCTCGGTGAATGACCTACTTCGCAAGGACATTGAGTGGTGTATAGACACAGTATGTACCTTGAACATTATTTTTCACATTACAAAAAAATATTTGAAATTCATTTTATATAATTAAAAAAAAATCTAGCTCTTACAAAATACCAAATTCATGTATCTTATTTATTGTCATATCAATGTAAATTACTTCAGTAAAAACATTATAAAAGTGCTTATTTATGCTATTTAAAAATATTTCTGGATTGGTCGCATACATACACATTATAGCTCGAAATACCGACAACCGATGATGACGGAAGGTTCCCGAGTGACAGCATTGCTTTACTCTCAAGTGGGTAGTTGATGAATGCAGGCAATTTAGGACTGATCTTTATGGAAATCTATAAAAATATATAAGGGGGGTTTTATTCAGCTGTGGAATCCTGATGGTCCGTAATGATGATGATGAACTTATTTGATATTAGTACGAAAAACAAACGAGCGCAGTTCACATAATTTTTATTGGATGCTGTATCATTAAATGTCCCATCTCTCACACACTCGTACAAAATACGGCAGAATTATTCTGCTATATTGACATCCGACCCATTAGTACCGCATCCTACCAAAAATGAAAACATGATTTCTTAACGTTGGTATTCTGCGAGTGTGTAATCCCTCTACGTCCACCCAACCCGTTCGTACTGTATCCCACCAAAAAATAAAACTTCATTCTAAATTAAGATAGAAAGAACCTTTTTATTGACACGCTTTTAATAAGACACCTATTGACTTGAAAATTTGCACTCGTATCAAGGACCGAACCCAATATTATAATATTATAATTTTATCCTAATATCCTGATCAGCATCACCAGGAAGAAAAGATTTCATCTTTAGTTTTTTCTTAAAATATAATTTATTATTTGTATCTGTTACTATATTCAAAAATATATTTATTTATTAAAAAGTTGTACGTAAAAGCCAACGCTTTTTATTATTACCTTAACTTTGCGTTATAACAGAGAAACTCGGCAGCGAGGTCTAAAGTATTCAGCACTCCACAATATTGTTGCTCTAAGTTTACACAAGATTGCATAACGTGGAAATCCGGGTGCCAGTGTTTGAAATATTTTAACGCATTAGAGTTTGAAGTTTGAATTCACTATAAATTTAACATACTAGACATAAATTAAACTACTTGTTTAATATTTGTTTAACGAATTTCCACAAATATATGAAAAACAGAAATAAAACTTTGATTCAAAAAAAGCACCATGCATTAAGCATGAGCTATGATGTTTCTAGTATATATATCAGGCATTATTGTCAAATGAGCTTGTGTTGTTTAAAGAGTCCCACGCATGTGTCAACTATCACATTCTACAACAGATATCACATAGACATACAACACACACAAAGATATCACATTTCAAATATTTCCTGCGTCATGATGCAGCAAAAGATGGTAAAGCAGACGACTGAGCATAATAAAAGCCTACTCATGCCTTGAAGACACATAAACATTGTATAATTTATTTAAGTACACGCTGTCTCGAAACTATTTCTACTTCGAGTATTATTTGAAATGTTTGTATCACTAAGGACAGATTACGAAAAATCACTTCATCACAAATCATACAATTCTAGATTATAACTTCAGGAGTGCCGGCATTTGCCTGTAACCAGCTTATTCTAATAAAGCTTATTTTCATTAATCACTCATCACAATCACTGCTGAAAATAGGCCATCTTCATAGATTGCCCACAGCGGATATGTTTAATATGTAATAGTTGCCACGCTTGGCGAGCGGTTTGGCAACTTCAGTTTTTTTTATTATTAATGATTTTTATAAGGAAGATGCTGTTGTACGTACGCTGTTATTGAAACAGTCAACTTACGTTCTTCTGTCAACTTACGACACCCACAGTAAGCTGCTACATGCTATTATTTATCTTCTTATTATCTCTACAACTAAGTTCAAAAACTCTTCTATAAATACTTATATAATGCAAAGATATCAAACACTATTTTGTAAGAATTTCACGTTACCTATGGCCATAATCGTTTCTTTTATCTTCTTACCTTTTCGTAAATTGAAATAATCCCACAATAATACATATAATATATCTATCCTCAGTTATATAGTTTTAAAGATAATCGAGGCTTTTTTCATACTATTAATTGTTTAAAGTTATAACTTCACCTTTGTCACAATCCCCCTTTAAGTCTAGCTCAAAGGAACAAATGTACCTTCTTGGATGGTCAGAATTACTTTTCTTATTATTCTCTTCAGAATTATAGGCTCTGGTAAATAAAATATTTTTATTTATTAATTCGTCTTAATAAGAGCCGTGGTAGCTCGGGGCCTACGTGCTTGCTGTAAAACTCGCAGTACGAGAGCAACTAGGGTTCGATCCCCACTGGCGTCAAAGAAATTGATAGTTGCAATTTAAATGCTGATTTACCACGGTCTCCGCGGTGAAGGAAAACAGCCAGAGAAAATCTGCATGTAAGTAAAACAATTAAAAAAAATTAGAAGACATGTGAAGTTCGGCAACATGCATTTCCTTGCCCTAAAAACCTCTCAAAAATAATAGGCCTGTGCCCAGCTGTGAGACGTATATAAGCCGTAACTTTAATTTTTATTTAGTTGCCTATTACAACCGTTGTCCTTTCATAAAAGGGGGGGGGGGAAAGGGGAGATCATGACACAGTAGTCCGTACCGTATTAAAGATAAGATTATTTTCGGTAAAAGTATTCCCGTATGAATGGATGCGTTCATAAAAATATTACATTTATTATTATATATGGTAGGGATAATTGAAACCGTGAGTCAATTGTAAAACGTTTGTTGATTTTCCTCATGTCACGTTTTGTGGAATGTTTTATTGTCACGTGTAAATGTGCGCGATCGTGAAATCTGCTTATTTTCCCACGAGCTTGTTGTGAGTTTAAAACTAATTTATAAGCAATTTGTGACTTCCTAATTTAAAGAAATAAAATAAAGGAAAATTTATTGCAACACGTCACAAAAATCATTCGGTACTTTAACATTTGTAGACACATCTTTTAAAAAATAGTATAAAAAAAAAAATAAAAAACGAAAAATAAATAAAGAAATATAAGAAATCATTATATCAAACTGTTGAATTTGACGTAATTATTTCAGCGATATTTTAGCGATCACTACACATTGAATAAAACTGTTTATATGGATTATATCGGGGCGGACAGTACCCCTGTGACCATGCTGTAAAGCACTCGGAACGTCGGGAATTAAAAATAAGTTAATTTAATGCCATAAAATCCATATAAATAGTTATATTTAAAACAATTTGAGAACTTAAAAATTCTTATTTATATTATATATCTTGTAAACAAGGCATTCCACGGGTGACGTGACGCATCTGCATTTTGATTCGTAATCGAGGATAGATGTAGATGTCTATGGACCACAGCAACCACTTACCATCAGGTGGACTGTGTGCTGGTTTGTCACCCTACAGCTTTGCTATTTTTTTGTATTGAGCAATTGGCTTATGAAGTTCTATTTTTAAATAAATTTGCTTTTAGAAACATATAACACGGGTGGGTTCCATTTTTAAATTTCGAGCATATCAAAACTTACTGAGTGACCTACGTATAATAAATATTGTAGAATAATGAATGCGGTAATTCAATAGAAAACAGCATAAAAAGAACCAAATGAAATCCTAGAAATTTTTAATAACATTCCTTACACGTAATTATCAAAATTCTAATGACATAATAAAACTAATGACCTTATAAAACTCTAAATAACTCATTTAACTGCAATAAAAATGGTTATTCAAACGAATCCGAAAAAATATTTTGGTTACGATCATATATCGATGTTTTTAATTCAACAATCTTTAAAGTATATTACATAACTAATAATGTATATTATAAACGTAACGCTAGAAACAGGTACAAATGACCCGAAAATTGCTCTTATAAAGTCTACTTTCAAAACAAGGGTCGAAGCAAGACGAAAATAATTACAGACCTGTAGCACTTCTACCAAGCTTTTCCAAAATCTTTAAAAAAGTAATTCATAATAAAGTCATGAGTTATGTTAATCGCGACGCTAATGGTTCCTGGGTTCGAATCCGGAATGGACGGTTACTAAACGGTTAAGATGACTATGTTTCCCTTCGCATCCGGATCGAAGGAACCAGGAAATGGTCGCGCTAATGACTACTGTTATGGTTTAAATATAGAATATAGATCAGTTTAATAGAACAAAATATAGTTTTTTAGTTTTTAGATTTTGTTTCATTTTCGATTTTATCTGAAAAGCAACAACACATTATTCAACGTATTGAGCCTAGTACTAAATATTTCTAAAAATAAATGATTAAACACTCATTAAATCACTACGCTCAAAAGATTCTGTAATTAAATAAGCGCTTGAAGAATTTTTTATTACTATGGTATATATATATATATATATATATATATATATATATATATATATATATATATATATATATATATATATATATATATATATATATATATATATATATATATATATATAGTTTTCTGCAAGCGCTTATTTAATTACTGACTCTTTTTAGCGTAGTAATATAATGAGTGTTTAATCATTTATTTTTTTTAGAAATAGAATAGTACCTGGTTTAATGTTTTGAATAACGTGTCGTCAACTTTCAGATATAATCGATAATATAAAACTATAAAACTAAAATTAGAAATCTAAAAAAAATAAAAAACTATATTTTATTAAAACAAAGTGATATATATATATATATATATATATATATATATATATATATATATATATATATATATATATACATACATACACTATATACACATAAATACATAAGTATATATCTATATACATACACAATAGGTTAGAACAAATATGAAATATATACGAAAAAGACAGCTGAGTTAATTCAAACTTGCAACGATTTAATCATATACTTACGGACTTGATTTTTAAAGACGAATTTGTTGGGAGCTTTTTTAATGTCAAGAGGAATGTCGTTCCAGAGTCTGATGGCCGTGAGGGCGAAAGAGTGAGATAAATAACCAGTACGGTGTAAGGGAGTGAGCAACTTAAGATTGGCCGAGGAACGGAGAGAAAAATTATGAGAATCTCCCAGGTATTGAAATTTAGATTTCAGATACTCGGTAGCACATGGATCGTTCAAAATTGAGAAAAGGGTGCAGAGTATTCTAACATATCTGCGCTCGGATAGACAGCCAGTTTAACTGTGTATGAAAGGAAGATACATGGTCGTATTTACGAAGACCATAAATGTATCTGATGCAGTTGTTAAGCAGACGATCCAATGTATTAAGATGAAGTCGAGACAGGTCTGAGTAACACACATCGACATAATCAATAATCGGTACAATAAGTGATTGGACAAGTAAAATCTTGGTATTGGTGGGAAGAAAGTTTTTAAATCGATATAGAGATTGCAAAGTCCTAGTAGTTTTGCGACTTACCTCCTGTATATGTTTGTTCCATGTTAAGCAACCATCGATGTACAGACCAAGGTTCTTTACGTTAGTAGAGAATGGTATGACATTATTATTAAACATAATTGATGGTACGGTGGGAATATCCAGTTTAGATAATAATCTTGAGCTACCTAAGATTATCGTTTGGCATTTAGACGGGTACACGTTTATGCCATACACAGTAGATCATTCTGAGATATATTTCAAATCATCATTTAACAGTGAAATAGCACTTAGGGTATTTGAAGGCTCCACTTGCGCATATAACTGCAGATCAACAGCATACAAATGGTAAGAGCTCTTGAGATTTATTGTGATGAGATTTATAAAAATGGAAAACAGAAGAGGAGAGATAATACCGCCCTGAGGGACGTCGATTGACACATCACGCCAGTCAGATAGTATATGACCAGTACGCACAGCCTGTTGGCGCCCTCGAAGATATGTTGAGAACCATTCCTGAGCTGAAGACGAGATATTCAAATGAGAAAGAAGAGCTAACAGGATACAATGATGGACAGAATTAAATGCATATATATTCTGAACGTTGTTGTCTTACATTACCTGAGGATGTCTCGTTTAGAGGCAAAACACGTGTCGTATTATCGTCGATAGTGTATCTTTCCTAGAGTAGTGGTGTTGGGAGTAGTGGTGCTAGGATTAAGGGTGACGGGATGTGCACGCAATTGAAGGAGAGCAGGAGCTGCTTTTCGAACTAGGTAAGATACATCATTTTATTTTAATTAGCGGGTGGTCGCAAAAATACTCTTAAAATCTTTGATATAACTGTATTTATATTTCCGAAAAAAAAATTCAATAAAAGCTATAAAATAACATCTCAGAAATGTACACCTCTTTAGCTAAAAAAAGCTTACCAAGACTAACAATGAATTTGATAAGCTAGTTGGCTTGATAAAATTAATATTTTAAACGAACCTCAATAAACATCACACGATAACAGCATCGAAAGTTTTGAGTATCATTCATACAAAACATATATAACTAGTTTAAACAAGAATCACGAAGTACGTATTCCAATTATTCAGCAAGACCATGCCACTTTGAATTCATTGCATATCAATATGCTCTTGTTTGAATAGTATTTTTTATTGTTTCCAGGAGAAGATTCTGAACATATCCGAGCGGGGAATTTAAAAAGCTACTTATCATACCGAACAGGTTCAGGATATACCGGAGTGAGCCTTCGAAGTGAGGAGAATATTACGTCAAAGTCCGCATCTCTAACTTCCGCCAGCTGGAGGTTATTCATCAGCCGACCGCTGGCAGCATTCTCTGATCAGCTTTAACTCAGTTGTCGACGAGAAAACTCCTACGCGGAGGTAATCATTTATTTTTAGAAATATTTAGTACCCGGCTTAATACTTTTAATAACATGTCGTTTACTTTCGATACGTTTTCTTTACTATACGAACAGTATGCGAGATTTCAACAGTCGTGTCACAGACGACGGTTAGAGCCATTGACGGGTTTAAAGGAGTTCAGAGATGTAGTACCATTATTTGTTATTGATTTTTCAAGACAACACGAAACTTTTAAAGGTTCGATTGACTTGAGTGTTGATATCGAAACAGACCAAAAATACCTGATCAGACGACTGCTTATTGCTCGATTTTAAACGATTATAAATTCGAGTATCAACCATTCAGTAATTACTGAGTATTATAAATAGCAATAGAATAATCGGAGATCTACAAGGATTCAAAATTAGCAAAAATTAATTTAAAGTAAAACAGTTTGCTAAATCCACTATAGAGTACTCAAAAATAATCCTAATTAAACCTTCTTACCTGTTCACTTCACTATCTCTTGGTGAGAAAAAACATAGTGGCTGGATTGAAATGAAAAGCACAGAGCGTATCGATGGAGTGAGGGTTTTGTTGATTATAGTTTCACAGAATTATCAAGACATATTTAAAGACTTTTTAAGTCTTTTTAAATGGATGTGAAAAAATTAAATGGGTACAAGATCTTTGTGATGAAAATAATACTTACATAGATATAAGTTGCTTAGGAGCTCCCACTTTAATTACTCTTTGTGAAATCTATTGTAAAAGGTACTTTTCTAATATATGTAAATAAACACTTCATCTTTTGATTTAAACTACCTATGTGTTCGAGAAGAATAAAAAAAAGTAGTTTCAGACCACCAACGATAGTATTATTAAAGTAACTGTGTATTTTGTACCAACTTGCATTTTAACGATGAAGTAGATTGGCCTTCATAATTTGTTTTTATATTATTGAAATAGTTGTATTTGAGATTCTGAATAAAACGATATTAGAAATGGAGCAAATATCAAAAAAGTTAGATCAAGAATTAGATTGAAATTTGGACATCTACTGGATAGAATTTGGGCCTTCAGAGGCATGTAGTTCGTGCTAAGGAAGTGTTAGTGACGCAGAAGATCCAATTCTATCCTACTTATGGCCGATCCATTACCACTTCAGCCCATTGATCTATCGGGCTATGTTAGTTATTCTGATTCTAGTGCGGATATCTTCATTTTTGAAGATATCCGCAGTAGAATCGGAGTAACTGAGACAAAGCACTTTACTATAAATAGTGACACACATACATAAAAACATTATAATCATTTATTGCTATCTTCTATTTCATTTCTTAGTTTTTCACTTAAAAACTGATAAACGAAAAACTTTATAATACTATCCAAACTAATCCAACTTAACCCCAAAACTGACTTAAAATTTCACGCACAGGTGTACAAGCAAATAGTTTAATATGACAAACAAATGGCACTGTTTGTTTTAAAATATTCACGCTATTTCAATTCGTTATTTCACTTGCATGGCGAGGATAAATTTAAATTGAATTACGTCTCGCACAATCACCTTTTAAATAATCCTCGTAGTAGTGATATTATAGAAAAACCGCTGTAAACTCTGTTTTTTTACATGGAGTACTTGTTATATTATGGTAAAATGGTTATAATAAAAATTGAATATCTATCAATGACGTTTATAAGCAATCATCAAAAACCTTTTATTTATCCGATTTTTGGTTTCAGAGACTCTTTCTGATTGGCGCTGCATATCTTTCTATGATATATTATTTGTTTATATAGAAGAAGGGGCAAACGAGCATACGAGTCACTTGATGGTGATTACCGTCACCCATGAACAACTGCAACTGGGGAATTACAGATGCATTGCCAGCCATTTAAAAAGTTGTAGGCTCTTTTCTTGAAGAAATCGTATAAAAGGTCCCTAAGTCGTATTTTATTCTTTCATGAAGTTTTATTACAATCAGTTCAACTATTTATAGATTAGCCCGAACAGACTGATAGACAAACTAGACAGTCGCTTTACTTCGGGAACTCGTGAATTCTGGTCTCTCGCCAAGGCTCTCTAAGAGAACTTCTGTAAGCCAACCCTTCCGTCTCTGCGCAGGGAGAATCACACACTGGCAGATGCCGCAAAGGCGAAAGCCAATCTACTAGGCTCTCTCTTTGCGTTCAATTCGACTGTTTTTTTTATTTCTCCGTTATACTGGTTTTCGAGATAAATTCAATTTAAATCGTGGTAAATTGATGCACGAATGAGCACGGTTCCAACGGGACAGGATCATTTTCTTACTAAAGCAGCCACCGTTAAATACATTGAGCTACTATATAATACGTACTAGAGGCGACACTGCATTCAGCTACTTTGTTCCCCTCAACTGCGGTGCATACACTGCACTTTAACCAATCACTCGCTAGGCGCTTATAGAGTTGTCACGTTTTGTGTTGATTTAAAAAAATCTATTGATTGAAATATGCCGTCGTGTGTACTTAGATATTGCACAAATAATTCAAGAAATGTCAGTAAAAACCAAGGAATTACTTTTCATCGGTTAATAAGATACTTAATCAATAAAAACGTATTATGTATTAATAATAAAACAATTATTCCTAAGACGCCATCTCGTGTCACGGAATATAGATTATGAAATTAATATGCTCAGATGGGACATTTCTGTAGGAACTTAAGGATAGGACGAATATATTATTAAAGTCATTTTTTTGAAATGAAAAAATTTGTGGAAACATGTATAATAACTTATATACGTTTCTACAAAATTTTTTCATGTTTAAATCTGCTTATTATTCTTTTATTTTATTTATAGGTTTCCACATCAAAGTCAAAGTGGTTAAAATTCGTCCATTTTTAACTCTCGCGTGCCCAGCATTTTTTTTATAGAAGAGGGGGCAAACGAGCATGTAGCTCACCTGATGTTAAGTGACTACCGCCGTCCATGATCAACCGCAACACCAGGGGAATTGCAGGTGCGTTGCCGGCCCTTTAGAAAGGAGTAAGCTCTTTTCTTGAAGGTCCGCAGGTCGTATCGGTCCGGAAAAATCGCCGGTGGTAAGTTATTCCACAGAGAGGTTGTACCCGGAAGAAAACTCCTTTTGAAACGTACAGTGGTGGACCGTCAAGCATCCAGATAGAGTGGATGGTATCGGGACGTTTGCCGCGTAGTGCGTTCACGAAATATGGCGGCTGGGATTAATCCGAACAATTCCTCAGAGCACTCTCCATGGTATATGCGAAAGAAAATGTGAAGGGATGCAACATCTCTTCGCAGTGCCAGTGAATCGAGCCGATCGGAAAGCACTCGGTCGTTGACGATTCGAGCCGCTCTGCGCTGGATGCGGTCAAGTGTAAGGAGCTGGTACTGGGGAGCCCCAGCCCAGAGATGGGAACAGTATTCCATGTGTGGCCGAATCTGCGCCTTGTAAAGTTGCAGGCGGTGTCCCGCTCTGCTGAGCACGCCAAGTTTTTTGAGGCCAATTTGGCCTTCCCTTCCAAGTGAACACGAAACTGCACGTCACTCGATATGTCGACGTCGAGGATTCCGATACTGGCTGAGGCAACAAGGAGAGTGCCTAGAAACTGAGGGACGACAAAGGGGTTCTTTTTAGCGATTTACGCGCAAACTTGTGTCTTCTGGGGGTTAAACTGGACTAGATTTATTCGCCCCCAATTCGAGACTCTATCCAGCAGAGACTCGACTTCAGACACAAGTTTGTCCCGGCACTCAGAGACGTTTTCCCGAGAAATATTGGCTCAGCCGGTGTAAAGAGCATCACCAGTGCTGTCCTCTGAATAGCAATGAATGTTACGGTGTGCAACATATCATTGATATGCAGAAGAAACAGCGTTGGCGATAGCACGCAGCCCTGTGGAACACCAGCTTTAATAGGCTTGCAATCGGAGCTTGCACCGTCTACAAATACCTTGATGCTCTGATCTGCAAGAAAACTGGTGATCCAATCGCACAATTTCTCGGGAAGCCCATAGGAAAGGAGCTTAGAAAGAAGCGCTTTGTGCCAAACCCGATCGAAGGCCTTCGCAATGTCGAAACTAATGGCCAATGCCTCCCCATTGGACTCTACTGCCTCCGCCCATCTGTGAGTTAGGTAGACCAGAAGATCACCAGCTGACCTACCACGGGAAAACCGTATTGGCGGTCACTAATCAGTTGGTGATCCTCAAGGTACCTCATGAGCTGGCAGTTTACAATGGAATAAAAAATAAAAATATAAATTCCTTCGCAACCTTCCGCCAAACAAATACAATGATGTGTCTTACCTGGATTGAAGACAATATCTCGCCCTCTTTCAATTGCATTTACTAACTCCGTTACCACTAGTCCCAGCACCACTAGTCCCAGCACCACTAGTCTCAGCACCACAACTCCCTGCTGCTGCTGCTGTATTTGTTGGCGGAAGGTTGCGAAGAAATTTATATTTTTATTTTTTATTATAATGGATTTCCGCAAAGTAACACCTGATTCCATCAATTAGTTTACAATGGACTCCATTGTTTTGGAGAACAAGGAGGTGATGGTGATGGGCCGGTAGTTGGACGGGTCTGAGCGGTCGCCTTTTTTAGGGATCGGGTGAATGAAAGCCGTCTTCCATGATTTTGGGACTACGCCTAGGGAGTAGGAGTGTCGGAAAAGACGCGTTAAAACTGGTGCCGACTCTGGAGCATACGTCCTCAGCACAATTGGGGGGATTCCGTCAGGCCCACTCGACTTGTAGATGTCCAGGGAGAGGAGTGCTTTGCGAACCGAGCGCTGAGTGAACTGCACTTCCGGCATGGAGCACTCACACCACGGGATGGTCGGCGGCGTACTCCCCCCGTCATCGAAAGTCGAGTTAGACAGAAAGAAAGAGCCTAGAAGATCGGCTTTCTCCTTTGCGGTGTGGGCCAGTGAGTCGTCCTCCCTGTGCAAAGATGGAAGAGATGGCTGACAGAAATTCCCCTGGACAGCCTTGGCGAGAGACCAGAGTGCACGGGTTCCAGAAGGAAGATGAACTGGTTTCTCGCCAATTCTGCCTATGTGCTCTGACTTTGCCTTGGCAATGACTCTTTTGAAGGACTTAGAGTCAGAATTATACTTCTTTTTTAGAGCGCTGGTGTTTACATCCCGGGACACTGATGCGTCAGCCCAGGCTTGGTAGCACTCCTGCTTATAGCATGATGCTATTTTACAGGAGCGACCAAACCATGGCTGAGATTTGCCTCCAATGGGCACCATAGAGGAAGGAATTAAAAGTTCCATACCCTGAAGTACCACATCAGCGACAGAATCCGTAACAACGTTGGGATCGTCCGGCGAGAAGCAAACCCGCCCCCAAGGGTAGGATGCAAAGAAAGACCGCATCCCATCCCAATCGGCTGACCTATAGTGCCAAACACGGCGACAGCCTGCAGAATGCAACCGCGATTTCAGCGTGAGTGGCACCACACTCCGGACAAGACAATGGTCCGAGGAGCCTAAAGGGGCGTCGACGGAAAATTGATATCCGTCCGGGTGGGAGGTCAGCAGAAGGTCCAACAGGAAAGGTGCATGATTCTCCACATCTGGAATCCGCGTAGGCGAAGTAACCAGTTGTGTCAGACCATATGCCAAGGCAAAATCATGAACAGATCTCTCCGCATGATCGGTTAAATGTGAACCAAGCCATTCGGCGTGATGGGCGTTAAAGTCGCCGAGGATCACGATCTCTGCGGAGGGGATCTGCTGTAGCAACGAATCTGTAGCCGTGGTCGTTTAGACGTGGTCGAAGAGTCGTTCTGTTTCGGCATTACCGCTATGGGACCTATAGAGGCACCCGTAGACGCGCGGATTGTCGTCGATTTATGAACGACTTTTATTCAAATTTAAATAAATATATTTGTAATTTAAATGTTATGTTAATAAGTTTTGTTAAACATACATTTAGTATGTTTTTTTATATTTGACTTAGATACCTTTTAAAATATTCGAATAAAAATATCATTAAAATGTAATTGTGATATAATGTTATGTAATATTATATTAAATAAGCAAATATAATATACAAATAAATGACAAAATTTAAATTTTGTTCTCGATATAATTTACCTATTTA
The DNA here is from genome assembly GCA_036936625.1 of Parnassius smintheus behrii. NCBI lineage: Eukaryota > Metazoa > Arthropoda > Insecta > Lepidoptera > Papilionidae > Parnassius > Parnassius smintheus. The sequence goes on along the minus strand of JAUPFT010000026.1, from coordinate 11,279,149 downwards.
ACAATACAATCTACTATTACCTACGGGTCATTCTACCTATGTTTATTCTATGATAAAAAAACAACCGCGCGAACACAGAGTAGCGGCCATTTTTTGTTTGAGATAGCTGTTCTAGTACGTAAGTACATATTACTTCAATGGTTAAAAAGAAGCATAATACTGATGTGTTACGTATAAGGAATGTAGAGAATCGGAGACCCATTTTACTGGAAATGATGCATTCTATCTTAGTCCTCAGGTATGGCAGCGAATCTGCATGTCTATGAGCCACATCATCCACTTACCATCAAGTGGACTGCTCTGAACTTGAAAAAAAACAACGTTATTATTAATATGTTATTTATTCGTTTTTTATTCATATCGTTATGTATATATATATATATATATATATATATATATATATATATATATATATATATATACATATATATTATTGTAACTGGTTCTGGGGAGTTTCTATTGAGACAGGATCCCTTAAAACAAAATATTTATTTATGTTTTACTGTGTAGTAGCGGTATGTACTTTTCGTCACGATAGTTTCCTTCGCCGCCAAACACGTGCTAAATCAACAGTTTACCAGACATAAATTTATTTCAAATCATTAAATTTATGACTAACGAAACATTTGCACAATTTGAAAGACATTTTTTATTCTATATATTATTTTTAAACAAATTCGATTCTCCAAAATATGAAAACATTTTAGACGTTTCTTTATATTTCGTAACAATGAAAAATTCATAAAAAGGGCGCATGCGGACCTACGTACGGATTTATCCTAATATTCTTAGAAATGTGTTTTCTGAACCATACCGTTAACATTTTTTTTTGCGCCCGAAGCAATTAAAGGGCTACCCTATACGTAGGGACGCGGAAAATGCATTACGCATACCACGATAGCCGGTTATGAGGTTATGAGGGACTCACATCCTACCGGGGACCCTAAGTGATACCCTCTAAAAACCGCCTTTAGGGACAGGCAGCTGGCTGATTAAGCTTTATTGTGCCTTATCGTGAGCGACCCTCTTTTGGGAAAAGAGGGCGCAGGCGGCTACGAGCCGCTGAGGGAGTGCCTACGAAGGCAAATTAACTATGAATAAATAATTAAATTTAATTAGAGTTGGCCTGAGCCGCCAAGAGGCAGTTCAGGTCGTTTGATAGTTTATTAGGCGGGTCCGAGAGAGAGTTTCTCGGCCTGCGGACTCAATAACGAGAGGGGGGTGGGGCTGCATAAGTAGCTGCCTCACGAATTAAATGGTTTGAGTGCGACTCTGAGCCTTTGAAGAAGTTCTCAGAGAGTTTTTTGAGAAATTGTTGAATTGTGGGGAGCTCTAGGTCCCGATGAAGGTCGGCATTACGGACGTACCAAGTTGCGTTCGCAGCTCGACGACAGAAAAGGTTTTGAACTATTTGGAGTTCATTAATAATTTTTGGGTTGGCGTGGGCAAAAACGCGGCCCGCGTAGGACATGACTGGTCGTATACAGACTTTATAAAGGGTACGCTTGTTTCTAAGGGACATTTTACTGTGTCGGCCCAACATACTGTTGAGCCTACTTAGATAAAAACGTGCGTGACGGGTTACTCTTTAGACGTGGGGTCTGAAAGTGAGCCCTGTGTCTAGAGTGACACCTAAATATTTGGCAGTCGTATGCCAGGGGACAGGGGTCCCTAGCATACGTATTGGTGGAGTGTTTTTGAGACGGCGTCGTTTATAATCGAAGTGAACGGTGGAGCTCTTCTCCGGGTTCACATCGATGCGCCATTTTTTGAACCAAGCTCCTAGGTCGTCAACTGACTTTTGAATCTTGTTCCATATGAAAGGTAGTGAGATACCTTTGCAGTAGATAGCAGTGTCGTCTGCGAAGAGGGAGAGCTGAACACCTTTCGACGGGATGGGAATGTCGTTGGTGAACAGGATGTACAGCAGAGGAGCAAGTACTGAGCCCTGAGAGACACCAGCTTTGATAGTGCGCTGTGAAGATAGCGTGCCTTCGTGTCTTAAACGAAAGGTACGATGCTTTAAGTAAGAGGCCACGAGACGTACTAGACGATCGGGGAGACCTATTTTGTACAGTTTGTAGATAAGGCCTGTATGCCAGACTCTATCGAAGGCTTTAGCTATGTCGAATAAGACCGCGATGGTCTTATGACGACGAGGATAAAAACCGCTGAGGATATATTCCACAATACGGTGAACTTGTTGGGGACATGAGTGTTGCGCTCGGAAACCGAATTGATGGGGAATGATAAGAGGGTCACCGTCTGTGGGAAACAGATAGCGCCTCATACGAGTTTGGATGACTCTTTCGAAGAGCTTGCCCATTGCCTTGAGGAGGCTAATGGGGCGATGACTAGAGGGGAGGTTGAGAGGCTTGCCTGGCTTAAGAATACCAATCACAGTTGCCTTTTTCCACGTAGTGGGAAAGTAACTAAGGTTGAAGCAGGCGTTGAAAATAATAGATAAAAAGGTTAACACCTGCTCAGGAAAGTGTTTTAGGGCTTGGTTGGAGATGCCATCCGCGCCCGGAGCCTTTTTAGGCTTAAGTCCTTTGATGAGGGATGAAATCTCATCATTGGACATAGAGATAGGTTCGGAGGCTGTAGGGGTGAGTTCCGGCGGTGGACCTCATCCTCCACTGCCTGGACGTGTGAGGGGTCGACGGGTTGAGAGCTAGGAGAGCATTGTGCGGCAATGCTATCTGCGAAGCACTCAGCTTTTTCCTCGTCCTCGAAGGCAACCGTACCGTCGGGCCGGGAGAGAGGGGGAGTGTGGGTGATAGCGTTTATACGGAGGGCTCTAGCCATCTGTACGCTGTATGAGATGGAGAGATGTTCTATATGAGTTTACTCTTTTCGAGGTCTTGAAATTCAGAGAGGCGGAAACGGAGTTCTCGTTGAAGACGATTGGCCGCGCGCCTTTATTCGGGGGTGGGATATTTTGCTGCTCTCCGGAAAGCAGCTTTTTTGGCTTTTAATAGGTTGCTAATATGTAGGAGAAGCCCACTATTGTTAGCAATCGGGACGACCCTTTCATTCTCCTTAAGGGAGGATTTAATAAGGGAGGAGAGTGAATCGACCGCGGTGTCGATTTTTTCGGGACTGTCTAAGTCCTACGGTAGGGAGTTGGTAGAGTCCTGTGAGTCCAGAGCTTTAGCTAGGGACTCCTTGAATCCCTTCCAATTAGTGAAGGTTTTCGTGTGTGTTGGGGGAGGTGGCTGATGGCCAAGAATGAGGGAGACCGGTAGGTGATCGGATCCTAGACCGTCTAGTGTCTCGATTGCTCTGAGGTTGAGAGAAACTCCTTGGAAAAACGCAAAGTCTAGTACATTGGGGGCGTGATCGGTGTTATCGGGAAAGTGAGTAACACCAGGGGGACTATGGACGGTAATATCAAGAGACTGCGTGATATAGAGCAGTATCTTGCCACTAGGGGACGTAGTACGGCATGTCCATTCAGTATGCTTGGAGTTAAAATCTCCAAACATAATGACTGAATTGCCTAAAGATAAAATGGCCTCAAAATCTTTTTTGAGGGGATGGGTTCCTGAAGGGATGGATGCTATGAGGATGTACTGATGTCCAGTCACAGCTAGCCTGCATACCGTGGCTTCCATGTTGGTAAGCTGCGGAGTAGAAATGGGCGAGCAGTGAAATGTCTTCTTGTAATAGATGGCCGTTCCGCCGCCTCGGCGGTCGGGTCTGTCGTTACGAAGAAGAGAGAAGTTTTTAATAGAAAGGCCTTTAGTGTCTTTAGTTTTGAGATTAGTTTCCTGTAGGAGGAGGAAATCGGCTTCACGATTCCGAAGAAAGAGCTTAAGCTCTGGGAGGTTATTTCACAAACCGCGAATATTAAAGGATACAAGCGATAAACCCTTAGGTTTGATACGACCGTGAGATTTTGGTAGAGCAAACTGCTCTGTCACTGAAGTTAAGTTAATTAAGTTAACTTAACTTACAACGCTAACAGAAGATTATGATGCTCTGAAAGAACGAGGAGGCGTTCTTGAGGTGACTTCGCAGCGCGCAGTTTGCGTGCTACTACAGTGATTTCCCTAACGTCAATATTCCTAATAGCGGAATACAGTGTTTTATAGTCATCAGCTGTGGGCTCTGATTCTTGGGGGTAGGAGGTTGTCCGCGGTGGGTCCGCCTTTTTGGGGCCCCAGGGAAAGACTGGAGGCTGCATAGACTTGGAGAAGCCCGGAAGGGGCCAAATTATGCCCTGAGGGGGCCTAGGGGGACCCTGAGAGGGCCGAGAGAAGCCCTGGATGGGCTGAGAAAGGCCCTGACGGGGCCGTTGGTGGAGGGTCGGGAATGAGCGGTCATTGACCAGCGGTGGAGCTTGCCTACTGGGGCGAGGTTGAGGTGCACAGGGGCAGCCCCTGTAGTTAGCCGGGTGGCCTGTCTGCTTGCACAGGACACATGCGGGCGGGGATTCGGCGTCTTTGGGCCGGGGACACTCCTTGGTGTTGTGGGGTTAGAGGCACTTAACGCACCTGGGTGGGGCGGAGCAGTTGGCCGCCGCATGACCATATAGTTGCCAGCGGTGGCACTGCGCCGGGAATCCGCGCCTATGTGGGGGCTCAACCTTCACTCTCGACAGGCCACACACTGTGCGTACCTGCCGGAAGATGGCTTTTGCCTCCGGCACGTTGGTTAGGATGACAAGGGATAGGCTGAACCTCTTGCCCGTTCTACTGTGCATTTTGTGCACGGCTTCTACGGGGAAACCTTGGGACTTAAGGTCCTCAAGGATTTCCTCGTTGGTGAATTCAAAGGGGACGCCTCGGATGACGGCCCTAACTTTTCGCTCTTCCGGAAGAGCGTAGGTATGGTAAGATACTCGTTCGGCTGTGAATAGCGGAAGTCCTCGATTGAGTTAGGAACGATTTTGATAGATTCCCAGAGGTTGATGGCATGGTTATATTTGATTCCTGCGTCGTAGCGGGTTTTCGATGGTTGGGTAAATTTTGCCTTGTCTCTTAGGAAGACAGGGGGTGGGACTTGCTTCTTGGCAAGGACTGGAGCACAACGAGAGGCTGGTTTGGTCGGTGTGGGGATGTCTATTGACATAAGTGGGATGGCGTCAGCGGCGGGGGCTGCGGGGGCAGAGGCGGCAGCGGAAGCTGCGGAGGTTGTAGGAGCGGCAGGGGCCGTTGAGATAGGGAGGGTGCGTTTTTTCAGGGCGCGTTTGCCGCTACGCCTGCAGTTCCCCGTGGTGAAGGAGGAGTCTGCGGTTCCGTCGGAGTCATAGGACTCCGATGAACCGATGCCAGAGTTGGCGGCGGGCCTCTTCCGGGAGGCCGACGCGGAGGACTCGGAGCGTACTCCATTTCAAGGGGGGCAAAAGAGTTCCTCGTTTCAAGGTACGTCGCGATTACGGGCGGCGGATGGTGTGCCTGAGGGGCAGGGGCGGGGGAGCCTGGGCGGCGATCGCGGCGATGGCGGCGAGGACCGTCTTATTGTTGTTTAAACCATATTGGTTTATGAGGGCGGCGAGGGACTCAGATAGGCTATATGTGGCCATTTTGGGGCAGTAGAGCTAAGCTCGGTAACGATGGGGACGGGTCCCTGTTCGCGGTAGAACAGGGACTTGAACGCGAGACGTACTACGAGACAATATACGTATAACAATATTAACAAAAAAAATTAAAAAGCGGAGGTCAGTCAAACCTCCCTGCCCGAAGACAGGGGGGCAAGAACTGTTAGCGTGAAAGTGACTCACCAGCCTCGACGCTGTTCAGCGTGAGCAAGACAGCGGAGGCGCGAGAGCGAGATAGCACTACCGTACAGGTACGAGAGCGCGGACCACCTGGAGGTGACCGTTCGAGAACGATGCCACTGGCGGAGTGAGCAATGCGTCGACGCTGTACAGCGCGAGCAGGACAGCGGAGGCGCGAGAGCGAGAGAGCACTACCGTACAGGGACGAAAGCGTGGACTACCTGGATGCGACCGCTCGAGAGCGATGCCACAGTCGGAATGTGATTTTTTGTACCGTTAACAGGGAGCAACGTCATATATATATTTGCAAAATATGTTTTCATACGAGGTAATTTGTAACCAGAGTTCGTTAACTTCTATTTCAGGGTCAGAGGAAACTACATTTTTGAAATTATGAGCGTTACGTTCTTTAGTTATAATTTTTTTATAAAACTTAAGTGAAAAAAGAAGTTATAGTCCACCCGATGGCAAGTGGGTAGTCTATGGACACCCGCATTGAATTTCATATAAAAAGAAGGCTGCGTTTGTTGCTGCTGGCGTCGTTTACTCCAAGAACTAAGATGGAATGTAATCGTTCCTTGAGCAGTGTTTTGCCATCCGATTACAATGTGGGTGTCCACAAGACAAGAGTAACCTATATATATATATATATATATATATATATATATATATATATATATATATATATATATATATATATATATATATATATATATGTATATATATATTGATATCCCGGATTTGCCTGGGCAAGATCTAATAATTTATTAAGATCAAAGATAATTGAGTACCATTTATTTTATAAAGTTTTCTTTTTCTTAATCAAAAAGGTTGAAGTTCTTTAGATAAAATATGGCCTAGGTCCCTGTAGAATGGTTAATGTCTTAATAGAAAAATAATCGCCTGAGCTTAATTAGTTTAACATTACAGACTGATACTTCAATTTTATTTATATGATAGATATCTAGACTATTAAAAAGAAATTGCGTAGGAATGAGAACAGTAGCTACCACAAAAAAATGATGATTTTTGTAACCTCACACGTTACATTTTTCCTGATTTGTGGTACTATTGTTTCATACTTTATGGAGTTCACCTATCGATTCGTGTAAGAAACCCACTTGTGCCGCCATTATCTATTGTAAAAATTGTAAGCGCGAATGAATTTCGTTATGAAAAACACTACATGTGATGTTTTGTTTTAGTTTAGTATGTTAAACTTGTGTCAAACTGTCAAACGCTGCCGGTGACTGTTGAATTGTGTGTTTTATTTTTAACGATTTCTATTTCCTACTAACTACAATATCTTCTTCTGATATTGAAAGTGATACCCCCGTTAAGTTTAAAAAGAGGGTGAAAAACGAAGAAAACTAGAAAGCAAATAAAATAAAAAATTCGCGACTTGTGAATGAGCCTTACTATAACTACATGTACATGGATGGATGGATTTGACTGTCAATTGATTACTGTAGTAAGTAGAAATCTTGATTAATATTTACATTGAAGAGTTTAGGTGTCTACACTGATGTTTCTTTCATAACCCAACCTATAACTAGATTTTATTTTCTTAATAATTAACAGTTCGCATTAATTTTGTAACACATGCAGATATAAATGTCTTGAAAAAGTTACTGATTAAATATGTATAGAGATATACAATAAATTTATTTATTTTACCACTAAAATGAACGTGGTACATATCTCGCGAATCTGATCGGACTAAAACCATTCACAAGAAACGAAAAAGAGATTTTGTCCGTCAGAAAGAAAAAAATACACTTTTTATATCAAGGGTCTACACCTTCCGGGACTATAACAGTTTCTAAAATGACCTTTTTAGGTTTACTGCTAGCAAAGTCCTTCGCCTAAGTAAATTAATCGTGATGGGAAAAGTTCCCAAGATTATGAGAGGAGCAGGTACTTCGGAAAATGCTATTCCAGAGACTACAGTAGCAAGATTAAAAATTATAAATATGCTGTTCCAGTCAAAGAAACGCATTACAGCACAAGAATTTTTAAATATCTAGATGAAATACTGAATGTGAAGTTGATGTGTAATATGTTCTTGAAAATATTCCCAGATATGCGTGTTGAATACGAATTCTACCTAAAATTTTTCAAAGAACATTTCAGCGATTCACACTGTGCTCTGTAGGTAAAGCACTCTTCTCCCTAGATCCTCCCTAGGCCTGACAGAATCCCCGCAATCCAAAGCACGGACGTGTGCTATCACCAACGCTGTTTCTACTGCATATCAATGATATGTGGAAAACTGGATGACAGCACAGGCGATGCTGTCTACAACGGCCTTGCTAATATATCTTGGGAAAACGTCACCGAATACTCGAACAAACTTGTGTCTGAATTTGAGATATTGTTGAACAAAGCCTTGGATTGGAGGCTACTAAATCAAGTCCAATTCAATCACTAGAAGACACAAGTTTGCACGTTTACCGAGAAAAACACCCCTTGTCGTATCTCTTCAATTTTAGGGCACTCCCTTTGTTACTTCAGCTAGTATAGGAATCCTCGTCATCGACGTATCGAAGGCCAAACTGGCCACTAAAGAGCTCTTTAGTGGCCAGTTTAGCTCTGCTGAGCATGCCAAGCTCAGCAGCATCTTTATGGAATCAACTACCACCAGCAATTTTTCCGGACTGATACGACTAAGAGACCTTCATGAAAAGAAACTACTGTATTTTTAAAGACTGACAACGCATCTGCAAATCCCCTGGAGTTGCATTTGTTCATGCGCGGTGGTACTCACTTACCATCAGGTGAGCCGGATGCTCGTTTGCCCCCTCTCATATAAAGAAAAATGTCGTAAAAGGCAACTAATGGAATATTAGGTTTATGAATGTGATTGTGATGGACTAGTCATCTAATACTTCTTTCACAATTTTTCATCTCAGCCAATATTTTTTTATCTAAACGTGGCCCGAACTGTTTACTGCTTTTTGACTCCGCCTACCTCTTTACAGTTACAGGCATAACGATATGTATCTATATAAAATTTTTCACACCATTTTCACTGCAATTTAGTAAATTAACTCGCTGTTTTGTCGAGCGTAACTAATTCAAGTAATCTGTGTTAGAAAGAGATGAATCGCAACCTCCACATAGATAAGGCTTTCATTTTGTTAAACATAAGAGCGAAATTAATGATAAGTGACATCTGACAGCGTGAATAACGAAGGCATTATAAAACCCTCATTCGATATATTGTTGGAAATCTCTTCTATACATTTCGTTAAATTGTAAACATTTTTTAGCAAAAATAATAGTGAGTTCAAGAATAAAAAGCAATTAAAAATAATTCCAGTGAACATAAAGACGGTACTTGCTGATGTATTTTTTCTTAAATTGCACAGTCACCCACGTCCGCAATCACGCGCGCATGTCCCCGCGCACGTACGCATGCCTGTATACACTCACGCACGCGTAACTGAGTGTATACACACACGCTTGTACCTACGCAGGAATTGAGTACATCCTCTGTTTTAAAAGTCAGGATTATTTACGTTTAGTTTCTTTTTCCTTTCTGGAGATTTTTTCCGGCAATATAAAAAATGTGCATTTCCCTTCCACCTCATAATTAATATAATTTGCTAAAAATATCGATTACTTCACTCTCTTTGAGGACAATAAAATACGGTCAATTTCCCTTTACAACCTTTTTAAGGAAAAGAAATAAACGAGAAAATATTTTTCTCAAAAAAATTGAAATTAAAAAGATATTAAAAACTAGTTTGCGTGGCCAGTCCGGTAACAAGTAGTCAAATATTTTGCTTTCAAATAATTTCGTAAAAATAGATATTGTAATTGATAATTTCTACCTCAAATTTAAGTTATTTATTATGTACAAATGAGTTATAAGTTAAAAGTTGTTTATTATGAACAAATTGTATTATTAGTAGTATTTTTAGTGTCTCATTTTAAAGTGACAGCAGCTAAAGAACATCGTTTAAAAGTTACTGTAATTCTTGTTACTCTTTTAATATAAACAATATATCGCTTAAGTTTTGTTGTTCTTTTCGGGTTTAATTTTGAATTATTTTGTTGATAATTTAATTTGAGATCTGTATTTAGTCTTACAATTTGATATTTGCTTACTCTGCTCCCTTGATTTTCTATCTTTGTTTTCATTTAGTATTTAAGATAAATAGTAAAATGAATACTCGCAACGCATCGGATGGAGAACCAACTTCATCTTGCGATCCAAAAACTCAAGGCATCCAAGGAGCAGTGTGAGCTGTTACTTAAATAAAGAGATGACAATAAAAAAGGAAATAATGAATATAATTTCAAAAAATACACAGTTTAAAAGTGATATGGTTAAGTTACATAGATACTTTACAGATATTATAAAGGAGAGAGGTCAGCTCCAGGCAACAGTCAATGAGTTCGACCGATGCAAGAAAGAATATGAGAAACCCCTCAGATTAATTAAAGTAAAGTAAAGTAAAGTTACAGTCTACGCGCTGCCCCAGTGCGTGTTGGCGAACTTCACATGTCTTCGAAATATTTTTTTTCTTATTTCTCTGATATGCAGGTTTCCTCCCGATGTTTTCCTTCACCGCCGAGCACGTGGTAAATCAGCACTTAAAATTGCAATTAACAATTTCATTGGTGCCGGCGAGGATCGAACCCGGTTTGCTCGCTTACTGTGAAATTTACAGCGAGCACTAACCATCTGAGCTACCACGGCTCCCAGATTAACTTGCCAGAATTTCATACTCAGAGTCTGTTGAAAGTATGTAATGAGCTCGTAGAAAGTAAATTTATTAAAACGTTGCAACCCTCCACAACAACAGATTTGACTGATGATTCTGCCACATCAAGAACAGCAGAAAGGATTAAAAGCGGTCTAGGTGCGACCTGAAAAGTATACACGACTAACTTAGCAAAGAATAAAAAAATATCATATTATGTTTTAATATTGTATACAATTTTTCATTCGGTACAAAAAAAGGACTTGACCGATTTTGCTCAAAATTTAATGAGGTGTAAGTTACATAATTATGCGTTAAATGAAACTGGTCCCATGTCGATACTATTCTCTGTTTTCGAGATACACGAGGTGAAAATTGAATTCGAACATACATACATACATACGTACATTACTTATCTGTATAATAATTATTTACCTGGTAGTGTTTTATCTGGAAGTGAATTTTCCAACTTTCACGTTTCTAACGTCATAGGTGCTGTTTGCTTAGTAACTGTCATGTCTTTGAGTAGATAAACCGGCTTTGACCTATCTATGGTAACAGTTATCTTTTTGCCCTCTATTAAAATTGAAAAGTGTATGTCTCATTACCTCTCTCTAAGACTTTATATGGGCCTCTGTAAGCTGGTTGCAAGGCGACAGGCATCCTTTTTAAGGAACACGTGTGTATAAATATTCCTTTGTCAGAGTATCGGGAAGCTGACTGAGCTTGTAACTTGATTGCAAATTCTCTGAGACGCACTGTGAAGTCAGGTACATTGAATGTTATGATTTTATTAAAATTAAATATTTCCCCGGGTATTCTGAGCGATTCGCCGTATAATAATTCGACGGATGTTGCTTCGAGGTCTTGTTTGTGGTCGCACCGTATACCCAATAAGACTAGCGGGAATGACTCAGTCCAGCTTAAATTTCCGAGGCATATAATGGTTGCTTTTAATTTTCGATAATATCTCTCTATGATGTCATTACATGTCGGGTAGTAGGCTATTATGTGCTTGTGTTGGAAACCAGATATTTCTGCTAGGATATTTAAATAATGCTCTGCGCTGGATAAGTTTAAGTGGAAGGAGCAGCCACTGTAGAGCTCCAGGCCATAGATAAGAACAGTTTTCCATATGAGGCCGAACCTGCGCCTCGATAATTTCCAGGTGGTCTGCCGGCCTGAAATACTGTCCCGCCCTGCTGAGCAAGCCAAGCTTTTTAGAGGCCAATTTGGCCTTCTCTTCCAAGTGACCACGAAACTACACGTTACTCGACATGTCGACACCGAGGTTTCCGATGCTAGACGAGGCAGCAAGGATAGTGCCTTCAAACTGATAAGATACGATAAAGGGGTTCTTTTTAGCGGTTAATGTGCAAACTTGTGCTTTTGGGGTTTGAATTGGACTAGATTTAGTCACCCCCATTCCGAGACTTTGTTCAGCAAAGATTCTACTTCAGACATAAGTATTTCGCCGTACTCGGAGACGTTTTCTCGAGAAATATTGGCACGGCCGGTAAACAGAGCATCGCAAGTGCTGTTATCCGCATAACAATGAATGTTACTAGCTTGCAACATGTCAACGATATGCAGGAAAAACAGCGTTGGTGATAGCACGCAGCCTTGTGGAACACCAGCAGTAATAGGCTTGTAATCGGAGTATGCACCGTCTACTAACCCTGACTATTTATATTATTTGTGTGTCAGAGTCGAGGCTACATAAATCTATATCAGAAGACACAGAAATTCCAAAATAATACATATAGCAATAACTCGTTCCTAATAACGTTATCAAAATTAGCTAATGTCGTTATCAATTAGTATTCTGTTTCGTTACATTGACCTCATTTAGCAAGCTTGAATGAATTACCATTTGCAGCAAAGCCTTTGTGTAATGTATCTTTATTTGTTTAAGCAACCTCATCTTAAGATGTATAATATATCAATTAATATAAAACAAAGAAATATATTTGACGACTCCGTGGCGCAGTGGCTTAGCAATGAGTGGCTGCGCTGGGGGTCGCGGGTTCGAATCCCGCACGGAATAAGTATTTGTATGGCCTACAAATAGTTGTTCCGGGTCTGGATGTTTGTCCTTGTGCAATTTATGTTTGTAAACCGCCCCCATGATACAAGAGAAAATCTTAGTGTGTGGGTAACGTTTTTTTAAAAAAAATATTTGCAAATTAAATAGATGCATGTTATGAAAATATAATAAGAATTAAATTTACATTTTTGAAGGTATTGGAGTATATGAATTATGAAAAACTATCAGTATTATTACTGACTGTTCTAATAAAACTATAAAATAAAATGACAACGAAACGCAAAATCAATTCTAAATAACCGATATCTATGTATAGCAAAGGCATTATTTTCTTTAAATATGGAACGGAACCACAGTTCATATGAATTTAAATAACTGATTTTTATAGTAAAGGTGTTACTTGCGTTTAATCTTTCAATATAGAAGACTTTAAGTCCCTTTAAAGTGGTCACCATAAATATGAATTCCTTTTTAAATATAACTTTTACCAATCACAACACTTCAAATCTGCTAGAGGTTATCGGTAGTTCACTGTTGAACATAGTCCTCCCTACAGATTGCGTCGTTAGCTATAGTTGCCACGGCTGCAGGTGGGTTGGTGAACACAGTTTTTTTAGTTGGAATGTATGTTATTAGGTAGACGATGCTGTTTGTTTCCTGTTGTCGCCTCTTACGTCCCCTGTGGACGAAAGGGAATATCCCACGCTTGTCCAAGACGGATGTACTAAGACTTTTCCCCACATAAAATCTCGTGTTATCTCTTGCAACGATATATGTATACGACCTTATAGAAAAAAAAAACGTCAATTTAAGAAATGCTTACAGGTACTCTGTCTCTCTCTATCTCTCCTCTCTCTCCCTAATACACACACACACACAAACGCGCGTGCGCTTATGCTCGCGTAGACACACACATACTCCCTTTTGCCCTTTTTTCACATAATGACAACAGCAAGAAGCAGATATGGAGGTAATTATTATCTAATTTGATTAAGCGATAGTCAACGTTTATAATTAAGGTCGGTAATTTTTAGACATGAGGTAAAATAAAATACTGGGAATCAGAGAAGCAATGAAGATAATTGAAATCGTGACCGATTTATTAAAATGGTATTGATTTTTCTTTGAGGCAGTTGCTTAAAATTTTCTTCCAAACTGTTTTTAACATTTTAAAAGTGGGTGTAAAGCCTAAAATAGTTTACCACTTTCTTACAAAACTTACTAGATAATATTTTATGTAGCAAATGTTTTATACGTGGTAGATCCACGCTGCAACTATATAATGGCTGTTACGCAAATGGGTCGCCTCGACCGAGGATGGACGACTCTCTCACAGAATACCAGCGTAAAATAGTAGCTTTACGCAACCGTGTCATTTTATTTTCTAAGATGATTTCCAGTAACAAGATCGTAGAAATTCTCTTTTCAATTAACACTTTTCATTATCCACATTCATTTACTTCAGAGTTTTTGTGCTCACTTGTTTAAGACACTGTAATTTTGTATCAATTTTTATACTCGTAGTAACGTAAAAAATAATTATGAAGTAATATTTAAAATAAAGTCTTGTCGACCACCAAGTATAGCAGTAATTTTCTGCTCAAAGCTTACCATATTACTCAATTTTAATATTTTGGATCATTTTCTTTCATCTAGTTCGTATAATTTTAACTACACTGTGAAATTCAAAGCGTGTATTTGACCCCTAAAAGATTATAGAGACAAATTTTAATATTTAAATTTTTTATCTTGTTTTATAATGTAATATCGCAGCTTTATTAGATATTTTACTTATTTTAGCTTGTATTCTTTCATAGTCAGGAAGGAATTACATTTTACTTTTAACATCTATACCTATAAATAAAATTTAAGCTTCGAACTGTAATATCGAAAAACTGTCTTTTGTTGGGTTGAAGGGTTATTGCATACCATTAAGTCATGAACAACAATTTTTTAAAGTTTTTGTCTCTTGTTTTACCTGTCTGTATCTGCTTCGTCTAATAAAACTAAAAGTAATGGCTAAACCCATTGAGATGAAACTTTCCAAACATACAAATAAAAAATAAAAATATAAATTTCTTCGCAACCTTCCGCTAACTAAATACAATGATGTGTCTTACCTGGATTGAAGAGCACCTCCCGCCCTCCCTCAATTGCCTGCACTAACTCCGTCACCACTAGTCCCAGCACCACTACTCCCAACACCACTATTCCAGGTAAGATACACCATCGACGATAATACGACACGTGTTTCGCCTCTACACGAGGCATCTTCAGGTAATGTTGACTCTACGGCGGCTGACCATTAACTTTACTTTAGCGATCAGCCGCCGTAGAGTCTACATTACCTGAAGATGCCTCGTGTAGAGGCGAAACACGTGTCGTATTTCCCAGGCATACATCTTGCAGTTGTATGCTTGGGTTGGAATTTAATTTAATTTGTTTTAGGATCCCAAGCAGATGGTAGCACCCAGCCATCTTCGCTATTGAAATTAGGATATTTTTTGATTTCAATAGCCTCGCGAATCATCCTTGGAAGGAATCGATGTTCTTTAGCGAGGATTTGTGGTCTATCAAATCTGATGTAGTGACGGGGGCGATCCTGTACGTGTTCACACACTGCAGACTTCCCGGAGCGTCGATTTTTCACATCAGCTATATGTTCTTTAACGCGGGTTTTAATTGATCTTTTAGTTTGTCCTATGTAGGAGAGACCACATTCAAGATCAAGCTTGTACACTCCTGCATCTTGCAGAGGGACGTTACACTTGACTGATGGTAAAAACTGACCAATCTTCTTCGGCGGCATGAAGTATGTTTTGATGGAAGCGCGCTTCAAGATTTAATCTATGGTAACCGCGGTTAACTATGACATCTGGACGTTGAACATCTCAGTTCTTCCCGTGACCATGGGTGCTGTAAAGCTCTCGAAACGTCGGGTATTTAAAAAAGTTAAATATACAGGATAAGTTCCGTAAAAACTAGTATTATTTCAATACTAGTGAGAATATTTTATCGTACCATGAAATAATTTTATCATCATTGGTTCTTAATATGTCACCAAAATTTCATATTATTTGTAAATTCCGAATTGAGTATAAAACGAATTATATAATTCCATTGCATACATACATTCCATTCCATTATAATTCCATTTCATACGTGGTAGAGCCATGCTGCAGTTGTAGCACGAATGGGTCGGCTCGACCAAGGAAGGACCACGCTCTCACAGATCACCAGCGTAAAACAGTAGCTTAATGCTGCTGTGTTTCGTATGGTGAGTGTAGAGAACCGGAGACTCATTTTACTGGAAACGAGGCATTCCATCTTATTCTACTAGGTGACAAAGCATCTGTATTTTGATGCGTATTTGAGGATAGATATAGATGTCTATGGGCCCTAGCAACCACTTACCATCAGGTGGACTGTGTGCTCGTTTGTCACCCTACCCTATAAAAAACATTGGGGTGAAGATAATAAAAACATGTTAAAAATCTATTTTTAATAAATAAATAAAACTTCCCAGCAGCTTTACAAATGAATGAAACAATTGATTAAAACAAATTAATAGTTTTTATTAACTTATTACCTGGACATAAAACAATCGGAGCAAAAAATTATTTGCGAACAAATTTTTATATTTTTTAAAGGATGTAGCAAGGGGGGGCAAAAGAGCATACGGCCCACCTAATGTTAAGTTACTACCGCCTCCCATGAACAATTACAACACCAGCGGACTTGCAGGTGCCTTTCTGGCCTTTTAGAAAGGAATAAGCTCTTTTATTTAAGGTCCCTAATTCATATTGATCAGGAAAAAATGCCTGTGGTAAACTATTCCATAGAAAGGTCGTACGCGGAAGAAAACTCCTAGTAAAACGTACGTTGGTGAACCGCCAAGCATCCAGATGGTGTGTATAGTATCAGGGGTTTTGATCCGTTGTGCGCTCATTAAATTTGGCGGCTGGGATTAATCTGAACGATTCCTCAGAGCACTCTCCGTGATAGATGCAAAAAGAAAATGCAAAGTAATGCAACATCTCTTCGCAGCGCCAGTGAACCGACCTGATCGGAAAGGACTCGGTCATAGACGATTCGAGCGGCTATATTAAAATGATTATCAGTGAAAGGGACTACTTCAAATGTATGGCTAAATTTCTTTTTATGTATGGTGATATTTTTTATATAATACGAACGTCATTCTGCCATACTCAAGAGAGTCAATAAGTAATGATTTGCTAATCAAGTGGTTCTCTAAGTGCATAAAATACGAATAAGAAGAAAAAGAAGTGGGAAGTTGATGTAATGAACTGAGTAAAGACGCAGGAAGTCGGTGGATGCAGGTGGCTTGGGACCTTGGTTTTAGGGATACCTTAGGACAGAGAATCGCAATGGGCTGTAATAATAATGATGTTGATGAGTATGTTCTGCTTGTTGGGATTTATTATAGAATTAATAAGGTCACATGATGCTTTGTTATGCGCTTTCAAAGTCTAAAGAAATTATTTTTTTTGACTTCCTTAAAATAGGCTTTTGCTTATTATTGAAAGTCTATTTATACTTTTATGGGTTTGTGTGTTTTGTCTTTTGTGGTTTGCGATTGTAACATAAAAACTTTAATCCACTTTTTTCATCCTTAGCTACGGAATTTATTCGTCAAATAGTTATGAGACCTATCCCTAAAGTATAGCCTATAAAAATAATCACTAAAGTCTTGAATTTAAAAATACTTAACCAATACATCCCATTAATTTTGTGTGAATTTAGGTTCATAACAAATTAAAGTTACTAGTTACTTAAAAACCGATTACGTAACCGGTAACTACGAGAACTAAAATGTTATTTATATACATAGAAGTAATATGCACTTACGTAATAGAACAGCTATTTCAAACAAAAAATGTGCGCTAATCTGTGTTCGCGCGGTTTGTTTTTATCATAGAATAAACATAGGTAGAATGACCCGTAGGTAATAGTAGATTGTATTGTTAAATAGGTAAATTATGTCGAGAACAATATTTAAATTTTGTCATTTATTTTGTATATTATATTTGCTTATTTAATATAATATAACGTAATATTATATTACAATTACATTTCAATGATATTTTTATCTGAATATTTTATATATAATCTGTGTCAAATATAAAAAAACATACCAAATGTATATTTAACAAAAGTTATAAACGTAACATTTAAATTACAAATATATTTATTTAAATTAGAATAAGAGTTGTTCATAATAAATGCTGGGTACGCGAGAGTTAAAAATGGACGAATTTATTCCACTTTAACCTTGAAGTCGAAACCTAAAAATAAAATAAAAGAATAATAAGCAGATTTAAATATGAAAAATTTTAGTCTAATTATAATAACCTATACAATATGTAACATAATTAATGCACATCTTGGAAGTAGTTTGTTCAGAATCGTTTACTGAATCGATTCCTATCATTTTTAATATAGGTAATTTTTTGTCCCAAAAATAATTAAAACTACGTAAATTACAGTCACACTTAATCTGTACAGTCAAGAAAACTGAAATAGACCGTAACTTAATGCTGCGCTAATCTGTGTTCGCGCGGTTTGTTTTTATCATAGAATAAACATAGGTAGAATGACCCGTAGGTAATAGTAGATTGTATTTTTAAATAGGTAAATTGTGTCCAGAACAATATTTAAATTTTGTCATTTATTTTGTATATTATATTTGCTTATTTAATATAATATTACATAATATTATATCACAATTACATTTTAATGATATTTTTATCCAAATATTTTAAAAGGTATCTATGGCAAATATAAAAAAAAACATACTAAATGTATGTTTAGCATACCTTATTAATATAACATTTAAATTACAAATATATTTATTTGAATTAGAATAAGAGTCGTTCATAAATTCATAACGAATTTATTCCAGTTTGACTGATGTGGAAACCTAAAAATAAAATAAAAGAATATTAAGCATATTTAAATATTAAAAATTTTAGTCTAATTATAATAACCTATACAACATGTGACATAATTAATGCACATCCTGGAAGTAGTTTGTTCAGAATCGTTTACTGAATCGATTCCTATCATTTTTAATATAGGTAATTTTTTATCCCAAAAATAATTAAAACTACGTAAATTACAGTCACACTTAATCTGTACAGTCAAAAAAAAAACTGAAATAGTAACTTAAGGCAATAAGACTTTTAAGAACGCAGTTTTATTTGTATTATTGCTAATTCTGTCATTCAATAAAAATAAAGAAAAATGAACTTTATTTCAAGCAAGTTAAAGTCTTTGCGTTCATGGATTTGTACTGTGACCACAACATGCTTCCGGAATTAGTACGAATAACTAATTTGATAAATATCAGCGCATAAAAATGTTTAACCAAAAATTCAGTGTATGTAACATAACATAAACACTCACGCCTGTCACCCAGAGGGGTAGGCAGAGACTACGGACTTCCATTTGGCACGATCCTGACATACCTCTTTCGCCTCTTTTACATCCATATATCTACGCATACATGCTCGTCGGTTAAGGGTACTTCTAACGTGGCCCATTTTCAAAATATCACCAATTTGGTCGATAAACTTTTTCCTAGGGCGTCCCTTCCCGACTCGGCCGTTCACATCTGCCATATAAATTTGCTTTGTCACTCTTTCCTCATTCATTCTTTCCACATGACCAAACTACCGAAGCATTCCTTTCTTAATCCTGGTCACAACATCATCTTGTATGTATTATGACTATAACATAATTTACTAATTATGGTGTCTGAGGGTGTGCGTTAATTACATATGGTATATGTTTTACAAAAAAAATGTGTATAATAATATATTGGTCCTATACTTAACGTATCGCATCTGAACGTATTAATTTCATAACCTATATTCCATGACACGAGATGGGATTAGGAATAATTTGTTTTATTATTAATCTATAATAATTTTTTATTGATTAAGTATCTTATTAACCGATGTAAAGTAATTCCTTGGTTTTTACTGACATTTCTTGAATTATTTGTGCAATATCTAACTACACACGGCGGCATATTTTTATGAAGAGATTTTTTTTAAATCAACACAACATGTGACAACTCTACAAGCGCCTAGCGAGTGACTGATTAAAGTGCGGTGTATGCACCGCAGTTGAGTAGAACAGAGTAGCTGAATACAGTGTCGTCTCTAGTACGTAGTACATAAATTCTATACAAGTTAGTTCAATCCATCCAAAAAGTAAGTGAATACTATAGTTGTCTATGGGATGTTTTCGACAAAAAACTTGAAATTTTTATGTTAGCAGTAAAAGGGGTCATCTTTTCTCGACACTCATTACACAAAACACTGAGGCACAATGCTGCTATTTTACGCTGACATTTTACTAAAGCGTGGTCCTTTTTTGGTTAGATCGACAGTACAGTTGGTATGGTTAGAACGATTTACAGTTATAATACAACGTATTTTTACTACGCAACTTTTACATAATTTGTATAAATATGTAAGAATTTCTTATACTTACGCGAACAATACGTTACGTTTAAATTTACTTATTTGTAATTATTTATAAAATTATTTATTTAAAAATAAAAATATACGTCTTTATTTTCGCGTAAACAACAAAATTTGTTTATTCAAAAATACTCTGCTAACAGTAAATTCGCTGACATAAGTTATATATAATCACTATTGGTGGTAATGTCGTATCCTTTCCAGGCCAGTAGCTTGAAAACGTCTTCTAATGCAGCGGTTAAGAATTTCTGGGACATAACATCACCATGTCTTACACCTCTCAGTAGTTGGATAGGCTTCGTATCTGGTTCTGACCCCGGATAGCTATCGCAGCCCTACTGTACGAGCACTTCAGCACTTCGATATACCAACAATCTACTTGACACTGCTGAAGGGACTGTAGCACCGCCCAAATTTCGACGGAATCCATGGTTTTTTCATAGTCCACATACGCCAGGCAAAGTGGCAGATAGAACTCTTCGCTATTCTGTAAAATCTGCTACAGGGTCTACATGGTCTATGGTACTGAAGCATTTTCGGAAGCCGGCTTGTTGGGGAGGCTGGCAATCGTCGAGTCTGCGTGGGAGACGATTCGTAATGCTCTCGAAAACAGCATTTAGACGCGTCTAAGAAGAGAAATCGGTCTGCTGATCTTCAAGAGAGCGTCGTCACCTTTCTTAAATAACAAGACAACCGCAATTCTACTGCACACCTCCACAGTAGTGCCACCATTGAAGGTGGCAATCAAGGGCTTCTTAAGGACTTTAAGTATTGGTTTTCTATCCGCTTTAAGAAGCTCCGCTGTTATTCTATCCTCGCCCGGGGCCTTGTCGTTTTTAAGATGCTCTAGAGCCATTCTAATCTCGCTCAGACTGACGTCCGGCATATCATTGGAATTCTTCGCAGAAAAAGATTTTTTTAAATCCTTTACTTACGTTAGTTTTTACTGCGGTATTCCACTTCTGAGATGTGAATATAAGACGAATTATAGGACAGGAATAAAATAAGTGTACATAAAATTAAAAACTTGTTCCTATGCTACTGTTACAGTTAGTTAATTTTACTGATTTTACATATGAACATATTGATATTTGTAAATTAGTTAAATTCATCGAAAAAAATTGTTATATATAATTAGTCAAAATTTGCACGCCTCGACAAGGCAGAATGTATAGGAACTTTCATGATTTAATAATACTATTGTAATATCTACCTACATTCTATGCAAATAAATAGTTATGAATTATGAATTATGTATATTTTCTTGTGGCGTTAGTCGTCACGTCATATAGTCGCACGCCGAGACACTATCACAATTACAGTGAACATTTCACTATTGAATTAGCACTTACATAGATTAAACACTACGTGTCTAAACCTAACGACTGTTGCTTTACGAAAAACCAAACTAAACAGTGCTATCAACTATATAATTTAAATGTACATATTGCCACTTTACATCACCCTCACTCAATGTAATTACATTTCAAATAACAAAAGAAATCTGATACAAAGTGTTCCTTTTAGAATAAAAAATAACTATTGTCTAAGATAATATTTGACAAAAACACATTAATTGCTTTCTAGGCCACACTTCGTAATACATTTCATAAATAACTCTCTAGTTAGAGGTTTTGAAAGAACATCAGCTGGTTTGTCACTAATTTACGCTTATTGTACTACGTCTTATCAGATCTTTAATAAAAAGTTTAATAAAATTGATAGTTATATGAATTGTATAACAATTTCACTGGAATTTAACAAATTAGCCCGCTGTGTTGCCAAGCGTAACTAATTCATATAATCTGTGTTTAAAAGAGATGAAACGCAATCTACTCATAAAATATATAGTACCCATTTTATTTAACATGAGAGTGAGATCATGATGTGACATCTGACAGCGCTCATAACGAAGGTATTATGAAACACTAATTTAAAATATTGCTTTAAATATGTTCTAATACATTTAATTAAATTGTAAAAATTTCATAATATACATTGAATTTATTAGCAAAAATAATAGTAGAATAAAAATAGAAGGAATTTAAAATAATTTCAACGAACGTAAAGACGGTACTTGCTACGTTTTTTTTTCTTAATTTGCGTACTCACGCACGCCTGCATGCACCCACGCATGCACAACTGAGTGTATGCACACGCGCTAGCCACCTACGTACGAATTGAGAACATTCTCTGTTTTATAATTTAGGATAATTTTTCCTTTGTTGAGAACTTTTTCTGCAATATGCAAAATTGTACAAAAGCCCAGCTTGTTCATTTACCTTCAACCTCCTAATTAAAATAATTTGCTAAAAATATCGATAACTTCACTCTCTTTGATGACATTAAAATACGTTCAATTTCCTTTCACCTCTTACGTATTACGTACAAAAATAAACGAAAAATTTATTTTTCGGAAAAAATGAAACTGCTATAACTGAAAAAATATTAAAAATTTATTCGATATTTTGTTAGAATATATTTAAATTATATAAAAATAAAACCTTGATAAAATATGTTATTATGCAAAAAAAACATGTTTTGTATAGTGAGTAAATACTCTATAATCTTCGAAAATACATATATACATATACATACATAAACACTCACGCCTGTCACCCAGAGGGGTAGGCAGAGACTACAGACTTCCATTTGGCACGATCCTGACACACCTCTCTCGCCTCCTTCACATCCATACACCTACGCATACATGCTCGTCGGTTAAGGGTACTCCTAATTTGGCCCGTTTTCAATAAATCGCCAATTTGGTCGATAAATTTTCGCCTAGGACGTCCCTTTCCGACTCTGCCATTCCTTCTGCAACATAAATTTTCTTTGTCACTCTTTCCTCATTCATTCTTTCCACATGACCAAACCACCGAAGCATTCCTTTCTTAATCCTGGTCACAACATCATCTTGCAAACCACACTCTTCTCTTATTACACAATTTCTTACCCTGTCATTCAGATCAGCCCTAACATACTCCTTAACGACCGCATTTCTACTGCGTTTATTCTACTACCGTGCTTCTTCGAAATTACCAGCGTCAAATACCAGTTTGATGCTGCTGTAATTTGTATGGAGGACGTAGAGGCCCTTTTATTAGTAACAAAGCATTCTATCTTACCGGTGATAACGCATCCACATTTTAATTTTTAATCGTGTATATAACATGTAGGTATGTATGGAGCACATCATCCAGTTACCGTCAGTTTGACTGATGGTGCGTTTTTTTAAAAGGATAAGGGTGACAAACGAGCACATATTCTACCTCATGGTGAATTGTTGCTGTGTCCCATAGATATCTACCTTTATCCTCGATTGCAAATCAAAATACAGATGCGTTGTCACCCGTGAGGACTAAGATGGACTACACTTTTCCAGTAAAAATGGTCTCCGGTTCCCTACACTCAAAATTAGAAACACAGCAGCATTGGGATTCTAATTTACAATGGTATTCTGTGAGAGCACGGTCATGGTGAGCCCCAGTCGATCTGATTAATTCGTGCTACAACTATATAAATATGTTTGACAGCCTTTTTCAATAAAAATGATGGAGATAAACCCAAACATTTAAGCGGTTTATGTTTATTGTATACTAGCTGTGCCCACGACTTCGTTTGCAAAGAATTTCAATTTTTTGAAGTTTTATTTCTTGGGACTATTAATTATAGTTTATAAACTACATTACTGTTTCAATACAAACAATAAAATATTATTTACTTACCGATAATACTAGTATTCGGAGCAATTTCGTCATTAAGCGAATTAAGTGCATGGAAGATTTCAACACGGAGGATGTCCGTTTAATATTATATTTAAATGAAACTAAGTAACGTAGATATTCACTAACATAATATGAAAAAGAAACTGAAAATGGGTTAACAATTATACAATTTTATAAAAAAATAAGGAGGGAACGACAGTTCGTTTGCTGTGTTGTAGCGGTGTAAATGAATCCATCACATCTTTACGTGTACCATCACAACTAGAGGTGTAGTAAGAGGCGACTACCAAAAAATACCCAGACTGCTTATTCGTATCCAGACTGGTAAGTTATACTCACACTGGCTAGCAACGTCAAAGCTACGAGATGTATTGTATTGCGATCGTTATTTTGTCTACAAACCATAAAAATTACTATAAATCACTCCTGAAGTGAAGAACTTTTGGACCTTTATGGCCTTGTTAATTATCATTGTATATGTTTAGGTGTTACGTTTCAATCGAATTTGTGGGATAAAACACTTCCTCATCTACATCATAACCAATGTTAAAATCTGTATCTAGCACATTATTTTAAGAAAAAACTAATTTTAACAGTTTAACATTGTAAAGATTTAGAACCAAGTGAAGAATCAGCGAAACAAACTAACATATATAGTCATCACATATACAGTCTATAAAAGTCTACTGCTGAACATATGCCTCCTCCATATGCTTTCTTACAGGGGGAATTTTCTTATAAAATGATTTTTTTATTAAATAATAAAATAATATAAAAAAATCAGCAACAGTAGTGAAAAATTGCGATAAATTCTGGCCATTCCAAATACCTCTCAGAAATATGAAGATGAACATAAGTCTCTACTATAGATAGTGTCACAGGGTGAAATTTGCGATTATTGCCATGCTTGGCAAGCGAGTTAGCAGTTGCAGTTTTTAATTTTAGTAGTTATTAGGAAGAAGCTGCTGCCCATCTCCTGGTTTATTACCCTCTGTCACCTCTTATGACAACCATGGGATGCTATAGTATGGATGTTGTTACGTCACTACACGGGTAAAAAATTATACAACTTAAATCTTTAATTTGATTAATTTGTTTAATTTGATTGATATTCTAGATATACATCACAACGTTTTTACGATTTATAAATAAAAGAAAAACATAATAAGTAATAGTTATTATTATAATTCATTCTTTGTGAGAAAACCAAAAAGCATACAATAATCACTTCGTTTTAGGGAAAACAATAACATTCCTTTATGTTAAACTCGTGTGAAGCTTAATTAAACCTACAAAAGTTCTCAAACTTGGAAAGATATATTCGAATTTGATAATTTTAACTTAACCATTAGCCGGGTCCACACCGGACGATCCAATGCGCTCCAATCGCGCGCAGCAATAGCGCGCTCCACAGGCGCGAGTGATGTGGACGTGCCTCGTGCATTCCAAGCTGCGTACTTGGATCATGCACTCGTTGCTGCGAGCTATCCATTTGTTCTCGGTTTTATATAAAATTTCATGGATATCGATCCAGTAGTTTTTGCGTGAATCTTGAATATACAGACAGACAGACAAAAATTTTAAAATCACTAATTTGGCTTTGTACCTTTACTAAGTCCCCTGGACTGGTTTTTAGGGTTCCGTAGTCAACTAGGAATCCTTATAGTTTCGCCATGTCTGTCTGTCCGTCTGTCCGTCCTTGCTTAATCTCTGTGACCGTTAGCGCTAGAAAGCTGAAATTGGTACCAATATGTGTATCAATCACGCCGACAAAGTGGTAAAATAAAAATTGGAACAAAATGTTTCATTAGGGTAGCCCCTCTATATGTAAAGTGGGAAGTGATTTTTTTTTTAATTTCAACCCTAACGTGTGATATATTGTTGGAAAGGTATTTAAAAATGAATAGGGGTTTACTAAAATCATTTTTGATAATGTCAATAATTTCGGAAATAATCGCTCCAAAAGTAAAAAAGACGTGTGGCACTCGGAGACTGCCGCGGTAAAGCAATCTATGCAATGCAATGCAAGTCAACTTATGCAATTATAATTAATTATTTATTTTATTTATGCGGTTAAGTCTTTGATATTAAATCAAGTTACACTTTTTGAGCGTGGTGACCGATAAGAAAACAATTTTTTTTCTCTTATTGTATAAATGAGAAGTTAATATTGTTTAAAATATTTTTAATATTTTACAATACATGTAGGTTATTCAGGAATTTTTATCATTCAGTTAGCAGCTAGTGTACACGCATACGACTAGTCGCACGCACACAAACACCGTGCCGAAGTCTGCCGAGTGCCGAAGTCTGCCGAACTGAAACGACGTTAGACGATGCACGGCTTTCAACGCCACACCTCCGTGCCCGTCGAAGTTTACCGATAATCTGACGTCATACGACGTAATTCAAATAACTGCAAAACCAAACATAATATCTTAATTTAACAAAAATAGCCTTTCACAAAAATGAATCTAGTTAAGTATAGAGTAATTTTGTACAGATTAGGTAAATAGTTCGCACTCTTCCTTAAGATAGTGATCATAAAAAGTAAACTCGCAGTGAGAGCACAAAAACTCAACACGATCAAGTAAATAAATTATATTTTCGGAGTTATTCATGTCAGCAACAATACGCCACAGTCTATTGTAGAAATTAACAACCCATTGGCAGTCATTGCAGTAAAACCTTATATTAAAATGAGTTTCTTCCCAAGGTCATATTAGATTATTAGTCACAATATAAGAAAATGAACTTCTATTAAACCTGTCAATATCTACAATTAGTACTTATTTACAATAGTAAAATAAATGTTAATATAGTCAATCTGTAATGTATCACGGCTGGGGAATCCTAGATATTTTTTCGTATTTAGTAAAAGAATAACTAGTTGATAAATTAATCATGATATATATCTTTTTTTTTTCGCCGGAGACTAAAATGATATTGCTTTTTTTCGTAACTGCAGATTCTGTGGATTTATTTCATTATTTTGAACAATATACGAAACTTAAGTGACTAAAATTAAATCTAATCTGAACCAGAATCATAAAAACTGTATTATTCGCGCTAAACGAATCTAATAAAGATCTGTTATTTTTGTCTCCTGCGAAAAAAACAGACTATAGGAATCTATCGAATACCTACATAAACAAAATATCACCTATAAATAAAATATTACGAAGCGGAATTACTAATAAGAGTGGAAACGTCACACAATACAAAGGAATTGCATTAAGACGATGTCGTTGAGAGCCGTGGTAGCTCACATGGTTAGCGCTCGTTATAGGTATCACAGTACGGGAGCAACCCGGGTTCGATCCCCACTGGCGCCAATGAAATTGTTGCGTGCTGATTTAGCTATCAGTTGGAAAGTCTGTTTTTCTGGGCCGTTTTGTTTTGTTACACTGACATCTCGCAAGTCACCTAGGGACCTAGGAGGTTGTCGGTTGCTTATTTTTTATTTTTCTTTAAAATTTTCGTCGGTAAAATAACATATTTATAAAAGTAAAAAAAAGTAAAGTTACAGTCTATATACGTCCCACTGCTGGGCACAGGCCTCCTCTAATTTATGAGAGGGTTTTAAGGCAAGGAAATGTCCACCACGCTGCCTCAATGCGTGTTGACGAACTTCACATTTCTTCGAAATATATATTTTTTAATTTCTCAGACATGCGCTACCAGCATGCGACGACGCGGCCCGCGCCTTGACGCCACTTGCGTTTGCCGTGCTTTGTCTCGTCACAGAGTGGCGAAATCACAGTAATATAGGTATTTTATAAACAGCACCTGTCTAATATTATGAAATATGTAGATAAAACTTAAAACTTACCTTGATAAATGTATACCCTTTTGTTTTTAATATTTTTTTAGACCTCTCTTCAATCGTTTCTGCTTATTCCCCATGTTTTACAAACTAAACTTAAACATTAATAAAACTGTACAATTAATAAAACTATAAAACACTACTATTAAACAAGAATCAGAAAAAACCTACTCCACTATTAACATAATTAAATTTTTGCAGTAATATTTTACGATTTTATTTCGTAGTGCTGAGCTCTCGCAACGCGGCGTACGTCCACCTAGCAACACGATGCGCCCCGCACTGAATTCGTGGACGAATGCGGGGGTGATATAGACGCAGTATTTAATCGGGACGCATTTTTAATTTATTATCATAAAAATAATACATATTTCTAAAAAGTAACCAAACCAAATTATTTTATTTTGTATTGCAAAGCAGTAGATATTTTTTTTATATTCCTTTGATAAACAATGAAGGAGTAAAGTGGTTTCATCTCAACGATTTGGAGGTGATTTGGGTATTTTTTTATTTATTATGTGACACCGATAGAAAAATTATGGCTAAACCAAATTACGTGTCAGATCATGTAGATTACTAGCTATTTTTTTCATATGTAATTTCTCTGTAAGTGTCGATGAAAAGTTGGTTCATCTGCATGCTTTTTTCAAGCTTTTTGCGAGAGAGCAGCCTTAATAAGAAATGCACTTTGTTCATTCATATTCAAAATTTCAAAACACTTCGACAAAGACAACAAAGACGGAGGAAAAGAAACGACGTTAGACCATCGTTAGACAATGCACGGCCTTCAAGCCACACCTCCGTGCCCGTCAAAGAGCGTGAGGTTTTTTTCGTTACGAAATTTCTGGATTTTCCCGCACTCAAGGCCCGCGATAGAAGCTATGCAATAGCTTAAAAACAATGTGTCCCCCCCCTCTAACTTTTGAATCATAAGTTTAGAAAATATGAATAAAATCTGAAAAGTAGAACTTTATAAGGACTTTCTAGGAAAATCATTTTGAACTTGGATGGAAACAACAGTACCCACTACCGGGAGCAGTTGCAGGAGCGCGGAGCGCTGCTGGAGCGCGAACATAATGGATACCCACCTTTAAACTCATAAGTGGGAACACTTATTGTGACGGACGGGAAACTACAGAACCCTACACTGAGCGTGACCCGAAACACTCTTGGCCGGTTTTTTTAAAGAATGTTTAATTAATTTTTAAGAATGACAGACACGACTTTTCTACAGATTTATTATATGTATAGACTAGTACTACTACCAACTTTTACAAACAAATTGGCCTGCACCACTCCTGACTTTGCTCTCTATCTTTTTTTTCTTTATATAAGAGGAGGCAAACGAGCATTCGTATCACCTGATGGTAAGTGTAGCCACTTACCATCAGGTGAGCAGGGCTCACTGCCCATGTACAACTGTTACACTAGGAATTGCAGAATTTGAACACTGTTTGTGAAGTTTCATCACAATCGGTACAGAAAAATATTTTACGATTTAAAATAATAACTTATTCCTTACGGCTTTAAGACAAAGATGTAAATTTTGGACTTAGAAGTGTGAATTTGGGACAGTAAACTCCTCTTAAAACACTAAAAAAAAAAATAGAACAAAAACTACTTGTTTTAACCAGGTTGATTCAGCCTGAATATACTCCACGGCAGCTTTAAGCCTCATTACTTGCGAGGGAAACCCTTATCTCCTGAGCTGTAGCTCTTCAACTTGTGTTTTAATGTTTTCAAATAACATTTTACATTTTAAGCAAGGGTTGTTTACTCGTGTATATTTTTTAAGTTATAAGACGTTATGTGCGAGGAAATGAAATTTGGTCACGGCAGCCAGTATCGACAGAGTCTGGCCATCTGCGCAGGTCAGAATTATATTGAACAAATGAGTGCACAAGAACATGTGCACTCTCTCTTCCCATAATATCTAAACCGGTGGGGCGATAATCTGATACGACCGGAGAGAGGTCAGACGCAGTACCAACGGCTTTACGTGCTTTCCGAGACACGGGAGTGATAAACAGTAAAATTGCTTACTCAAGGCTGCTACTAACAATTTCTTAACAGATAACTCCAAAAAATTACCGTGGTTCGACCCGGGTTTTGAAACCGAGACCTATAGATTAGCAATCGCGCTTACAGCCATTAAATCAATGAGACGGTCAGAGTGATAGATGTTAACATATACATATGACAGATGTTAACATATAATAATATGATATACCATATTTCGTATATGAAAATAAAACAAACAACAAATTAATGATAAGCCAGAGGTAATTCTAAACAGCTGCTCAAGTGAATAATTATTCCTTTGTGTTTTTAAAATAGCTTCATTAGAGACAACAATATTATCTTAATTTAAATAAATATGTATTCTGTAAGTAAATATGTATTCTTAATTTAAATATATATGTATTATGATAAATAAGGCCAACTTATATTACCCAACTGAGGCGTCAAGAAATTACAGGTGCTACAAAGTCATGATATGTATTATTTTTATTCATTATTCTCTAAGTTTTATTTAAAACTAGCAATCTGCCCAAATCCACCTGGAGACTATGAAGTATGTGGCAATATAAGATAAAATTTATAAAATTTATGGTAATCACTATAGAGCATTAATTTATTTTATAAATTTTTTTGGTTTTTCAAAAAAAATCACGGTCCTGAGCCACCCACATCCATCGACCTCCTGCATGACTTACCAGGTCGTCACTCCATCTAGTGGGGGGTCGCCCTACACTTCGCCTACCGGTACGAGGCTGCCACTCGAGTACATTTTTTCCCCAAAGGTTGTCGGTTCTTCGAGCTATATGGCCAGCCTATTGCCACTTCAGCTTACTAATCCGTTGGGCTATGTCGGTCACTCTGGTTCTACTGCGGATATCCTCCTTTCTAAGTTTATCACGCATAGCTCTCCATAGCTCGCTGAGCGACTTTGAGCGTCCTCGTACGGCCAACAGTGAAGGACCACGTTTCGGTTCCGTAGGTCATCGCTGGCAACAGGTACTGGTTGTACAGCTTAGTTTTTAGGTTTTGAGGTATACCTGACGAGAAGATGTGTTGTAATTTCCCGAACGCTGCCCAGCCGAGTTGAATCCGTCGATTGACCTCTCGGTCGAAGTTGAACATACCTAGTCGGAATTTAGTTTTAATATAAATATAGCAATTAATCGATTAAAAAAATATAAGTTCAACAATCATTTATCTTTTTGACAATGTGCTTGTTGTATTATATAAATAATGTTCAATATGATTTTTATATACGATTTCATGCGACAAAGCTTAGGATTCTTGACTTTCAGCTGCTACAAGAATATACCTATTCGTTTTGCGCTTAAGGCATGCAATAGTCATTCATATCTTAATCGCATGCAAATAAATAAAAGGGTATATATATATATATATATATATATATATATATATATATATATATATATATATATATATATATATATATATATATATATATATATATATATATATATATAGTTATCTCTATGTTACAGACACTTCAATTTTTAATATAGATCATGGCCGTCCTTTTTGAGAGATATGTTTAACGTGACTTTATTACAAATATTCAATTAAAGAAGGGTGAAAATAGCTTTGAAATTTTCAACCACAATTTCCAGAATATAAGTTCAATCTTTGTACATATCTCTAAAAAATTGTCACACAAGACTAAAACTTACGTTTCAGATAATCCCAACACTTGTAAACTAGAATATTATTGAAAAAACTGTGGAGCTTGATGTGTATTTTTAATGAGGGGTCGTAATAATTACTTCCTATTTATTACAAGCTTTTCTTTTATTGTTTGTGTTTGTGTTTTCACTTAAGAAAAGTCAGTTGAGAGATGAGGAAACATAATCGAACTTACGATGATGAAAGATGAAGTGGATACCATAACAGAAATAGATTTAATGCGGAAAGTCCATATACGGTTTGGGGCGAACTTTGTCTATGAGGTGTCAATCTGTTAAATAGTTTTGAAATGGCTGTAATTAATTATTCATTTACTACAATGCACTAAATTCCACTCCTGAACACAGGCCTCCCATTCGATTGCCTCACAAGGAGGATACTTGTACAGTTGCTACGCTTGGCTGGCAGATTGTACTGTGAAAACCAAATGATTTACTGCAAACACGTAACATGTTTGCGTGGTAGAGCCAAGCATTAAAATGGCACAACAATACCAATAGTACTTAGTGTTTTGAATAGTGAACAACGAGAACTATATACGCTTTTTACGAGTAAGAAGATGTTCTGGATGATTCCACCACAAAAAGTATTCTTTCTCGCATAAGTTTCTCGCAGAATCGGCTACCATCAGCGATTTTTCCGGACCGATACGATTAACGGACCTTTAAAATAAGAACCTACTCCATTTAAACGGCAACGATTTTCAATTCTTCTGGTGTTACGATTGTTCGTGGGCGGCGATAGTTACTTACCATCAGGTGAGCCACATACCCGTTTATATATGAAAAAAAAATGAAAAAAAAATATTCTTGCTCTCAGAGGTGATATAGCGCCATCATTTCGGTTCATAGGTATGTCAATAGGTGGCCTATGTAAAAAAAATAAAATAGTAGCGCTCAGGAAATTGCAGCAATGTTAGTCTAGGACTTATATATATGCCCAACGTTTGTGTTGGACTTCCATTTTTTTATTAACCGACCTCAAAAAGGAGGAGGTACTTAATCCGACAAAACTTTTTTATGTGACTTCCTTCAGAACTTTTTCCTAGGTGAACCGATTTGGATACATTTTTTATTTGAAATTTCATGCTTCTCATTTGGTGCCATATAAATTTGATCAAGTTCCGACCAGTAGTTTTTGAGTTATCCGTAATAATGCGTATTTAATTGACTTCGACCACATTGACGACGTTCTCATTTTATTTATATTGTAGTCAGTATAGTACAAAACTTTTAATTTTACCACTTGTTTATTAATAGTTATTTTAGCGAGCATTGTTAATTTCGGGTAGATGTTAGTATCTTCGGACCGCATTATCTAGTTTTACTAGATAATGCGGTCCGAAGAGTCGGGTTCGCCTTTGAAGGATTTCGTACCATCGTAAAAATACGTTTATAATATGATAGCCCCATTAATTTTTAATTAATTATTATTTTTATTATTTGTTGTAATAGCGACAATAGAAATACACATTCTGTGAAAATGTCAATTGTTTACCTATTACAGATCCTGAGATACAGTCCGCTGAGAGACAGAAGGACGGACTCACGGACAGTGTAACCTTACTAATATGGTCCCGTTGGATACGCATTTGGAACGGAACATTAAAAATGAGAGCGTTCTGTTAATTTCACACCTGTTTTTAAACTTAGAGGGCCAATTTTTATATGTCTGCCCGTAGTATCTCAATATCTGCCTTATATCGCCTAAGGGGCTATATACATGCCACTAAAGTATGAAAACCCAATTTAATGGTGTGTAAAAAGTAAAGTTACAGCCTATATACGTCCCACAGCTGGGCACAGGCCTCCGCTCATTTCTGAGAGGGTTCTAGGGCAAGGAATTGTCCACCGCGCTGCCCCAGTGCGTGTTGGCGAACTTCACATTTCTTCGAAATATTTTTTCCTTATTTCTCTACAACGAACATGCAGGTTTCCTCACGATGTTTTCCTTCACCGGCGAGCACGTGGTAAATCAGCACTTAAAATTGCAACTAATAATTTCATTGGTGCCGGCGGGGATCGAACCCGGTTTGCTCGCGTACTACAGCATACTACAGCGAGCGCTAACCATCTGAGCTACCACGGCATGGTGTGTATGTTTATTAATATTAATACCCACTACCCATCCTGTCATTTGGATGTCGTAAGAGGTGGCAGAACGAAACAAACCGGGAAATGGAGAGAGCATCTTTTAATAATATCAAAAGAAAAACTATAGTTGCCCACCCGCCTGCCAGGCGTGGCAATAAATTATCCCCCCTTTGAGGCTGTATGTGTGGGATAGGCCTATGTTCACTTCAGACTTTTAATAGACTGTAATTGGTGAAGACAAGGTTGTGCGAGATATTACTGCATAAACATGCGTCACGTAGTTTAGCAGTGGTTGGAGGGGGGAGTGGTACGGAGGAGATGTAGCGGTTCGCCGGTCGCACAGAACGACACAGTTTCAGTTAACGATCGCACGGTTACATTGTCGGTTTACCCCTGTAGCACGAATAAAACTAATTCCGTACAGTCCAACTTTAATTTATTCTCTTCAGGGTAGGCAGTACTCCCTATCACAAGGTGTACAGGGCACTGTCCCCAACAGTAATCATGATAATGACGATGTATAGATACTGAAAGCGGCCTTCCGAATGTTAAATAATTACTACTTAATTAAAAGAGGCATTGTTTACCTACAATATTAATTAAGTCAATTCGTTTCACCCAATTTCCCAGACGTGATAAATCATCGTGTCCGGAAACAAATTAATGCTCGTTAATTTGTTCAGTGAAGAAAGGCAAGGAATAGGCGTTTCGGAAAGCTATTCTTAAATACATTTTGGACAGTCTTATATTATTTATTCACGGTCACAATTGCCTATATTTGACTGCGTCGTTGCCTCATTGGATCTGGAGGACATTACTTATTTACGTTACTTAATAACATATTATAATAAATATTACAATATTTTTTCAAAACACCTTATTGTGGCTTATGCATTTCATATGCATATGGTATCGCGAATATATTTTGTACATGGAGCTAGCCATAACACTAGCGCATGCCGATAAAGCATTTCTGGAGAGACTTTTATTTAGACTTGTCCAAGCAAAAAGAAAAATTAAAGCTAGCTAAAAAGTGTAGCCTAATGCTAGATAGCCTACACTATTCACTATGTATCTGGCTACCATTTACTAAAATATTTTTTCCAATCGAACTGATACTTCCAGAGTCTAGCGTGATTAAACAAACAAATTATACTGTATTGAATAATACTATATTGAAAGTTCCCTGTCCTTTAATAATAATTTATCATTTTACTTTGATTGAATTTAACAGACTTACAGTATTTTAAAACTTGTTAGGGTTGGCCAATTTACACCTTGTGTCCCAGTTTAATGCACCTACCTAGGCGCTAGCTTTGAGTAAGTTCATTTTTGAATAAGAATATTATTCTAGTAAATCACCAAAACCAACTATCTTATTGGGTATTTATGTTAACAACGTAAAAGAAAAACATAATTTAAACTTCCATTCAGACCAGGAAAACAACACAGCCTTGATACCACGTTTTCCTACCCTGCGTAATTTTGACAAGGAGTTATGGATAATTCATCTCATCCCATTCATAAATTTGTGATTTTGTCTTATTCTTTACCTGTCTTATCTCCCTAATTCAGGTATAGCATTATCGAAGACGTTCTTTAAATCTTTTATAACCTCTATAAATTTTTCAAATAACTTTGTTTCATTATACCATGGTTCATCTATTGACGAAAATGAACTACTGCTCGACGCCTTTTGCCGACGATGGTAACGATGGTGCCGGGATCTACTCTTGCACTTGCTTAGCGACCGAGAACGCTCAAGGTTGAACGTGCCACTATCGGAACGACGCCTGGACCTTGATGATCTCGTCTCTCATAGCTTATCCTGCGCATGTGATTTCAGCTCTCGGGAACAGTTGCCGTTTTTTTTAAATATATTGTCTCGTCATCATCATCATCATTACAGCCCTTCACAAGTCCACTGCTGAACATAGGCCTCCCCCAAGCAATGCTACAAAGCACGGTCCTGAGCCACCTGCATCCATTGACTTCCTGCATATCTTACCAGGTCGTCACTCCATCTAGTGGGGGGGTCGCCCTACACTACGCCTACCGGTACGAGGCTGCCACTCAAGAACCTTTTTTCTCCATCGGTTATCGGTTCTTCGAGCTATATTTGTTATAGCCGTCCCATTGCCACTTCAGCTTACTAATCCGTTGGGCTATGTCGGCCACTCTGGTTTTACTGCGGATATCCTCATTTCTGAGTCTATCACGCAGAGAAACTCCGAGCATAGCCCTCTCCATAGCTCGTTGAGCGACCTTGAGCGTCCTCATACGGCTATCAGTGAAAGACCAAGTCTCTGATCCGTAAGTCATCACTGGCAACACGCACTGGTTGTACACTTTAGTTTTCAGAGATTGGGGTATACCTGACGAGAAGATGTGTCGTAATTTCCCAAACGCTGCCCAGCCCAGTTGAGTCCGTCGATTGGGTAACGTACCCAACGTACCAGGTAAACGTACTCATCAACAACTTCGAGCATAGTGCTCCCCACAACTACCGGCATAGGTGTGACATGGACATTAAACATGATCTTTGTTTTGTCCATGTTCATCTTAAGACCTATCAGTTGGGAGACACTATTGAGGTCATTGAGCATAGTGCTAAGGTCCTCCAGCGATTCTGCCATAAGGACTATATCGTCGACAAATCGAAGGTGAGTGATGTACTCGCCATTGATGTTAATACCGTATCCTTTCCAGTCCAGTAGCTTGAAAACGTCTTCCAACGCAGCGGTGAAGAGTTTCAGGGATGCAACATCACCCTGTCTTACACCTCTCTGCAGTTGGATAGGTTTCGAACTCTGGTTCTGTACTCGGATAGCCATCGTAGCCCTACTGTACAAACACTTCAGTACTTCGATATACCGACAGTCAACTTGGCACCGCTGAAGGGACTGTAGCACCGCCCAAATTTCGACGGAATCAAAGGCTTTCTCATAGTCCACATACGCCAGGTAAAGTGGCAGATTGTACTCTTCGGTCTTCTGTACAATCTGCCGCAGGGTATGTATGTGGTCTATGGTACTGAAGCCTTTTCGGAAACCGGCTTGTTCGGGAGGCTGGAAGTCGTTGAGTCTGCGTGCGAGACTATTCGTAATGATTCTCGAAAACAGCAGGTAGACGCGGCTCAGAAGGGAAACCGGTCTGTAGTTCTTCAAGAGAGCGTTCTCGCATTTCTTAAAAAACAAGACCACCGCACTTCTGCTCCGCGCCTCCAGAGTAGTGCCACCATGAACGACGGAATTGAAGAGCTTCTGAAGGACTTCAAGTACCGGTGTTCCACCCGCTTTCAGAAGTTCCGCTGTAATTCCATCCTCGCCTGGGGCCTGCCGTTTTTAAGGTGCTGGAGAGCCATTCTAATCTCGCTTAGACTGACGTCCGGGATATCATCGGAACAGTGTCGGGTAAGACTTGCTCTTGGATCGTTACTCACACATGCGTGTGGCTCCAACGATGATGTGTACAGCTGCCCATAGAACCTCTCAATCTCACTCAAAATGAGGTGTCTCAGGTGGCTCGGAAACGATGATTCCACTCAGTCTTCAGCTTTGACAGTTGGCTCTTTCTGGCAGACAGATCTCTGGCAAAGACTTTGGAGCCCTGGTTCCGCTCGATTGCTTCTTTAATACGAGCAGTATTAAAGTTGCCTAAGTCTCGCCGCATGCATTTGGAGATCTGTCTGTTCAGTTTCCTGTATGCTGTCAAATCTGTTGACGATTGCAGCCTCATCTCCCGTCTAACAGCCATGAGATTAAGAGTGTGATCGGAGAGTTTTTGTGTTCTTCTGCGGCGGGTCTTGCAGAACTTACCGACCGCATGGACAGATATGTTGTCTCATGAAATCAGAAATAAAAAATAATGGATGAAAATTAAAATAAAAACATAACACGTTACTCCTAATAGGTAGGTTAACACTAGGGAAGCTTACTACTTGTTAGCAAAAATAATGTTCATATTATTGTGAAAATGACATTTGTGTTGCTTTTCTTTGGCATAGTTCAATTAAATCATTTAGCTAAATCTTGTTGTATTCCGTATTATCACACTATATATTATATATAGACTAATACCAATTATTTCTGTGTTGAAAGTCTTATTAAGTAGTAGTTAAAAAAAATGTCGAATTTCCTCGATTTGTTGTTGTTGCTACATTGTCTGGCGCTCTAATTCAGGGGCAATATACAAGAGTCTTGTCGAATAAATATTTAAGGTAATTTCGACATAGAGTCTATGCGGAAAATCGGTCATTTACCGTAATATTGAATCCGAAAGCTACTAAATTTTGCCAAGTATACAATATTTTTTTGATATTTTAGGACCTTTTTATTGATAAAGTCCACTAAGTACATTTCTTAATTTGACGATACAAATCAGTACGGCACGATAAGACATTATTTTTATTTGTACATTTGTTTACATTTTTTTTGTTATAATAGAGTTCACAAACGAGCGTAAAGTCTTACCCCTGATTAACCATTGATTATTGCTACAGTCTCTTTTCAAAGAGGCTTTTAAGTATCGTGTAGAGTACATTAATTAGAAAATAAAACTTTGATTAAAAAAGAGTAAATTTAACAGATTCTGACGTAGGTGCCGAGACAATTTACAGAAAAATTTAAACCTCGGCATCAGAAGCTTTTATGTGGAAATTGATTATATATTCTCTAAGTTGAGTTTGGTTTTTATTTTTCAATAAAGTTTAATTTTTTGAACCTTTTGAACCTAAAGAACATGACTAAATCAAAAATAAACTAAAAGGTCGTTGAAATAGTTACTTTAAAAGCATCATCACCTATTTTTCCACCCTTAAAAGTGTCCATACCTAAAATTTAAAGTAAGTAAATGTTACAGTATATACAAGCCCCACTCCTGGGCACAAGCTTCCTCTCATTTTTTAGAGGATTTAAGGCAAGGACATATCAATCGCACCGCCTCAATGCGTGTTGGCAACATGTCTTTGAAATATTTTTAATCTAAGAATAAAGGTAAATGAAAACATTGCAAGAAACACGGTGTTTCCTTTACCTCAGTGCAGGTGGTAAATACCATATTACATTTTAAGTTAAGTAAAAAAATTAAAATTGGTTTAAAATTCACAATATTCACCTTACTTAGCATATATAAAAAGATACATACAGTTGAATACCCCTCTTTTGAAGTCGATACATGACCTCAGCCTGTTTCCATTTTCATATCACGGCAACACTGTTAACAAGTTGTAAAATTATACATTTTGTGCAACCGACTTCAATATAAATAAAATGAGAACATCGTTATTGTCGCAGAAATAAGTTATTAATATGCATTATTAAGGAGAACTCAAAAACTACTAGGCAAATCTTGATTGAATTTATATGTGACTACATAAGAAACACCAACTTTCAAGCAAAACAAGAATCATCATAATTGGTTCACCTAGAAAAAATTTACGAGGTAACATATACAAAAAAAAAGTTCAATTAAGAACCTACTCCCTTTGTTAAAGTTGGTTGAAAATAATAAATATGAAGCAAGCCACTCAAGAAATGAACGGGGTATTCAATATTTTAACATTTCCCAAAATCTCCCCTTATGACACTTGCGGAACTAAATGAGGAGAAGTGAAGAAATGATGAGAATCCATTTTCATGAGCCTAAAATCTTTGATAAGACACTTTTAGGCTTATCAAAATAGTAAATACAAATACAAGATTTTTTTAATGAAAATTATTTTATGGATTTTATCGTATTGAATTTTAACCTTTTAATTTCTGAAGTTTCTGGTGATTTATAGTACTCATGGTTACGTGGAGGACTGAGATGTTTTGTAATTAGACCAGCTAACTTCACTTCGGTAAACCTCAGAATATTAAAAATTAAAATCGATAAAATCCGTAATAATAGTTATATTTAATGTCGCGTAAGAATGGATGTTATTATAATCTTTTTAATGAACGCAGTTGATGGCAGCGTAGAGCAATCCATTACCCCATTTAGTCTTGCAAAATAAACGACCGGCTTAATGCCCGAGGCATTCTTTACCAGTATACCTTGGAGTGATCTAGAGATAGAATGAAGTAAGTTCGATAAAAATTAAAATGAGAATATAAAACTAAAATAACATTTTTTTTAATTTTTAGTTTAATACATAAGAAAACCTTATAAGAAGTATACGTACTACTATACCTATGTACATTTATAACAATATATGTATATATACTCGTAAAGATATACATTTTATATTTTTCTTCATCATAGTTTACTACACCCTATAAATAGTCCCCTAGGCGTACCTTGCCCGTAAATTTTTGCCATAGTTGCGACGATTGGCAGACAACCAAATTTTTTACTGATATTGAACTATATCAGGAATATATTCTGCCTATGCTGCCCAGCGTTGGGTATTCTCTGACTGTGGCGCACCTTTGAAATACTGGAATGCCGGATACGCTCTAGTGTTGTTGCAACAGTACTAACCTATCAACAGTTGAGCCCTCCTAATTCCCCGCCCCCCTCCTTATATCTTTTATCACAATGGTACATTAAAAATTTTGTACAACCGACTTCAATATAATTAAAATGAGAACGTCATCAATGTAGTGGAAGTCAATTAAATATGTATAATTAAGGATAACTCAAAAACTACTGGTCAGATTTTGTTCGAATTTACATGACACCTAATGAGAAGCACCAAATTTCAAATAGAAAAGAATCATAAAAGTTAGTTATAATTCATTCATTTCATTTCATTCATTTGAGTATAGCAGATGAGTTGACAACTGCAATTTTTATTATTTGTAGTTGTTTTCAGAAATATGCTGCTGTCACCGCTTACATTACTTGTAATGGATTCACTTAAGGTGGTACCCTGACCAAAACTCTTCAAAAGTGCGTTTTTCAGAGACTATTATCTCATTAGTTATGAGAAATAAGCTACATCTAAAAGCACATTATTAATGTTCGATATCCTATCATCACATTCCACGTTCTAATTTGTTTTTATGTGTTGTGAATACATTTAAAATCTACTTTTAAAAAATGACTAAAATTATTGATGACATGCATCTGTTGCTAAAGGAAATGCTCTAATAATTTGGGGATTACACTAATGGATAGATAATTTTAAAAATCTATATTTTACACGTTTTATTTAATTTCTTAAGTTCGCTTATCTTTTTTAATTGAATTGATTCCAAATATTCGGGCGTATATTTACGCGATATATTGTAGCGAGAGCGCGTGGATTGTATGGGACCGAACGCTCAAGGTCTCTCGCTAGGGGAACCGTCTTAAATCGCCACTCACAGTAGAACACTCTCAAAAGAGTAAAATAAACAGTGCTTACAACTACAAGAACTCTAAGTAAGAGATTTTAAAAATAAAATTACACCTAAACTTTTACACATGGCTTTTATTTTAATGAACGCTACCTGCATTCGTTTCAATTACGACGCAACGTTTCTGCTCCGTTTTATGTATGTAAAAGCTTCACTTCATGATACTTCAGTCGCTACTTCGACAGTATTCATAAAATGTCTTTATTGTTTCCGTTTTCAATTTTAATATTTAAAGACAACGTAATGTGAACATGAAATATCTGAAACAATTGTTGAAGAAGTAAGACTCCTTTTTTGCCTAGGAGAGCATATGTGTAGGTGCAAACCTCTTATTTCTGCCTGCAAATAGTATTGCTTGCACTACTGTTATGGTCTAAAGAGTATAGAGAGCATGTATAATCACAGGCTATGAGTCGTTACATCTTTGTTCTCAGAGGTGAGAACGCATCTGTAGCATTCTTTATTTGAAGTTGTTTTGCAAGTATTCATGAACAGCAAGAGCCACGTACCATCAACAGGTTTTTAGCTTTTTGTCATTTCAGTCTTAAAAATCAAAAAAAAAAAATCAACGCCGTTTCTTCATTTGTGCGACAGGGTAAGCGTGTTCTTAGTGATATCTTCCTGCTCTACCAAGCATGTGGCAAATCATTACTAATTGTAGTTAAGATTTCCACTATCTCTGGCGGGGTTCAAGCTCGGGTTACTTGCTTGCTGTCCAATATTCTGCGAGCGCTTAGTTCCTGAACTCTCCATTAGGAACGTGCTTTATGGAGATCTATTTGGGAGGCTATTTTGGTGGTGTAGAGTTTATACTTAAAGTTACTATGGTATTTATTTAAGCAGTTTCATCTATAATTTAGTTCAAATGGGGTACCGGATTACTCGCGTACTGTGCAATTTATGGTAAGCACTTAATCACTGAGACAGGCTCAAAGGTATGAAGTAACTATGCGGTTATTGCAAATAGTGAAAAAGTAGTACCTTTATTATCTCTACGCAAAGACAATATTGTTACCGATAATAAAAAGACGTACCTTCCGCTATAAGTAAATAATATTTTTTGGAGGTGACTTATAGAATAAATGGAAAAATCCAGATATAATCTACATCTGAAAGAAACGACCAATATAAATCAAACTACAGCTTTAATCTTTTCAGTTGCCTTTTAAATGTATGGTGTACTTTAAACAGGGAGTGCATAGTAATAAAATAATCATTCGTTACACGTCGTTTATTTTACTAAACAGAAATTAGGACAGCGGGTTGATTACACAAAAATGAACTCGTGAAGACTCTCTTGAGACCAACTTTTAAATGTTATAAAGATTATCTTATATAAGACTGCGCCTGTTTCATTTATTAAAATGCTGAGTCACAAGAAAAATCGCTAAAATGTATAATATATAATTAAATGTAGGGTTACAAGAAATAGTTTTAGGGTAGAACAGAATCATTTTTATTCAACATAGTACTTCTACCACCGGTTTGGAGAAAACCTCTTTCCTGGGAAGAACCAGCAAGAAACCACGCGGAACATTTCTTTTAAATAAAGGTATTTAAAATATATAATTTTATACAATTATTAAATACACCCAGCCATGGTTTGGTCGCTTCTGCAAAATTGCATTACACCATAAGCAGGAGTACTACTGGGCCTATACTGATGCTTTGACGTCTCGGGATGCAAATACCAGGGCACTTAAAAAGAAGTATAATTTCGCCTACAGGTCCTTCAAAAGTGTCATTGCCAGGGCAAAGTTAGTGCACATCGGCAGAATTGGTAAGAAACTAGTAGGACTTCCCTATGGAATACATGTATTTTAGTCTCTCACCGGGTTTATCGCGCCTTTTTCGGTACTCATGCTCCCTCGGCGTAGTCCCAAACTCATGGAAGACAGATTTAGTGCATCCAATCCCTAAAAGAGGCGATCGCTCTGATTCGTTCCAATACAGGTCTATCGCTATCTCTTCCTTGTTCTTCAAAATAAGGGAAACATTTATTATTTGCCAGCTTATGACGTACCTTGAGGATCACCAGCTAATTAGTGACCGCCAGCGCGGTTTCTGTCGGGGTGGCTCAGCGCGTATTAGTAGATGGATGGAGGCAGTAGAATCCAAGGGAGAGGCACTGGCCATTAATTTGTGCATAATGAATGCCTTTGATCGGGTTTGATACAAGGTACTTCTTACAAAACTACATTTCTATGGGCTTTCCGAGAAACTGCAATTTTATCACTAGTTTTCTAGTAGATTGGACCATAAAGGTTGTAGTACATGCTCCGATTACAAGCCAATTAACGCTGGTGTTTCAAAAGGCTGCGTGCTATCACCAACACTGTTTCTTCTGCATGTTAGAGAAACGTTGCAAAACCATAGCATAAATTGCTATGCGTACGACAGCACTGGCAGTGCTTTATACACCGGACGTGCTAATATTTCTCGGGAAAACGTCGTCAAGTAACGGAAACAACTTGTGTCTGAAGTCGATTGTTTGTTTAACAAATTCTCAGACTGAAGACATAAGCTTGTCCGTATACCGATAAAAAGATCCCATTTCTCGTATCTGCTCAGTATCCAGGCACTCCTCTTGTTGTCTTAGCCAGTACCGGAATACTCGTCCCCGCTACTCCTGGCTATGGTGGCGACAGTGGTAACGGCGGGGCAGCGGGTGCTAAGATTCTCCAGTGGAGGTTTGGTTGCTACCTATGTCGACTCGATCCGGTAACATATAACGCGAGCACCCTAAGGAATGGCGAGAAAATACAGGAGCTGGAAGAAGAGGTAGACAAGTTACGCTGGCATATTATAGGATTATCCGAAGTCCGAAGAGGGGAGAGGACACGGTAATCCTTGAGTCCAGCAACTTGTTCTATCACCGGGAGAGCGACCATCTGTCCCAAGGAGGTGTCAAATTTATCGTCCACAAGTCGAGTAGTCAACAACGTTGTAAAGATTGAGAGTGTGTCGACGAGGGTCACGTATCTGATACTCAGCATTAACAAACGGTATTCGTTGAAGGTCATACGGGTTTACGCACCAACCTCGACACATCCAGATTATGAGGAGGAGGAAATGTATAAGGTTATCTCTAGGGCCATGGCCATTCCTCTAGATCCCACTATATGGTGTTGATGGGAGACTTCAACGCAAAACTAGGAACAAAAAAAAGAGCGGTGAGCTTTAGTTAGGGAAATTTGGAATAAGGCAACGGAACCCAAGGGGCCAGCAACTAGCCGACTTTATGAAGAAAGAGGGATTCTTTATGATGAACTCTTTTTTCCAGAAGCCGTCATTACGACGAGCAGACGAATATAGTTCAGAGATGTCTCAATGATTGCAAAGGTGAAAAGTGGCAGCGACTATCAAATGCTTAAAGGCACACTAAACCTCAACGTTGGAGAGTTCTCGTCTAACGAATTCAAAGCTCCGTCCACCTCGTATTCTTATGCTAAACCCGAAACCTTTCAAACTTGAGTAACAAAAGCGTTTTCTGTACCTAGAAGATTGCAATGCGATAAATGATATAAACGATAAGTTATTGGAAATAGTCTATGTGTTTGAAGCTAATTTCCATTAGACCCACCGCAAGAAAACATAAAAAACTTCCGATCACACTTTTAATGTCATGGCCGTTAGATGGGAAATAAAACTGCGGTCTTCAGAAGATTTGACAGCATACAGGCACCTAAACAGACAAATCTCCAAATGCATGCGACTGGACTGACGCAACTTTAATACAAAGTATTGTAGAAGCGACCAAGCGGAACCAAGTTTCCAAAGTCTTTGCCAGAGATCTGTCTGAAAAAGCCAACTATCAAAGCTGTACACCGAATGTGGCAGCACGGTTTCCGGGACACTTGAGATTTTGAGTGAGATCGAAAGGTTCTATGGGCAGCTGTACACATAATTTTCGATACTATTCCAATTATATTCCAGTCTGAATG
Organism: Parnassius smintheus behrii; assembly: GCA_036936625.1. Classification (NCBI taxonomy): domain Eukaryota; kingdom Metazoa; phylum Arthropoda; class Insecta; order Lepidoptera; family Papilionidae; genus Parnassius; species Parnassius smintheus. The sequence continues at coordinate 11,234,518 of JAUPFT010000026.1, read as the reverse complement.
AGATAAGTTTGGCTTCCCAGCACCTTAAAACCGGAAAATTCCTTAGGCGAAGATAGAATTATAGTAGCGCTTCTGAAAGCGTGTCGCAAACCGATACTTAAAATCACTTAGAAGATCTTTAATTTCGTACTCTATGGAGGCACTACTCAGGAGGAGGCGTAGGATACAAGTGCGGTGATCTTGTTCTTCACAAATGGCAACAACGCTCTCTTGAAGAACTACAGACCATTTTTCCTTCTGAGCCGCGACTACATGCTGTTTTCGTGAGTCATTAAAATCGTCTCGTACGCATACACAATGACTTCTAGCGTCCTTAACAAGCCGCTTTCCGAGATGGATTTAGTACAATAGACCACATCCGTACCCTTCGGCAAATTATACAGAAGACCGAATAGTACAATCTGCCACTTTGCCTTGCGTATATGAACTATGAGGAAGGCTTTGATTCCATCAAAATTCGGACGGTGCTACAGTCCCATCAGCGGCGTCAAGGTGACTGTCGGTACATTGGAGTTCTGAACTATTTGTGCATTAGGAGTACGACGGCAATCCGAGTACAGAACCAGAATACGAAACCTATCCAACTGCAGAGAGGTGTAAGACGGGGTAACGTTATATCCCCTAACTTTTCACCGCTGCGTTGGAAGACGTTTTCAAGCTACTGGACTGGATAAGGTACGGTATTAATATCAATAGCAAGTACGTCACTCACCTTCGATTTGCGGACGATGTCTGGTAGTCTTTAGGGCAGAATCTCTGGAGGACCTAAGCACTATGCTCAATGACATCAATAGTGTCTCCCAACGGATTTGTCTTAAGATGAACATGGACAAAACAAAGATCATCTGTAATGTCGTTATTGGGAGCAATAAGCTCGAAGTTGTTGACGAGTATGTTTACCTGGAACAAATAGTTGGACTTTGATCAAGAAATCAATCGATGGATTCAATTCGGCTGGGCAGTGTTCGGGAAATTACGACACATCTTCTCGTCAGTTATAACTCAAAACCTGAAAACGAGATTGTACAACCAGTGCGTGTTGCCAGTGATAAATTATGGATCTGAGACGTGGTCGTTTGCTGCTGGCCGCTTGATCGCTCAGTAAGGTATGAAGAGGGCTATGCTCGGGGTTTCTCTGCGTTATAAACTTAGAAATGAGGATATCCGCAGTAGAACCAGAGTGACCAAAACAGCTCGAAGAACCGATAACCGTTGGAGAAAAAAGCCTCACGAGGGACAGCCTCATACAGGTAGATGAAGTGTAGTGAAACCCCCCATTAGATGGAGTGACGACCTGGTAAGATATGCAGGAAGTCGATGGATGCAGTTGGATCAAAACCGTGATTTGCGTAATTCCTTGAGGGACGCCTATATTCAGCATTGAACTTGTGAAGGGCTGTAATGATGATGATGATGATGATGATAGTAAAAAACACATATAGAGTAGAATTATATACACTAACTGGTAACGCCAGTTAACAATCTACTTTATCAACATTACATTACATATCGCATTGAGTTCGTCCTAAGTTATATCTACTTTATCAACATGACTAGTGCATATTTTTTGTTTCCTTCCTTCCTTCCCTTTCCTACCACACGCGCTGCCGCCGAGGTGAAAAAGAGGATCTCGGCGCGCGTCATTATACTAAGTGATATTACGCCATCCGCAACGCACGGCCACCCGTCGCGTCTTATGTACATTAACCGCAAACCGCGCAGGACGAACATTGAGTTCTCCTGTTTATGTTTAATATTCACCGCATCAGACATTGTGTCTTTGTAACTCATAAAAGTGTGAGACGCCCCCGTAAGGGCAAAGGTGGAGAGTGTGGGACTTCACGAGACTGTTCCGAGAGTGCGTGTGCGCCGAACCACGTGGCGAGCTCGCTATATAGCAGAAACTCCAGGAGGAAGGCGCGGCAGCCCTCATCAGGTCAGTGCGTGCTATCCCACCTATTTATTTTCCCCTTTGCCGTATGCACCAAAATTACAGTCCACTAAATCTTTATCGAAGATACCTTAAGTTACTGGCGTCTCCATTTTTAATGGTCCTTCGAGCCGGATTGACCTTGACTTTCCGCCCTTATAAGATCGTTATTGTAATAAGCGCTTATATAATTAATTATTTATATTTTAATCCGACTTCGGATTAACCTCGCCCTTATTAGAACACTAGAATAGGTCCTAATAGGTGACATTCATAGTAATTTTAAAACTATATTTATAGAATGAATAAGCATATAATTATCTATATAAATTATTTGTTGTATGTTCACATCACGTCATCAACTTTTAACTACATCTATAGATTATACTGTTAAATTACATTTATTATTTGCACATATATTTAAGCATTATATTCGTTATAAATAACTTCATAATTATTATAAAAGTTAACAATTAAAGTTCATCGTTAACGAAACTAATATTTAATAATTCAACCGCGTAGCGAGGTCGCTTACAGACTACCCGCTTATAATTATATTATTTTCGCCGCATAACTTAAGTTGTAATGCCGCCTAAAAAACAAATAACATCGAATAATAGCGATTCCTCGGATAATGAGGGCACACCTGATGCTGAGTTGGTTTTATTGTTAGCTAAACGAGATGCTTTATTTGAAATAGTGCAAAAAATATATGATATGTCCTCGGACATCCACATAAACACTTCCACGATGGAGCGTTTTCTTGATGGAAGTTCTAATATTAATGCTTTACGTATTGAGTTTAAACAGGTCTTAGATAATTATAATTCACATTTATTAAAAATAAACCCTATTGCTAAACCTGATTATAACAGCCTCATTGCGTTTGAGTCTCTTTGCGGTAGAATAAATAGGCTTTATTTACAATATTCGCAATCTAATTTACAAAGTACTAGTACACCATCTAAAGCCAGATTCACACTTCCGCCTATCGAACTTATGCCATTTTCAGGTGACATTCGCTCATGGCCTTTATTTTATGCTAGCTTTAAATCAACCGTCCATGACAACACATCGCTTACCGACGCTGAAAAGTTATACTATTTGCTAGGTAAACTAACGGGCAAAGCCCTATCTGTATGCTCAGGTATAACTCCTTGCGCTGAAAATTATAAAATTTTATTGCAAGCACTCGTTGACAAATATGAAGACCGGCGTATGCTAGCATCTACATATATTAATCAGATGTTCGAATTTAAGCCATTGCAATCGGCCACCGCAAATAATTTTGATTTATTTACTGATAACTTTATAAGTGCAGTGCGCGCTTTACAAAACTTAAAGTTAGATAATCTCGCGGACTTAATTGTTCTTCATATCGCGCTTAAGAAGCTGGACCCGGATACCATTCGCTCTTTCGAATATAGTCATAACTCGATGGTACCTACCTTTGATGATTTAGTAAATTTTATTAAGACCCGCTCCAAAGTTTTGCAACGCACCGATTCTAGTACAAATTCTAATAGCGCACCAAACAATCGACGAGGTAACGGTAATAATCGTCGCTGTAATAATACTTCGTCGCCGAAGTATCAGGCGTACGTAAGCACGACGACTAGTTGCTCAAAGTGTCTGTGTGATAATATTGTGCATCAACACCTATTTAAGTGTGCAGACTTTAATAAAATGACGCCGCAGGAACGATTTAAATGCGTAAAGAGTAACAATGCATGTGTGAATTGTCTCAGTTTAAGTCATCGAGTGTCTAGTTGCTCTTCAAATTATAGTTGTCGAGTTTGTAAATTTAAACATCACACATTGTTGCACTTCCACCGCAGAAGCGATAATGCTTCCCCTGCGCTGGCGCGTTCTCCACCGCTTCAGCCAGTTACACTGAAGTCTACAACCCCCGCGCCCGCACACTCGCCACCCCTCACCGCAGGTGCGCGTTCAGACGTTGCGCTGTGTACTTCGTTCAAGAATGTTTCTCAACGTTCGCTGCCTCCCGCGCGCGCAAGTCGTTCGCAGAGAACTGTTTTATTATCAACCGCTCAAGTATTTGCTTACGATGCTAAGGGAGAGAAACAAATTATTCGTATATTATTAGACTCCGCGGCTCAAAGCCATTTTATGACTAAAGAGTGCTGTCATCGTTTAGGCGTTCAACAACACGATACCGAATGTACTGTAGTAAAGGGATTCGGTGGAGTTGAAAAAATTGTAAAATCGAAATCGATTGATATTAAAATTTTCTCACGATTCGACTCGAATATTAACTTCAATATTTCAACGCTAGTTGTTGATCAAATCACCGACCTTTTGCCCACCGCTGTGGTAGACACATCTGTCTTATCACACTTCCATGGCATAAGACTCGCTGATGAATGTTATAGCATGCCTAATAAAATTGATGTTTTGATAGGCGCATCCCTTTTCCCGCACTTACTATGTCCAGACGTAATTTATTCGTCTAACGACTTGTCCGGGCCCTCGGCTTTGAGTACGGTATTTGGTTACGTTATTATGGGCTCAGTGCCCACACTTCAGGTAAAGCATTCTTTAACGTGCTGCTCAGTTCTAGAGTCTCCTATCGTTGACAAATTAGTGCAACGATTTTGGGAGCTTGAACAGCCACCCTCCGCACCGCCCATTCAGTGTCCTTCAGACATTGAATGTGAAGAGTTTTATAAATCTACGACATCCCGCGATCCTTTTACTGGTAGATATATTGTTGGCCTGCCATTTAAAGATGACGTTTACTCTCTCGGAGATTCTTATGAAACCTCTCGACGACGATTCATGTGCTTGGAGAGGAAACTTCTGGCCTCGCCTACATTAAGGTTAGCATATGATGACGTCATAAAGGAATACTTAGCTAAAAATTATATATCCCCCGCACCGCCGTATGACTCTCATGAACCCGCTCCAATACATGTCATACCGCATCATGGAGTCTTACGCGAAGATAAGAAGTCAACGCGTCTGCGCATCGTCCTGGATGCTAGCAGTAAGACTAGCACTGGGCGATCATTAAATGATATTCTGCATTCAGGACCAAATTTGCAAGGCGACTTGTTCAATATAATTTTAACTTTCCGCTTACATCCAATCGCTATGACAGCCGACTGTCGCCAACAATTTCTGCAAATAGTTGTTCGCGATTCTGATCGTCGTTACCAATGCTTCCTATACCGCTTCCGTCCACAAGACCCACTTGTGTTATACCACTTCAATCGCGTGTGCTTCGGTTTAACTTCGACTCCATACCACGCATTGCGCACGGTAAGACAGCTCATTGATGATGACGGCGCAAAGTATCCACTTGCGAGTCGTATCGCATTTACTTCGCTATATATGGACGACATCGCGTTCTCTATGCCCAGTGAATCCGAGGTCAGTGAGACCTCTCGGCAGCTGATAGACTTATTCAAGGGTGCCCAATGGGACCTGATAAAATGGCATAGCAACCGTCGATCTGTTTTAGATGACCTCCCTACTTCCCATAAAATTACAGGAGAAGTAGAGTTCGATAAATCAATGCCACATAAAATACTAGGCTTGCATTGGTCTACCGATAGTGACGCCTTTTATTTTAAGATGTCTGTTCCCGCTGATGGGACGTGCACTAAGCGCGCCATCTTATCTACTGTCGCTCGCCTGTGGGACATAATGGGTTTCGTTGCTCCCACAGTCGCGTACGCCAAATTGTTAATAAAGCAGCTTTGGCAACTTAATTTAGATTGGGACGACATACCACCACCGCCAATTATTAAGATGTGGAGGCAATTCTGTGCTGAATTACCAGCTCCTAATGATTTACGTATCCCGCGACATGTTGGTGTATCCAAAAACTGTACTGCGTCACTCCTGGGGTTTTCCGACGCCAGCGAGCACGCATACGGTGCCGTAGTCTACATACATGTAAAGAGCGTCAATGGTAACACCGTCCAGTTGATTTGTGCAAAGACTAAAGTCGCACCGACGAAACCACTATCTATTGCACGCCTTGAGCTTTGTGGAGCGGTTTTACTCTCAAAATTGCTTCGCAGAGTACGCGACAATTATTCTCTTGACCTTGCAATATCAGTCTATGCCTTTGTAGATTCAAAAGTAGCTCTGTACTGGATAAAGAGTTCGCCACACAAGTGGCAGACCTTTGTTGCAAACCGCGTTGTTCAGATTACCGACAATATTCGCGCTGATAACTTTTATCATGTCGCAGGTACTGAGAATCCCGCTGACATACTTTCACGTGGCGTTACGCCAAATAAATTAGTTTCAAACCCCCTGTGGCTCCATGGGCCTCAGTGGACTTCGTTAGATCCATCTCAATGGCCTCTTCGTACTTTAGACAATGAGGTTATTGCAAATATGCCTGAGAAGAAGATTTTGTCGCACACTGTGTGCACATCCGTCTGTAATTCTGCGATTTATGAGCTCGCACTCCGCATCTCTTCTTGGAGTAAACTTCTACGTATAATTGCGTACGTGTGTAAGTTTGCTAAATTATTGCCCCGCCGCAGCACTACTGTAGTGACTGCTTATGATCTCAGTTTCTCTGAGGTTATAATCCTCCGCGCCCTGCAAAAACAGCATTTTGCAGTGGAATATTTAAATATTGAAGGTAACAAACCTTGCTCGCCCGCTTTCAATCGTTTAAGGCCTTTTATTGAGAATGGTTTAATCCGCATTGGTGGTCGTCTTTCGAACTCCGCATTAGATTACACGCAAAAACATCCAATTATACTCCCGCGCAGTGATCATGTAGTGAACATGATCATTGACTATTATCATATTAAAATTTAACACGCTGGGCCTGAATTGTTATTGTCATTGCTCCGTCAAAAATTTTGGATACTTTCCGCACGCCGCACTGTGAGAAGCAGAGTCTACAAGTGTAATATATGTTTCCGGCTTAGACCCCGTCCAACTTACCCTTTGATGGCTGATCTTCCCCATAGTCGTGTAAGACAAGCTATTAAGGCATTTACACACACGGGCTGTGATTATGCCGGTCCTATCGCATACACTCCTGTACGTCGTCGTGGTGTACGCAGCGACAAGGCGTACTTATGTGTTTTCACATGCCTCACGACTCGAGCTGTACATATAGAAATCGCTACAGATCTTAGTAGTTCTAGTTTCCTCGCTGCGCTTAAACGTTTCCTCTCTAGACGAGGGCCGATTCGGTTTTTATATTCGGATAATGGAACGAATTTTAAAGGTGCCGCTTCGTATCTTCGCGATCTCTATAAATTTCTAAACGTTGAATACCGCCCAAAGCTTGAGCAAGATTGTGCTGAGAATCGTATAACATGGAAGTTCATCTGTCCCAACTCTCCTCATTTTGGAGGCGCCTGGGAGAGTATGATCAAAGTCGTAAAAACGCATCTGTTCCGAGTTATCGGACATCAGTTACTTTCATACGAAGAGCTTAATACTGTTCTTGCGCAAATTGAGTGCCTGCTAAACTCGCGGCCCTTGACAGTATTAAGTTCTGATCCTGCAGAGCCTTCAGCTCTTACTCCGAGTCATTTTTTGAATACCGCACCTTTATTGTCATTACCCGCACCCAAAGTCAAATCTGACTCTACCAGTCTGTTACACAGGCATTCTTTACTGGATAAATTAGTTCAGTCGTTTTGGGACCGGTGGAGGACGGAATACCTTCACGGATTACAAGTTCGTCAGAAGTGGAACACCCCGTCTACGGCTATCGTACCAGGCATGGTTGTAATTGTGATAAATGATAATGAACCGCCCCTTGCTTGGCCATTAGCGATTGTCGAGTCTGTTCATCCTTCGAAGGATGGCGTAGTTCGAGTAGTGACCGTGAGAACTACTAAGGGAACATATCTCCGTCCTGTTGCTCGTATTTGCCCTCTCCCAAGACAATAAATCACGATTATTTTGATTATAATTATTTATCTAAATTACGAATTAAGTTTATATTTATATATATTAAAAAAGTATTAAACCGCAATATTATATTTATGTATACATTTTCTCGCTTACCAAGTAAGGTTAGTAGATGAGACATGCGCATTGAGCGCATCCTCTCACTTTATATACCGCTTATTTATTTGTTTTCCTTTTACTTTTATATTACGGTTGTCTTTTAAAGGTGACCCTTTAAGGGCGGGAGGAAATGGTAACGCCAGTTAACAATCTACTTTATCAACATTACATTACATATCGCATTGAGTTCGTCCTAAGTTATATCTACTTTATCAACATGACTAGTGCATATTTTTTGTTTCCTTCCTTCCTTCCCTTTCCTACCGCACGCGCTGCCGCCGAGGTGAAAAAGAGGATCTCGGCGCGCGTCATTATACTAAGTGATATTACGCCATCCGCAACGCACGGCCACCCGTCGCGTCTTATGTACATTAACCGCAAACCGCGCAGGACGAACATTGAGTTCTCCTGTTTATGTTTAATATTCACCGCATCAGACATTGTGTCTTTGTAACTCATAAAAGTGTGAGACGCCCCCGTAAGGGCAAAGGTGGAGAGTGTGGGACTTCACGAGACTGTTCCGAGAGTGCGTGTGCGCCGAACCACGTGGCGAGCTCGCTATATAGCAGACACTCCAGGAGGAAGGCGCGGCAGCCCTCATCAGGTCAGTGCGTGCTATCCCACCTATTTATTTTCCCCTTTGCCGTATGCACCAAAATTACAGTCCACTAAATCTTTATCGAAGATACCTTAAGTTACTGGCGTCTCCACTAACATATCATGTTGAATGAGACAAAAATGTTAAAAAACACAATATGAAGTGCGCGCAAATTTAAATTTTATGATATTTAATAGGGTTAACGTAATTAAATCAAATGAATATATTGAAGGGGCTTGCAGTTTTAAGTAAAACGATATTTACCCTCTTTCATACATAGTAGTAGAAATAATTGCAAAATGAATTCAGTTCAAAACTTAAGTTTGTATTTTAATTGCGAATACATTTAATTTTCTCTGATTTATTGTGACCGTACTTCGAGTATACATTGTATGTTTCCATCCCTGAATACTAGCTCGTTATTTATTCAAAACTACACTCAAGGAATACTTGCTTTGTGACTATCAACTACATTCACCCTTTTACTTTGTTCATCTATGTCGAATATCACGATCATTTGTAAAGTGCTACACTACGTATTCAAATTTACTAATACTATTTGTTATTACATTTGTTGTTTATTTATAATAGAACGATATAATATACTTTTATAGTATAAGAGTGACAAGCGAATACATAGACTACCTGATGGTAAGTGGATGCAATGGCTGAGAGACATCTACATCTATTCACGATTAGGATAAAAAAGGTAGATTCGCTACCACCTAATATAAAATGCCAAGTTTCAATTAAAAAGGGTTTCCGATTCACTCACTATATGAAACCTCCAATACGTATATTTATGGTGTTATCCCGTGATCCCCTTGAATATTTTGGGCTGCCTCGTCAATATTTACTGTTCCACCTTAGCTAGTTTATATAAAATTAAAGCGGATATTTAAATTCATAAAAGCTTTGTAAACAAAGGATGTTATAAATTAGATAATTATTGAAAAGATAAAACTGCGTGGATATTATGGTTCTTTAGACTTTCTTTGCCAATGCATACCTATGCTTTATACGGTAAAATTGTTACTTTTGGGAGAAAAACAGTCCACTTTTTAATGCTGTGCCACTTCGTCTCACAACGTCCCCGCAGTATTGACTTGTTCAAGCGACGGCGTAGATTTAGCTATCAAAAAAAGCTTTGTAAATTGTATTTACGTATATTTTATTCCTACATAAATAATTCGTTTGGAACAAAGTGGTAGGACTGCACTGCGGCAATATTACGGTTACGCCACAAGTGGATGGTCTCATCCGGGGAAGGTTCACGCTCTCATATAATACTAACGTGAAAATTATCAGCTTAATACAACTGTGTTTATAGTAAACGTTGAGAAATGACGACCCTTATTACTGGTACAATGCTTCCTCAGGGGTGACATTAAATTAAAAAAAAATAAAGGAAAAGGAGAACAATACAATGGCAACTGTTCCAACATAACTGTTTGTCATACACGTAGTCGTGGATAGTTTCCACGTTTAACGCTGGCTGGACAACAACCGCAGTTTTATTTTTATTATTATAAAGTGTTTTCTAATGCTGTTACTAATATCGATTTTAAGCAATCAATCAATCTTCTCTTTTTTCTTCTTATATATAAAATCAATTGATGTCCGATAGTCTCGCTAAAACTTTAAACCGGCTTCAACGATTTTGAAGAATTTTTGTGTGCATTTGAGTAGGTCCCTGGAAGGTTTAAAAACTCACTGTATACGGTAGTTGGCACTTTTGTCGAGGTCAAGAAATCACCCGAGCCGAGTGCTAGTTAACAATACGTTGTGTACGAGTATTACAGATAATTCCTTATTATACTGCTAAGCCTAAACTTAACTTAAATAAATTACTAATAAATGTGATTGCAAGTTTTTAAATTATATAATTATTCCAATTCTAAGCTACCTACTTAACGATTAAAACGGAAACCCTTTTTACTGGATAGATAGGCATTCCAGCTTAGTTCTCAGGGGTGTCAATGCATCTGCATTTTGATTCGTAATTGAGGATAAATTAATGTAGATGTCTATGGATCACAACATCCACACCGCATATATATATACAGAATGGGTCCCACATATATGCAATAAATGAAACCACAAGTAATACTAGTCCGTAGAAGTGTAGAAAAATTAAATATTAAATTAAAACCCGTAAAATAAAAAAGTGAAATTTTCAAACAAAATAAATATTAAAATAAATTCAGTAAAAGTGAACACTCTGGTTAGACAACGTACCTTGACCCCTTGGAAGAGTGACAACGTTGCACGCGGGTGGCACGCCGACAAAAGACACCGCTGTCGATATGTCGCAATACCAACATCGCGTGGCAACGTCGCTTTTTAATGTTCAAGGATTCATTCAAGTTCATTGAATCATTGACTTAGTGACCCAATTCTATAGAGTGTTCAAATTTGCTTAAAATTAAAACTCTACTTTTTGACCTAATTACTGGACCGATTACGTTCATTTTTTGTATATCGTCAGCAAAGGCGATAACAAGTATATGGTTTCATTTATTGCATATATGTGGGACCCATTCTGTATATATATATATATATATATATATATATATATATATATATATATATATATATATATATATATATATATATATATGCTCAGGAAAATGCGATGTCGGATAAATAGAATCAAAATTTTATTTCAGTTATCAAAGTCACTAGCGACCCGATAATTTGTCATCATCATCATTACGCCCGTCAAAAGTCTACCTCTTAACATAAAACCCCAACAAAGAATGCCTAAACATAAACAGCTGGCCCTGAGCCACCTACAGCCATCGCCATCCATTTCTTCATCTCGTACCAGGTCGTTACCTCATGTAGTGGGCTGTTTTACACTCCTTTTACCGGTACGATGCGACTCGAGATATTTCTTTCCCATCGGTTGTTTTCGAGCCATTTCTTTTTCAGCTTACTTTCAGGTTCTACTGCAGATATCCTCATTTCTAAGTCTATCAAGTAGAGAAAGTTCGAGAATAGTCCTATCCATAACTTACTGAGTGAATTTGAGCTTACCCATGCGACCAGCAATTTAAGACTATTTAGAATTTAATTATAAAATCGCCAAATAGATATTTTGTCATGTTATTGCAGTGTAATTGATTCTATCGACTAATTTTCTATTCAGTCACAAAATTATTTTACAATATTTCTGTCCTTTTTAGGACAGAAATATTTTAAGGCATCTTAAAGATGGGTATATTAGGGCTGCCGTAGATTACCATATTGTCTACGGCAGCCCTAATATACCCATAACGTCAACGAAAGTTGGCGAAACGTGTAAGGCATCTCGTTAGATCGTTCGGCCATGAGTTTTAAAAGTTTTTTGAAGTTTTTGTAGCTTTTTACCCTTCCTCCAAACCAAACATCCTTCTTAGCATCTTTTATTAGCCTACTAAAAGATCCTTTTCGTAATTTTATGTCAGAGTCGAGGCTACATAACCGTATATTAGAATATACAGGAGTTCCAAAATAATACTTATAGAAATAACTCGTTCGTAATAACGTAATCGAAATTCTCTAATATCATTATAAGTTAGTATTCTGTCCCGTCACATTGATCTCATTTAACAAGCTTAAATGGCTATTAATTACCCACTGTATCAAAGCCTATGGGCAATGTATCCATATTTGTCTAAGCAATCATCCTCATCTTAAGGTATATCAATTAATATAAAACAAAGAAATATATTTGCGAATGAAATAGATACATGTTACAAAAATATAAATAAGTATTAAAATTCCTTGAGATTATTTTTATTAACACACTCTTATTTTGTTTTCAGATTTTATGCCCATACACTTATGAATGAGAAGCACTATTTGAAAAACAATTGTCACAGTCACATTTGAGGAATAAGATAGAAAACCCGTTTTGACAATGGCTCTCTATACCATTGACTGATTCGTTGGTCCAGTGGTTGTAAATGTGGCTGCTGATCATGATTTTCCGATTTAGAATTCCGGGTAGAACCATAACAATAATCAATTATTAAATTTTTCCGTCAAGAAACTCTCAGTAGCTGCCCGGAGTCAGCAAGTTGACGATATCTCACTCCTGTGCCTCGGAAAGCTCGTCAAGCCGTTGGTTCAACGTCTGATTTCTCTCCAGTCGTGTTAGTTTACCGTTCTATTAGCCTATGAAAGTTACGGGTAAGAGAGTGCACCTATGCTTGCGCATACCGATGGCTAGTCTCCGTTAGGCTGACAGCTGTGATCCAGATTCAGTCTGGAGAACATTATACCATTTACACAGGCGTGAACTTACGCAACGATAGAGATAGATAGAGAGATAGAGTTAATAGACAATATTAGCCACAGCATCTATTTCGATAAAAGTAAAAAAAATCTGAAAATAATTTAATGTACTTATGAAGTGCTACAACAGTCGTAATTATCATTAATCTCCGATTTCCTTTTCAAGATACGAAATATATAAATTATGAAAAACTATCAATTATACTAAAGACTGTTCTGATAAATTACGAAATAAAATGAAAACGAAACACAAAATCAATTATAAATAACTTATGTCTATGGGAAAGCCATTATTTGTTTTTTTTATATAGAATAGGGTAACAAACGAGAACACAGTTCACCTGATAGTAAGTGGTTGCTGTGGCCCATAGACATCTTTGATTACGAATCAAAATGCAGATGTGTTGTCACCTGTAAGGACTAAGATGGAATATCTCATTTCCAGTAAAAAGGCCTCAGGTTATCTACACTCGCCATATGAAACGCAGCAGCATTAAGCTACTATTTTACGCTGGTATTCTATGAGAGCGTGGTTCTTCTCCGGCCGTGCCGTCCCATTCATGCTACAAGACGTTATTTGCTTTTGATATTTCAATATAGAAATGTTGTGCCATTTTAATGGTCACCATAAATATAGTCTCCTTTTTAAATATAACCTTCACGAATCATAATGCATCAAATCCGTTAGAGTCTATCGAAAGTTCGAAAGTCCACTGCTAAACGTAGATCACTCCACGGATTGCCTCATTTGTTATAGTTGCAACGCCTGCAGGTGGGTGACCAACACATTTTTTTTGTTGTTATTTGGTAAACGATGCTGTCCATATCCTGATTGTATCCCACTGTCGCCTCTTACGACACCCGTGGATGAAATGAATTATCCCTCCCCCTCCCCTTGTCCAAGAATTTTTCCCATATAAAAGCTCGTGTTATCCCTTGCAACGATGTAGGACTTACTCAATTAAATGTCAAATTATGAAATTCAGAGTTTCAGTGCTAATTTATTTAAGACACTGACATTGTCATATAAAATAATTATCAAGTTATATTTAAAATTAAGTCTTATTGCTCACCTAGAATAGTAGTAGTTTTTCGCTCAAAGCTTACCATATTACGCAATTTTAATCCTTTGGATTATTTTCTTTCATTTATAAATTCCGAGGTCTGTGGAAATACGGTTCGTATATTTTTAACTAACAGTTTAAACACTTTCGGAACCTTTAGTTTAGTTTGTTCATGTACATTGAAATTCAAAGCGTGAATTTGACCCCAAAACGACGATAGAGACAAATTTTTATAATTAATTTTTTTAATCATGGCTCATTAAAAAAAATCAATCAAATAGGATCGCAGCTTAACAAAGCTGCAAAAGCTAAAGATGTCTAATGTATCTAATAAGATACATTACTCATATTTAGCTTGTATTCTTTCACAGTCTGCAAGGAGTTTCATTACTGTTTTAAAATATTTAAATATAAATCTTTTATCTTAATATTGAAAAACTGCCTTTCATTGGGTTGAGGGTTATTTGCATGCCATTAAGTCAGGAATAACATTTTTTAAGTTTAGTCTGTCGGTTTATCTGACTATATGTGCTTGGCCTAATATTCGGAATGGCTAAACCGTTGAGATGAAACTTTCCAAACAGATAAAGAGCAATGCCTGGAGTGACCTATGCTCTTTTTTTTCACAAACTTATTCAAAAAGTTTTTTTTTAGTTCAATCGTTAAGTTAATAAATTAAGAACGTCGTTAATGATTATCTTAAATGTAAATGACTTTATATGACATAGATGACATATACTCTTATGACACCCATGGGAAAAAATGTAGTAGTGGATTATTTTACGCTACCACTACACGACAAGTGATGTGTTGATGTGATCATGTACTTTATTTATGTTTCAAAAAGAAATATTAATTAAAATAAAAAATAGGCATTAATCAATAGCTGTAATGATTACAGTGCCAAAAAATACAAAATTTATTTCATGGTACGTCTAAGTAGAATACTAAGTCGTACCATGAAATAAATTTTTTATTTTTATTTTTAACAATTTTTGTATCAATGGTTCTAACTACGTCTTCAAAATTTCATATTATTTGGAAATTCCGAATTTACCCAATTGAATTACATACATATATTCAGGTCAAGTAAATAAAAGCATGTTTAAAGTTTACTTTTTAATATAAAAATAAAACTTTCGAGCAGGTTTACAAACAAATGAAACGATTGGTTAGAACAAATTAATAGTTTCAAAACAAGACGATTGAATATTCGGAATCAACCATTTGTCATGCGCGTGTGCGTGAAATTGCGACGCCAATTTTGACACTGAAGTTAGATTAGTTTTCATTGTTTCACAAAACGCACTTTGATTTCCATATAGAAATTTTTATTATTATGTTTCAAATGTTTTGTTATGTAACAATTTTGTTATAGGATGATATTTTAATCGCATTTTATGATCGGTTTTTTAATAAAACTACACCTTTTAATAAGTAAATGTATCGATATATATATATATATATATATATATATATATATATATATATATATATATATATACCAGCAATTTAAACATTTTTAATGTTGTTTTCATACAAATGAGTCCAGTTCACCTAAAAAGAAAGTGGATACTACAGTAGTCTATGGGCTGTTCTCAATTAAAAATTTTAAATGTAGATGCGTTGACACCCCTGAAACTAAGGTCACATTAACAGTAAAAGGGGTCACCTTTTCTCGGCACTCATTACACGAAACACTGAAGCATTACCTTGCTATTTTACGCTGATATTTTATTAAAGCGTGGCCTTTCTGTGGTTAGGTAGACCGATCATTCTATGTTTGTGTGATGAGCACGATCATTTGTTCTGTGTCTGGGTGTAATTTATCTATAATATTTATGTATTTAGAAATATATAAGTATGTTTATCAGTTGTCTGGTACCCATAACACAAGTAGAAGCCGATACAAAAATCAAGAAGAATAAAATGTAGTTTAGTAAAGAAATTCCATTCGACGCTTAATTGGATAATTAGTGCTTGTTTATGTTTATCTTAAAAGCGATTCTTTAGGTTTTATTTAAATTAAAAAAAAACTATTTTGGACCTGTTTAGCGGACTAAAGACTAGGTATTAACTGAAATATCATCTTATTAGTTTTGAACATTTTTATAAAATTTATAATTTTATTACACAAAATTCAAAATGAAATAATAAGTTATTATTATTGAATCAAATGTACTAATAAGAATCACTCACTTTGTTTTTTGTCTGTAGTTTTTAGTGGAAGTAAGTAATTGGTTTAATTTTCCTTTCCGATGAGCTGGAAACTTGACATTTTAAATATAGATCACATTCGGGTAACAATGCAAGAATATGATAAAAAGCGTGGTTTTTTTTTAAGTAAAATTTCACTTGTTCCTTTAACACCTATAAAATAAAGTGGTATAATGGACTTACATTATACTGCAAAATTCATGAATTTTTCAGTTTAAGGGATACAGGCAAAAGTAAAAAGAGATAAAATTGCTGATATACACTGGTGCCCGTAATAAAACGTTTATTACTCCTTAAAAATTAAACGTTTATTACTCCTTAAAAATTAAAGGGGTGTTTTAAATTTAAAATTTCTTTTATTTTAATTTTCTTTTCTCGCTTAAGTTTTGTGTATTCCATTCCGCGAAGAAACGTATCCAGCTTTCCTGGGACAATTTCGCGAGGAGTAGGACTAATGGATAATGTAGGTATTTAGTTTTTGTTATTTTGAATGTATTGTGAACAAATTTAATGTTTAACATAAAAATTATATATTAAACGAACTTTTCATATACCCAAAAATGTGTTGTCACAACTCATTCTGCTGTGGCCGAAGTAGGAAAAGGGGAGATCTCCCGCCGGGCAAGGTGTTGCTCGGGGAGCGGCCAACACTCCGTGTGATAGTTCGGAGATGTTCTATATATACTGTTTATGATTCGGAATGTTGATAGCGTGATTTAGGCTTCGGTGTATTTCACTTGTGGCGCGACGACAGCGCCGCCACATCACCCCCCTGCTCAGACCGGAGGTCAGTAGTGCAGTCTCGTTGTCGACGAATGTGCAAGTGCCAGGAGATTGCCTTGTAGTCTGCGGTGAGTCGAGAAGAAGGCAAGTAATCTGCGAGAGTGCCGCGAAGCAGAGGTGAGCAGTAAGGCTCCGAGCCGTGCCGAACACTGTATGGCGCAGAGAGTAGCTTGAAGGAACAGGAAGCATTATTATTCCAGTGCTGCTATGAACCTTGTGAAGCTAGCTGGCTTGCAGGATATGAAGACTGCAGACGATATCTGCTCGGGAGCGAATGGGTGGGGTATTCTATGACGACGATGAAGCTTGAAGATTCCGAAGGTTGTTGGTTGCGTGTTTAGATCACGTCGGGTGGTCACCACTGTGGCCGTGGAAGGAAAAGGGTAGATCTCCCGCCGGGCAAGGTGTTCTGCCCGGGGAGCGGCCGACACTCCGTGTGATAGTTCGGAGATGTTCTATATATACTGTTTATGATTCAGAATGTTGATAGCGTGATTTAGGATTCGGTGTATTTCGCTTGTGGCGTGACGACAGCGCCGCCACACTGCTAATATATCATAATGTTATACATACATATCTCATCAATATCTTCAAGACAACAATACAAAAGTATTAAAACCTATTCATGTATACATTTATTAACATAAATAAAATTTAAGTGTCTATCTGTAATATTAAGAAAAGTGGCTTCAATTAAGCTCAGGGAACTATTTGAATGTTGTTAAGACGTATACAACCATTTTAATGACTTTTGTTTGTTTATCTATCTCTCTGTCTGTATGTCCGGACTAATCTTCGGAATAACTGAATTAATTGTGATAACCTAGACAAACAGTATACAAATATATATATATATATATATATATATATATATATATATATATATATATATATATATATATATATTTGTATACTGTTTGTCAGTATATAATATAGCCATGGGGGATCTAAGCTATATTTTATCCGAAGCCTTGGAGATTTCTTATACCTATATCTAATCTAAAACCAGTCCCTTCAGGAATATGTGCTATGATTATCACGCTTGGGGCTGGCAACTGCAACTTTTTGTTATTTTAGTTATTATTAGAAAGATGCTTCTGCCCATTGTATTTTTATTATTTTAAGCCTTTATTTAGCACCTCACGACATTGGCAGCCTTTATTAAAATATAGTAATTTCGCTTACATATAAAATATATGAATTTTGCGTACTAAGAATATAGTAGGACATTATATCATATATAACATACATAAAATATATACATAAACACTCACGCCTGATACCGAGAGGGGTAGGCAGAGACTACAGACTTCCATTTGGCACAATCCGGACACACCTCTCTCGCCTCCTTCACATCCATATACCTACGCATACATGGTCGTCGGTTTAGGATACTCCTAATTTGGCCCGTTTTCAATAAATCGCTAATTTGGTCGATAAATTTTTGCCTAGAACGTCCCTTTCCGACTCTGCCATTTACTTCTGCAACATCAATTTTCTTTGTCACTCTTTTCCCATTCATTCTTTCTACATGACCAAACCACCGAAGCTTTCCTTTCTTAATCCTGATTACAACAACATCTTGCAAACCACACTCTTGTCTTATCAAATAATTTGTTATCAGATTCAGCTCTAACCTACTCCTCAACGACCGCATTTCTACTGCGTTTATTCTACTCTCGTGCTTCTTCTGCCACATCCAACTTTCACTACCATACGTTAAAGTAGGTACCAACACAGCATTGTGAATTGTCATACGTGCCTTTTTTGACACATTTTGACTCTTCACAATAGAGTGTAGTTACCATTTACCCCATTTCCTACGTCCACTCGTCGTTCTATATCCTTATCACATCTCCCATCCCTGCTAAATACGCAACCCAAATATACAAACTCATCTACTTGCTCGATCAACTCCACTTCTATTCTTATTTCACATATCGTTTTACTTTCTTCTCTTTCAAAAAACATTACTTTCGTCTTACTTGCGTTCACTTTCATACCCTTTTATTTTAATGATCCGTTCATTAATGTAACCATCATTTGCAACTCGGCCACCGACGACGCAAGAATAACTTGATCATCGGCGTACAAAAGGCATTTGACGGTTAACTCACCCATTCTTAATCCGTATTCTTTAACTTTCAAATTTTGCAAACAACTATTATATATTATTTAGTAAGTAGTAAGTTTCTATGGGAGGTGAACTTTTTAGGCAGACGAAAAACCCAACCTCCATTAAAAGAACTATTAATATCTCTATGCATATTAAAATCAATTGATATCCGTTAGTCTCGCTTATTTTGATGAAATGTTTTATGTTTCTTTGAATGTGTCGCTAAATGGTTTAGATTAACATTTGGATTTGGTAGTTGGCGCGGTTGTCGAGATCCAAAAAGGATCGTTAGTAATTGATACAGTATAAGATCTTCACTATACTTTATATTCACACTTTGTTGCAGGCATCATCCTTCCGTAAATGCCGAACATGAAAGAATTGAAAAACGTGTTGTATTATGATCTATGAAAGAAAATTTTAATATCAGTCCACGCTTACATAATATTTGCACGTTACTTGGTACCAGCCCAAGAGATGGTAACAAAAAATTTTAGCACTTTATTTTTTGACTGCGTTTTTACGTCTTTTTTATCAATTTATTTTATATAGTCTACAAACTCCTGGTTTACTCCTGGTAAACTTAAAATTCTTGTGTTAGAAGTGTTTCACGACATATTAAACTTCAATGCAATGTATTAATTTAAGAATATGTTGGATTAAATAAACAATAAGATCTATGTAGATTCACTCTTCAATTTTTACGTCTTTGAATGTTCCGGGTTTACAGAATTTACTTACCTTATATCTGCATTGATCTTTATTTTTATTTCACATGCGCTTATCAACTTCTACGAATTTTCAGAAGCGTATTTACAAATTTAATTGCCCGCAAGATCAAAATTCTTCGTATCCATAATACATAAGTTCAAAAATATTAAGTCATATAACGCCACCAGGCCCCGGTTTAACGCGTCTTTTCTAGTACTCCTACTCCCTAGGCATAGTCACGAAATCGCGTGTGCACCCGAACCTTTAAAAAAGTAACCGCTCTGATCCGTCCAACTATAGGCCTATCGCCATCACCTCCTTGTTCTCTAAAAAAATGGAATCCATTATTAACAGCCAGCTCATGCGGTAGCTTGAGGATCACCAGCCGATTAGTGACAGCCAGTAAGGTTTCAGTCGCGGTCGCATGGCTGGTGATCTTCTTCTGAGTTACCTTACACATAAACGTTGGCCGTTAGTTTGGACATAGCGAAGACCTCAGATTGGGTTAAGCACAAAGCTCTTCTTACAAAGATTCCTTCCTATGGGCTTCCCGAGAAATTATGCAATTAGATCACTAGCCTTCTTGCAAATCGGAGTATCAAGGTCGTAGTAGACGGTGCAGGCTCCGATTACAAGCCCAATAACACTGTTGTTCTACAAGGCTGCGTGCTATCACTAACGCCGTTTCTTTTGCATACCAACGACATGTTTCAAACCGGTAACATTCATTGCTATATAGACGACGGCACTGGTGATATTTTATACACCGGCCATGCTAATATTTCTGGGGAAAACGTCATCGAGTACTAAAACTTGTGTCTAAAGTCGAGACTTTGTTATACAAAGTCTCGGAATAGGGGTTACTAAATCTAGTCCAGTTTAATCCCTAGAAGACACAAGTTGGCGCGTTTACCGCTAAAAAGCCCCTTTGTCGTATCTTCTCAGTTTCAAGGCATTCCTCTTGTTGTCTTAGCCAGTATCGGAATCCTCGGCGTCGACTATCTTGTGACGTGTAGTTTCGCGGTCACTTGGAAAGAAGGGCAAATTGGCGTCTAAAAAGCTTAGCGTGCTCAGCAGAGCGGGACCATCCATACCATTTGGATGACTGCCGTTCCACCACCATGCGATTTAAAGGAAGTTTTCTTCCTCGCACATTCCTTTATTTCTTGTGGAATTGACTACCATCAGAGATTTTCACAGACCGATACGACTTAGGGAACTTCAAGAAAAGAGCCTACTCTTTTTTATAAGGCCGGCATCGCATCTGCAATTCCCTTGGTATTGCAGTTATTAATGGCCCGCGGTAATAACTTACCATCAGGTGAGCCGTATGCTCGTTTGCTCCCTCTCCTAATAAAAAAGACATTCTCTACCAGTCAACCCATGAAGTGGTAAGAATTTTACGTATTGCATACAGTTCGCATACCAAGCGGGGTAACTTTGTTAAACATGCAGTATGTTTCATGAAGAACTTTACAAAAGACTTAAATCATATACAACAAAGATACCGTTTTTTACTCCTCTAATCTTGCATAGCTTTATTCTAAGATATGACGGTAATAACATCACCGCAATATATATTTGCAGAACGAAAATGGAATAAATATGTTCATTAAAATATTACACAAAGATTCAATGGTTCTTCAATAATACCCGTCATTTTGGTATCGCTTCGGGAAATATTGAATTCTTTCACCGTATTTTATTTCTTCATAGTCACGGGATAAATTATGCGGTTACAGTTGATGTAAGCAAGCAATAAAAATTTAATTATTTACTAAATACGTATTTGAAAGAAAATAATACTATTTGATATAAATACTTTTCTTATAAATTTTGGAATTACACTACCGCTACAAAAGTACTAAATTTGTACGTAAAATAAAATTGTTAAGTCTATCTGTAAGAGCGACATAACTCCCTTTTGGTAAGCTGATACATGCCATTAAAACATGAAAAAACGTTTCTAAAACTTTTTTCTATCTGTTTGTATATTTGTCGGGACTAATATTCGTTGTAGCTGAACCTATAATAAAACTTTACGAAAACATAGGGAACAATGTCAAAAGTGATATCAGCTATATTTTAACCGAAAAGCTTGGAAATATTTTTTCTAAATATTCAAATATTGATGATATGGTTTTTGATGATTAACTTAAATTTAACGCTGCTTTAATTGGTTCCACCCAGACAAGATTGCTTTTTGTTTAAAGTCCGTCAGGATAGAAACCATCCCATTACCGATTTTTGACAACAATCAGTAGCACACTGCTGTATTCCGATCTTAAGAGTATAGAGAAACAGTATAATTAC
Source organism: Parnassius smintheus behrii (assembly GCA_036936625.1). Classification (NCBI taxonomy): domain Eukaryota; kingdom Metazoa; phylum Arthropoda; class Insecta; order Lepidoptera; family Papilionidae; genus Parnassius; species Parnassius smintheus. Next base: position 11,212,487 of record JAUPFT010000026.1, on the reverse strand, counting down.
AAACTGTAAGTCGTTTTATCTTGGCCTTCAAAGTGGCAGTGCATTCTATCTTTGAAGTTGGTTGCATCCATGGGCTGCAATGGGCACATTTACCATCAGGTGAGCTCTAAGTTCGATTATTGTTACTTCAGGTTTTTAAAAGTGAATAGAATAAGTAAAAGTAGGTTGCACAAAAATAAACATATCATTATGAAATCCATTCATAACAATCTACGATTTTTTGATTGTAGGAGTTGGGAACGACGCGCGCTGCTGTCACGTTAACATCGTCTCCGTAGTATTATCAATTTAAAAAATAATAGATGTAATTTAATTTTGTTGTTTCACAGTTAAGTTAGTTTATAATTGTGTAAATAAAAATTACAAACGTTGTCCAGTAAAAGTGATTAGTGTGAACGGACTTATTTTGATTTTTGTGTGTAACAAAGTTGGGAGTATTATATTAGCAAAAAAAGTGATAAAGTGCATCAAAACCACATTTAATCAAAAAAAGTAATTGGACGCCATAAGAATTGCAGTAAACAAAAAGACAGAGTAGTATAAGATACAAAACTTTGTAATACTTGAATTAACACATCTATTAACGAATTAACACGTTTTGAATGATAAATATATAAAGTTAGTGAAAAATAAACAGTAAAATATTTACCACCCATTGCTAAAGTGAGTGAAATAATCTAAAGAAGTTCAAAGAAGTGATAATAAACAACAAAAATAAAAAATATGAATACAGTGTTAATTGCATAAAACGTATCAAAGTGTAATTTAAACAAGAAGTCTTATAAAATAACAACAAAGACGGTTGAGAAAAAATATTGAGCACAAGCCATACCCACAATTATTCAAATCCTAAAACATAGTATAATCTTAAGAACTACTTCATAATTTCAAACTCTCAATTAAACACTCCGTGGTCTGGTGGTTTAAGCTGTCTGTTCTACACAACAAGTCGTGTCTTCAAATCTATACCAGTACACCATATTTTTGTGAATTATAAAAATTAGTATATTTATTACAATATGGATATGGATAACATAACTATTCGCAAAAATAGACGATCAGCGTCGATGCAAGATATCTCCAAGTCATCTGTACTTGACTCAACGATGTTTAGTTTAACCAATACATCGCTAGGTGGCGCTAATAGTTGCTGCGAAGAAATGCGCGAACAAACAGGAGAACTGACTAACAAACTATTATCCGCCAACAACGAAATTGATAACTTGCACGGTGAAATGAAACAGTTAAAATATGATCTGCAAAAATGCTACGACGTAATAAACATGTATAAAAAGATAGCATGCACCGAAATTAGACCTACTTCAGTAAGGAAATTGAAGACTAGAAATATATATAACACAGATAATATTCCAAATATTGGACAACAACTATCTTCGTCCATCACATCTTCTCCTAAGAGCAAAAATTTATTTACCTGTCAAGAAGATCTAGGAAATAAAACATAAAGTAGCGAAACGCCTTTACCATGTTATAGCGATAAAAGTTTAGAACGAAAAGCTAGTATTAACACAATTCGAAATAAAAATGCGGTAAATACATCCCCAGACACTAGGTCCAATCCGGACGAACCGAGAAAGATACGAAATGTATACTTGCAGATCAACAAGGACGGTATGTTTGTCAAATCTTGCAAAGACTTTTAGGTACTTCATTTAAAGTCACCTGTTACTTTAAGCCCGGAGCTAAAATTAACAACGTTCTTCAACTCAATACGTCTTTATCCGAACTGACTATAAATGACATTGTGGTAATAATTGGTGGTATAAACGATACTGACCCCTATCAGTTTGAAGTTGCTTTTGGGAACTGTTTACAAACATTAACAAAACCAAATATTATAGTGTTGGAAATACCCTATAACAGGAGTTTGAATGAAAATAAATTAAACTACTTAGTCAGATATATTTGCAAAAGACACCCGAACGTGTCATTTATTGATATGGGTTACAGTAGGCAATTACCCTATAGAAAACATTTTACCTTGAATCTTTGTAAAACATTGTTAAAAGAAGTATTACACTTAGATTATAAACTGAACTTTGAATTATATAATAAGGATGTTGCTCACAAATCCTTACCAATTAATACACAAAATAAACACACCCAAACTGATGTAATCTATTGTTATAGTCAATTAAAAAAAGACGTAATAAATAATTGTACTCAGACTGACTTGGTAATTAAAGCAAATAATTTAGGTAATGATGATAATGTATACATGGCTGTAGATAATAATGCAAACAATAACTCTAATTTTAACACTCAAAATAGCTCTAATCTTTTTCTCGTATAATTATTTATTGATTTTACACCAAAATGTAAATGGTTTAATAAATAAATCGGACTTGTTAGCCTACCATTTAAATGAGCTATCACAAAATGGTAAAAATATAGATGTAATCTGCATTACAGAGCATAACATGAAAAATGGCGATGATATACATTTGAACATAGCTAATTTTCAACTAGCAACATACACCAACAGAAATAACAGAAGAGGGGGGTCATGTGTTTTAATAAATAACAAATTGAAATACAAAATGGTCGAATTACATCAATATTCCTGCCCTAACACTGTGGAGTGTTGTGGTGTGGAATTAATAGAACACGGTATAATTATTGTCTGTTTATATAGATCTCCGAAAGAAAACATAGACGCCGTAACTACGTTTTTCAATAACTTTGAAGGTGTGTTACAAAAATTTTGTAGTACTAATAAAAAAAACTTATAATATGTGGGGATTTTAACATAGATATTTTACAAAGTTCACGGCTTTCTACAGAAATAGAAAATAAATTGTTAAATTAACTTACGACCGAGTATTTGCGAGCCTACACGTTTACAAAGTGGCAAGTGTATAGATAATATAATTCATAATATAAGAGGCAGTAAAGGTGAAGTGATAGATCTGGGAATATCAGATCATACTGCTCAAGTCCTAAAATGTCCTGTTAACAAAACATACATTGGTTCATGTTAAAACGGGATTACAGCGTAGAAAACTTAAATAAATTTAAAAATGCCATCAGAAGTCTCAGTTTTAATAGTGTTTATGAATGTCTTGATCCTAATGAAGCGTTTAATGAATTCAATGCATTATTTAAACTATTTTACGATCTTTGCTTTCCGACACTTAAAATTAAAATTCTTATAAATAGAAAACTTACTTGGGTTACTAATGGTATTAAATTGTGTTGTAAACGTAAACGAGAAATGCTATGGCATTCTCGACTACACCCTACCAAGGAAAATAAGAGAAAGCTTAAAGTTTATAGTAAACGATTAAGAAAAATCATTAATTTGACACAAAAATCGCGCAATAGTTATTATATCAACAATACGGAGAATAAAACAAAAGCCACATGGAAAGTGATAAATAAGAATAAATACAACTTGCCCAAAGATAATATTACAAAAATTAATTTTAATAATAAATATATATATAATCCCGAAAAAATTGCTGAGGAATTTAATAATTATTTTATCAATGAAGTTCAGCCCATAAACCAGTTTAGTAATAGTCACCAAAGTAACACATCTATAAGTAGTAGACTGAACTCAATGTTTATGCCTGCATGTATTCCCCACGATTTATGTAAAATAATTAATAAATTAAAAAATACTAACAGTGCTGGTAATGATGATATAATTACAAAAGTAGTGAAGTTAGTGGCCGTTGAAATTTCCCCAGTTCTAAGTTACGTAGTGAATTTATGTATTGAAAATGGTACTTTTCCTAGTGCTTTAAAAATATCCGTTATAAATCCTTTATATAAAAAGGAGGACAGACATGACCCTAAAAACTACAGGCCTGTCGCTTTGCTTCCAACATTCTCCAAAATAATAGAAAAAGTAATATATAACAACTTATATTATTATTTGGAAGTTAATAACATCTTAGCAAACGAACAATATGGTTTTAGAAAATGTAAAAACATAAATATGGCCACGTATGGATTTATTGAAAAAGTGATCACCGGTATGGATAATAGTACACCAACAACCGCCTTGTTCATGGACATGACCAAGGCGTTTGATTTCGTTGATTTAAATATCTTAGCGCTTAAACTGGAAAAATATGGAATCAGAGGTAATGTGTTAAATCTTATTATTTCATACCTGAATGATAGGAAACAAATTACCAAAATAAAAAAGATCTGTCCTTGTACTAATATCGAAATAACATACTTTTTGCAACCAAAGCAAACAACCTACGGTGTGCCACAAGGAAGCGTACTCGGCCCGTTACTATTCCTAATATATATCAATGATTTGCCCCAGGTGACTCAGCATCCTATGACCTTATTTGCTGATGACAGCACAGTTTTATTCACGGGACGAGACAAGGTCTCAATTGAAACGGACATAAGTCAGAATTTATACAGGATAATAGAGTGGCTGAATGACAATAATCTTAAAATTAATTTGGATAAAACGCATATTATGTCATTCAAACAAAGAAAAAAACAACCAAAAATTAATATTAACTATAAAACTAAAATCATAAACGAAAAAGAACTCACAAAATTTCTGGGAGTTTGGCTGGACGAAAAAATGACATGGAGTAAACATATTGAACACATAATAAAAAAGATAAATCAATTCCACTATGCACTACATAACCTTATAAAAATTATAAATCGTGAAACAGTCATAACCGCCTACCATGCATACGTCTCTTCAACATTGAGATATGGTGTAATATTTTGGGGAAATTCTCCAAAACGCGAACTAGTATTTAAAGCGCAAAAGAAATGTTTACGAGCAGTATGTCAGTTGCAGGTTACCGATAGTTGCAAACCGCATTTCATTGATCTTAACATTCTGACCCTACCATCTTTATATATATTTGAAGTAGCTATGTTTGTAAGGAAACATTTTAGCATATTTGAAAACGCTAATAATAAACGACATAGGAATAAACTACGCACAAAACCTCATAAAACAGCCCTGTATTCAAAAAGTTTCCTGGGTATGGCTCCTAAAATTTTAAATAAACTCCCAAAATACATCAAAGAAACTGATAATATAGACAAATTTAAGAAATTGCTTTCGAGTTTTTTAATATATAAAGCATACTACTCTATCTACGAATACTTTGAAGATAAAATGAATGGTTATTAGTACCTGCAATAATTAATGGACGATTTATTTATAATATGTTTATATTTATGTAATTGATAATTAAGGTGATAGTGATAAACAAATATTTGTATGCCTTTGTAGGCGAAACATAGTGTTCCGTATCATACCTTTTCCACCAAGTTTGTAACTTTTTACCTATGTTTTACAAATAAATTATTTGATTTGATTTGATTTGATTTGATTTCATAACTTCAGGCCACTTAGCGTATATTTGACGAACCACCTTGAGAGTTATTTAATTTTTATTCGATAAAATGCCTTTAACTATAGAATGACTAAGATGGTGCTAAAAAAAGCAATTTTACTCGCAATTTTACTCCCTTCTACCGCGTGTGAATTGCACACATAATTTTTTCTTTTTCCTTTTTTTGTAAGTAAAATGTTACCTTTATACAAGGATTTTCTCGTGTGTCATGACCGCAGTTTACATATATAAATTTTACAAGGAAAAACATCCAGACCTGGAAAAATTATTTGTAAGACATACAAATACCTGTTCCTTAAGCTGCAACTCATTGCTAAGCCTCTGCGCTACAGAGTCGTCAATACGTTGGTCCTGCACCCGATTCCTCTCCGACCATTTCGGATTGAAATCCCATCAGACTATGAGAGTAAGGGAATATATTGTTTTTTTTATTTTATTTTTTTTGCGCACATACTATTGTACTTTAATCTTGTCAAACGTAGATGGCTAGTCATTGTTCACTGGTGGCTGTGGCTGTCTGGGCTGTCAGTCTGGAGAACATTATTATTCTGTATAATAAATTCTTCCTATGAGTAGACCATGTCCAAAAGTAAACTGCAGACGCCTGATTAGAAGAGAAAATAAGTGATCCTACATTTTACGTAAAACCTTTTCTGAAATTTGACGAATTTTTCATTCCACATTATTATAAACAGTACTATGAGCACACAGTTCATCTGATAGTGAGCGGTTGCTGTAGGTCATGTACGTCTACATCTATCCTCGATTAAGTATTAAAATACAGAATGCGTTGCCACACCTATTGATTAGAAGAGATCCGTCATTTCCGGTAAAATGGGTTTCGTATACTGTGAGAACGTTTTATTGCCCCGGTGTAACCATTCTTTTCACAATCATAATCTAGTTGAAGTGTAGCTCTACTACGTGTACAAGGAAAGTAATTTAAAATGTTTTGAATTTATTTTCATACTCCGGCCGTTGTAAATGCGATAAAAACGGATTAACAACTGTGGTGTGCTTATTAACAAATTTCATTTCTGATATGAGTAGGTTTTACATAATTTAGTACTAAAATATTTTTAGAGTTTAAAAAACTTAACAATAGATTATTTTGTGCTGTAATGATCTTAGAGAGAATAATTGTTAATGGTCACGTTATTATTCTACTGTCATCGATACTTAAATCCTCACTGGTCTATTATGAGTTGCCGGGCTCAAATTCAGGGTCAGGTCAAAATCAGTTATTGGGAATTTTTATCAAAAAATTCTCAGTAGCAGCCCGAAGCTAAGAAGTTGTTGGTGTTTCAACCCTGTACCTCGAAAAGCACGTAAAGTCGTTGACCTTCCACCTGAACAACCATCCCTTTGCACTATGAAAGTAAGGGTATAGAAAGTGCACGTGCTAGTGTAGACACTCGTGCACTATATATAATCCTGACCTGCGCAGAGGCTATTCTCCGTTTAGACTGGCCGCCGGGAAAATTTAGTCTTAAGGACATTGCGATTTTATCGCATTTAATACTATTTTATTCCCGAAGTCACGTGAGGATAGAGTTGAGTTGAGAGAGAGAGAGAGAGAGAGAGAGAGAGAGAGGACAAAGAGAGAGGAAAGAGATGAAGCCTGTTTGGGCGTAGCAATTATAAAAATATTAAATATTATTTTTAAACTACAATATTAGATTGCATTAATGAATTACATTATTAGATTATATCATTTTAAAATTCTGTAAATTTAATTAAATCAATAATCACAATGTCAAGTAAAAAAATAATCATTATTATTATAAATTAAAAATAAAATAAAATAAACAATAATAATTAAAAAAATAATTAAATTAGGCACAGGCCGAAGTTGTTCATAAAATGGTTCATAATATACGTGGTAGAGCCATGCTGCAGTTATATTAGTAGTATAGTTGTAGCACGAATGGGTCGGCTCGACCGGGGAAGGACCACGCTCTCACAGAATACCAGCGTGAAATAGTAGCTTAATGCTGCTGTATTTCGTATGGTGAGTGTAGAGAACCGGAGACCCTTTTTACTGGAAACGAGGCATTCCATCTTAGTGCTCACGGGTGACAGCGCATCTGCATTTGATAAAAAGAATGTAGTATTCGTTAGATTTTTTATTTTATTTTGAAGGTTATTAAAAATTTTAACTGTCATAGTATAGTATATAGACATAGGTTCTATACCTCCTCCCTTCCTAATACGACCGAATGCCATTGTTAACCCGGAATAAACGACTCCGTGGCGCAGTTGCGGGTTCGAATCCCGCACCGAACAAGTAATGTGTATGGACTACAAATAATTGTTCTGGGTCTGGATGTTTGTCCTTGTGCAATTTATGTTTGTAAACTGCCCCCACGATACAGGAGTAAATCCTAGTGTAGGGGTACAGTTTTTAAAAAAGAAAAAGAATACCTATTAGTTTTTATGCGGTAATGTATTTGGTCTGACCTACGGAGAATCATTTATAGTATGACGAAGTAAGGAAGTGGCAATGATAATTAAGTGGTAAAAAAAACAATGTTACTTTTTTTACTTATAATACGGCAGTGATCGCCGTGTGGTGATAGCGTAAGGGAATCCGCTACACCTCCTCCAGTATGTCACGATGCCGGGAAAGGGAATGTCATTTATAATATATCACGGGTGTCGTAGTTAGGCGACAACGAAAATGAAAATCCATCTGCCACACGTAGCAACTTTGATAAAAATCCTACTATGGAGGAGGCCTCTGTTCAGCAAAGGACGTTTGATGGGCTGTAATGAAGTAATGAATGAATAAAATGCAGCAGTGCACGAATAAAATCTGAACTGAAAGTGATGATGATACCTTGGATGGTAAATCACCCCAGATAATAAATCGCATTATCTTAGAATAACAAAAGCGCATTAAATCTGGCGTTGAAGTCCAAATTGCAAACACGGGAAAAGAAAAAAGAAAAAAATACTCCACTCCTTTGCTGAACACAACTAAAGACGAAGCACACATTTTGGTCTCCACCCACTGTCTATCTGGTCGCCAATAGTATAAAAGTTTATGAGTAATTCAATCATGTTAATTCCTTTAATATACAGTATGTGCAAAGAATTAACAATGAGAGTTAACAATAATTAAGAATTATCAATGGCGGCGGCATTGACGGGATTACGCTTCAACATCTCAAAGATCTTATATGCACGTCTGCCGGTGACGCTGGTGGAATATTTCTTAATGCCATTACAAAACTATGTAGTTTTATGCTTTCTGGTAATTTCAATACAAATTTCATTTTCTACTTATATGGGGCAAGATTCTGTACCTTCAAATAAAGGGATACGGTATACATGTCCTATTGCTGTTAATTCCACATTCCGATATATTTCCGATATATTCCATAATTGACAAATTTTCAGACTGCCCAACTGGTGCTACAGGTGGCTATATGGCGATGGCACTTTCAGTCGTACTATTTTAACAAATTATAGTGCAGACATTTTTCTGAAGGTTGAACTTAGAAATGCTTTTAAATCTATCGATAGGGTAACCTTGCTGTAAGATGTGGCCTCGAAATTTATTATTACCTTTGGCAACATTACAGTCAAAATTCGAACTTGTTTAAAGAAAACCATGTTATTGAATCTGCTGCCGGTTTTCAGCAGGGTGACCCACTACGTTCAGCTCTTTTCAGTTTGGAAATTCATTCCTTTTATTCCAAATTTGAAATCCAAGCTGAATGTCTGGTACCTGGACGACGGTACACCGGAAGGTAAAGCAGATGACGTCCTCAGTGATCTTACTCATATTTTTCAAAATTTTAAAAATTATGATCTTGAACCAAATAGCAATAAATGTGAAATATTTATTTCTAACTTATCTGGTTCTAACAGAGATACTTTAATTTAAAATTGCTATCATTTTTCTCCAGGAAAACATGTGACACAAATGTTCCTTCTGCTGTTTCGAATAAAGTATCAAGTCACTGGTTACTCTCTGTATCATCAAGTAATCTCGGCACATTACTTGATGGGGAAAGCTTGCGCATCAATTTGGGAATCCGTATAAGAGCGGCAAATTGTCAACCCCACCAGTGCCCCTGTGGTAGCCGTGTCAATGAGTTTGGGCTCCACGGATTTTCATAGAAGAAAAGTGCAGGTAGGTTTTCTCGTCACGGTTCTTTGAACGAAGTCATCCGAAGGGCTCTTGTCTCTATAGATGTTCCCTCGGTTTTAGAGCCTTGTGGGATATTTAGAGACCATGACAAGGGACAAGACGGTATGACTGTGGAAAAGAGAAAGAGGTAAAGCCCTGGTGTGAGATGCTACTTGCATAGACACTTTATTGGCCTCTCATCTCAAAGGTACCTCTTTTATAGCCGGGGCAGTATTAGAGGCAACTGAATTATGTAAATAGCGCAAACATTAGTCTTTGAGAAATGATTACATATGTGTGTCATTTGCTGTAAAGACTATCGGTACGTGGGGCCCACGTGCAGTGAAGTTCTTAAAGGAACTGTATTCGCGACTGGTCGTTGCTGTTGGTGATAAGAGGCTGGTTCTTTCCTCGCTCAAAGGCTAAGTACAGCTATTCAGCGAGGAAACTCAGCCAGCGTTCTTGGCACGATACCACGGAGGGTATGAATTTCAATGAATAAATAGTTTTAGTTTTAGTTTTTCTTTATTATATTTTTTTAATATTGTGTATATTTATTTAAAGACCAGATATATTTCATATTAAAAGATTTGCAACTTATATAAATTAAAGCCAACAAAGTCGCTAGTAAAGTACTAAATGTTATGAACTTGCGTAAACGTTTTCTGATAAGCTCTGATGATTTTGAATTAAGCAGCATTCCCTTATTCGTTTCAAGTATTTCATAATAAAGGAATTAATCAAAGAGTTCTTCCTTCATAAAGTTATTGAAAGGAGCCTATTTATTCTCATTCTTATCCATTCGAGTCGTTTCCATTTGTTCATTTACTTTCATCTGGACGAAAATAGGCGTTATTTATTCAGAGAGAAATTGAAGATTAAGAATAGTTTTAAACACCCGAAGTATGAACAAACCACCCACTTAACCTTATCATCAGGGGAGTTCTTTCAGGGGGAATTAGTAGTTCGGATTTTGCCACCCACGGTGAACATATAGAAAGAAAATACAATTCATTTACCCGAAATGGGTTCTAAAACTAACATCATAATAAAATACCATCTATAATAATTAACTCATCTATAATTAATAAACAAAAAAAAAAGAAACATTAATAATGGCCACTAGAAAAAGAACGCCTTTAGTTTGGTGGTGGTCTGAATACCGCACGAAATACACATGACTTACAATTAATTGTTGCAATTAATTATAGTTAATGTAACCAAAACGACTCCACATGAACGACTCCACCGTACAGGTGAAAATCCTGTTCTGTTTAAAATATTAATGAAGTTAAAAGATCGGCCTAGGAGTAAAACACTTTAAATGCATAAAAAATTAAAAGTTATGATACAAGTCAATTTGTAGTGGTAGCATAAGAGAATAAATGATAAGTGTATGTCAGCAAAAACATAACTTTAAAAAAAATACCAAGTCTCGCAACTCAGTTCTTCTATCGTAAAAAGTTTTTAGATGCATGTAATACCAAGTTGGTTAATTTATTCAGTCCCTACTTTAATTGTCCTTCTCTCTTAAGTTATAACGTAAATAGCTAACATAACAACATCTTGTTGTGACCATTTCAATATTGAAAATCTTTTATGTTTTAAATTAATACATTGACTTGGGCCATCGCATGAAAACACAATGTATCTCAAAATTGATACATATTATATTAAATTCGATTGCTTAGTGCGATTGCCAACCTAATTATAGATATTATATAAGGTTAGATAAGAAACCATTCTAATACTCGAAAGAACAAATATACGGAGTCGAAAAACTCTTTGAATAACTAATAAGGTACATAGATTAAAACAAACACAAAAAGTGTTTACGATATTGTATTCCATTAATATATTTTTATAAGAATAAAATGTCAACAGGACTTACAGTCCACCTAAAGGTTTTTTTTTGCTGTAGCTAGCAGCGCTTGGTCATCTGCAACCACCTTTGAACAAAGACTACAGATATCGTATAAGTAGTAGCCAGCCTTTCGGTTTTCTGCAGAATGCATTTCAGGGATTGCATAAATTAAATTCTCTTACTCAATTCCACCATCGGACAACCAGACGTTCAGCCAGTCTCCACCCTTTCGTTTTCGACTTACCACGCATTCCATCCAAACGGTTGGCTAAATCGTTCGTCATGAGTACAGCAAAGGAGAAGAATAAGTTTTCAGCATCAGTATTTTCATGCTATTACAATGAGGGTGTGGAGGAGCAAGAGTAAATAGGCTTTTATTAGGTCAGTGCACTATCTTAGGCTTTATAACCACTTACCATCAGGTGGGATTGTAGATAAGCGCTGACTTAGAATAGTAAAAAATAAAAAAGTAATAAACATTTGATGTGACTCCTTTTTTCTCTAGAATTAAAACTGGATCTGTACCACTCACTTAACTATTGTTGCCGCCATGTAGAAGTGCTATGTTTCGGTCTGAAGAAGAGACAGAATAATTACAGGCTGTGAATCACATATACACGGACTGGAATAGCCATAACTATCGGATGCACTGCAATTTCCTATGTAATTGAGTAAAATCCAATAGAAAATTTTATACATTTCTTAATTCCTTCCTGTTCCATCACATTCGCGCAGCGCGGCGGATGGCGAGTGTACATTTCTTTATTCTCGATATTTCAGATATTCGAACTCAACAGTTTGCTTCGACTTCCGTAATGCGTACAGCCGAGGATTGAAATAATCTGTTGGAATCATTGGGCTATTATGTACTACGTACTAGACGCGACACTGCATTCAACTACTCTGTTCCACTCAACTGCGGTGCATACACCGCACTTTAATCAGTCACTCGCTAGGCGCTTGTAGAGTTGTCACGTGTTGTGTTGGGTTGAAAAATCTCTTGATAAAAATATGCCGTTGTGTGTACTTAAATATTATACAAATAATTAAAGAAATATCAGTAAAAACCAAAGAAGTACTTTTCATCGGTTAATTAGATACGTAATCAATAAAAAAGTATTATAGATTAGTAATAAAACAAATTATTCCTAAGACACCATCTCATGTTATGGTATTTAGATTATGAAATTAATATGTTCAGATGCGACATTTCTGTGGGTACTTAAGTATAGGACGAATTTATTATTATAGACATTTTTTTGTAGACACATATATAAGTTATTATAATTAGGCTAAATTTTTCATATTTAAATCTGCTTATTTATTTATTTATTTTATTTTTAGGTTTCCAAATCAAAGTCAAAGTGGAGTAAATTCGTCTATTTTTAACTCTCGCGTGTCCAGCATTTATGAACGACTCTTATTTTAATTTAAATAAATATATTTGTTATTTAAATTTTATGTTAATAAGTTTTGTTAAACATACATTGAGTACGTTTTTTATATTTGTCATAAATACCTATTAAAATATTAAGATAAAAATATCATTAAAATGTAATTGTGTAATATTCTGTTATATTAAATAAGCAAATATAATATACAAAATAAATGACAAAATTTAAATATTGTTCTCGATAGAATTTAGCTACTTAACAATACAATCTACTATTACCTACTGATCATTTTACCTATGTTTATTCTATGATAGAAAAACCAACGTTGTTGTGTTGAAAAAAATGTTCACAACGACAATTTGAATTTATTACAATGCTTGAGCATATCTTCCACGAATTCAAATCGAAAATAGGTGACTTGTTAGTCGTCAAAGTAACAAACAAATTACTTAAAATTATTAAGCCGTTTGTAGTGGCGCGGAGTAAGAGAATCTATCGTAGCCGTTTTTCGTTCTAGGAGTGTCGTAAGAGACGACTTTGTGATACTCCGTAAATATCTCATGGCTTCCGAAAGTTGGCGTAATATCAAGACAATACCATACGATAACCAATCCACCTGTAAGGCGTGACATGATTATGAAGAAAACATACTAATTACTCGTAGTACCGTTATTACCTATAAGTTTTATGTACTGTATGTTTGAGTCACTTCAGTTATACAAAAAAAAAAAAAAAAAAAAATAGAAAAGGCCTATCATTACTATACAAACTCCTTTTCGTCGTGAATTTTTAATGTCAAATTTCTCAACTTTGAAAATATCTACACATAACGTGAAATCAAGGTCGCGTATGAGAAGCCATCCTAGAGCGGGTTTAAGTCGAACTTACGTTGACTAAAATACTATAGAGTTCTAGTATTACACCTTGCAACATATCAACAGCGTTACAGAAGTGCACTTAAACGCAGCTGCAGCCTCTACTTCATCGGCACTCCCTCAGAAAAGGATAACACCTCCCTTATTCTGACTATCTTTACTACCTGTTATGCTACGACTAAGTCTGAAAGTCATGGGGGCCAGTAAAATTAGCACTACGGATAACACGGAATGCACTCGGTCGCGAAAGTTAAAAAGTCCATCTTGTATCATGTTGTGTAATAATTTTAAGTTTACATGGGGTAGTCGACAGGAATTTAAGAAGTATTAGTATTTTAGTAATACATTTACTAAACACTAAAAAAACATAGAGAGATCTAATTCTAGAACTTTGACCGATTTTTTAAGGCAAAAGTTACGTTTATTAGACGTAAGCAATTTAAATTTCTAACGTCGAATGTTTTTATTCAAAATTGACTTTACAAGGCACTTTTTTAAAGTCAGGAAAACTATGCTATCGTTTTAACAAGTCTTACTGCAAGAAATCTTTTTAGAAGAAGCAGCAAAACACTCATAAATAGACTATTTTTCTTCCAACAGTTAAAACTTATATTAAATCCTATTGTATTAAAATCCTATGTCATGATGTTCGTTTCACGCTAATCTTCGAAACCGCTTAACCTATTTTAATGAACTTTTAAAATATGGATTACTTGCTCCAACATGAGATAGGATAGTTTTTATCTCGATAAGTGACCTTCAATATTTTTTATTGCAAATCTAATTACTTTTATAGAACAAAGGATCGCGTCGGACAGGATAGAACAACGTCTACCTGACCATCTAACATGTTATAAACATAAGTCAATAAGTTTAATAAAGTCTTTAAGTCCACGCATTATTCTTATAAATTATAATCCAATCAAAAACATTTTCATGTAAAATGTTGCCAAGACGAGACCATATGGCTCGCACAGTCAAAAAGTTATCTGATCTCATATAGAACCAAGCTTCTAAATCTACTCGCCCTACCTTTATTAGGTACGTAGAGAAACACCGAGCAAAACCCTCTCCATAGCTCGCTGAGCGATCTTGAGCGTCCTCATTATAGAAAGTAGTGTAGGACCACGTCTCAAATCTTGAAGTCATCATTGCCAATACGAATTGGTTATACAATCTCGTTTTCAGCTTTTGAGGTATACTCGACTAGAAGATGTGTCGTAATTTCTTGAACGCTGCCGGTAGTCGGACTATTTGTCCCAGATAAACGTAGGTACTTGTCAACACTTCGAGCTTAGTGCTCCTAACAACTTCCGGCGTAGGTGTGAAATAGACATTATTCATAATCTTTCATCGCTTCGTCCATGTTCATTTTAATACCTATCCGTTGGAAGACACTACGGAGGTATGTGTATGTGCATATATTGACTAAGGTGTAGAGTTTGTGAAGTTAGGGCCTGTAGAATAAGAGCGTGTAGAGTTAGAAGCTTGGTTCTATATGAGGTCCGATAAATAAAATTTTAACAGTGTGCGCCATATGGTCTCATGTTGGCAACATTTTACATGAAAATGATTTTGGTTGATTTTCACTTCTTTTTGTAAATTGCTTATGACAATATTTTTTTATTTTGTTCACTTTTTTTCTTTCTTTTTTTGGGTTATATTTTTTGCACATCACCGGTGTCCTTTTGCATAGCTCACTCACTATCTTTGCCGTTCTTCTTTGTTGGTTTACTTTTTATAATAAGTGATAGATCAAGGCGATACTTGGCTCTTAGGCGATTATTTATATATTTATATATTACATAATTAAAATATCATTACAGTTGTTAAACCAATATGAAAAAAACACTAATAAAAAATTACAATTTACAAAGCATTTATATGCTGCATTCAATAATTTCTTTTCACTGCATGGTAATATCCTGTGAGATGATATTAACATAGCACGTGACAATAGTGCCTACTGAAGCAATTGCGTCTTACCAGAAGAAATGAGTAACGTGGGACGGCGACGAGAACACACGTAATTATTAAGCAACCGCAGCTTTAACGCAGCGAGCACATCGGGGTGATATAACCATCCACGTAATATGTTTCACACATATTTAATAAGCGCGATGTTACTCTTCAATCACAAGCGGCTGTAACCAACCATATCCAGTACAAACAGACTCAGATACATTAATGAAAAATTAGGAGAGATTTCGTACTGCTTGAAGTATAATAATCGTGTAAATTTATTTTTAATTTTTTCGACAGTTACACTATATTTTTGTATTCCAAATAATTGCGTTCGTTTCAAGTTGGCTTCTTAAGAGAGCATTATACGAAAATCTAATAGTAAATCAATTCTGATAATTCCTGCACCGCCTGAAGGTAAAGCAGACATTTGTAAAAGTTTTTTTCACAAATATTTAAAAGTTGTCTATGAAAATTAAGTTCCGGGACCATCTCAAAGCCTGTCTCTAATATGTACAATGCGTGGGATAACGAGGCCGTTCATTTCATAAGCACATTTCACAAACAACATTTATTCACATTAAAATTCAAATTGTTTCCAATTCACCTTTTTGCAAATCTATCAATGTCAATTTGCAGTACATTGTTAACTTTCAAAAAAATTAAGATCATCAGCAAATAACAACCACTGCGCCTCTTCAACAATCCTAGGAAGACCATTAACCATTTACATAAACAATAAAGTGCCAAGATTGCTCCCTCGACTCACTACAAAATAAGTACAATACGGTTGCGATTCAAACCCCGCAAAATCTACGTATTATTAATGTCCATTCAGAAATTTGCTAAGAAATCTAATAAGCTAGGTGTAAAACCTAACTCAGAAAACTTAACCAACTAGATGTTGTTTTCAACGGAATCAAAAGCTTTTCAAAAATTGAAATAAATATGCAGTATACACCTGGCCCCCAGCATGAACTACTAGCACTACATAATTTACGAAAAACGTTAAATTATATTTTATAATAATAAAGACATTGTATTTAACTACAGCTAACTGTTGTGCTTTAATACTTTTTAAGTCAATATTTATAAGGTTAAAACTTCACAATTAGTCACTCTAAAGAGTGTTATATAAGCCTGCCCACAAGAGAATTTAAAATCAAAATCAATGAAAGCATTGTTCAAATTTTAGCCCTTTAATTTTATGTATGGTGATAGCATACGTGACATAGATAGGAGACGTTCACGTTGAGCGAATGATCTATTGATACCTTTTGTGTTTAAGATAAAGTTTGTTCGTTCTTCAGGACGACAGGTGAAGTGTAGGGTGACATCCCACTAAACAGATTGGCTCAGAACTGTGTGTGGCCTGTGTTCAGCAGTTGACTTGTGAAGGGATGTAATGATGATGATGATTTTATGGTCGAGATTCCTAACGACAGTTTTTTCTATAAGTTCTAACACGACTTTATTGAAGCACTTAACGAGAACCACAGCGTGTTTGTCACATGTTCTACGAGTATACGGTTGAGGTAAACCGAATATGCTCCTAGAAGGCCACAGTCTGTAAATATATTCAGGATTACCCTCGTTGTAACATCAGCTATGATACCTAAAGAGACAAATATTATGTACTATTAAAAAAGATGTAAAAATATTAACGTACTAATGTTTCCATTAATTACTTCAAGTAAGCATACTGTTCATTAGTAGGGTTAAAGTTAAATATAAATAAATCTTTGCAAAAAGGTGACGATTGCTGACAAGGGTAATTCGTAAGGTAATTAAAAAAACAATTAAGTCAATCTCGGTTTAGGATACTATTTTGCATAGGCAGACTGTTAGGAATTCGCAGTATTTATTATTTTGAATTGTTATTAGGTCTCCTGTTATAATTTCCCTTTGTTGTTTGTTACGACTCTAATGAGTATGGGGTAAGAATTATCTACCGCAGTCACTATTCTCTTACATGACACTTCAGTCTCCCTGTATGCATGGATGCTTAGAGCACTTGTCGAGGATTTAACGTAAAAATTGAACGAGATAAAATCCATCAAATAGGTTTTTATTTTACTTTTAGCCAGCTCTTTACGGGCTACAATATTAAAATGTCAACCTATTTCTTATTGTTACGCTGCACTAATAAGTGTTGGCTTAACACATTCTTAAAAATTATATTTTATAGAGTCAAGCAACACACTAATATTCTCCAGACAGAATTTATGCCACGGCAGCGAGCCCAATGTAGACTAGCCATCTGCGCAGGAAAAGATTACAGTGCCCTAGAGTATGCGCAACCACAGGTGCACTCTCTATTCCTTCACGCTCATCGTCTAATGAAAGATCAGGTGCAGGAACATCGGCTTTACGTGGAAAGCTACAGCCACTAAACGACTATATACGCAAATAATACCAAACAGCCGTATGTTTTAATAATTCATTGTCTTAAAATATATAATTCTTCCGCAAGATAACCAGGTTCGATCCCCGCCGGCACCAATGAAATAGTTAATTTCACTTTCAAGTGCTGATTTACTACTTACTGGGCGGTGAATAAAACGTTGTGAGGAAACCTGCATGTCTGAGAAATAAGAAAAAAATATTTCGAAGACATGTGAAGTTCGCCAACGCGCATTGAGGTAGCGCGGCGGACAATTCCTTACCCTCTCATAAATAATCGGCAGCCTGTGCCCAGCAGTGGGACATACATAGGCTGTAACTTTAACTAAAACTTTTATATTATTTTCTTGTACTTGTATTTAACACTAACCACTTCCTGCATGGGCAGGTTTAATGCTATATTTCATACAACGAGTATCGGGTGAGAACTGGAGACCTTTTTTACTGGTACTGAGACATAGATGTAAATATATCTATAAGCCAAATCATGTACATACAATCAGGTAGACTGTATGCTCGTTTGTCACCCTCATTTTATAGAATATGGGTCCGCCTGATGTTAAGTGAAAAATATCCAATAGCGCAATAGCTAGCAGTTAAAAAAGTTAGATTTTGACAACAAATTGGCATAATATTCGTCTGCGTATCTTAGAAATTTATTCTATAAACAAAATATTTATTTTGATTTGTTTAGCACAACATTTTACTCCCGCCATTTATAAGATTTATTACATTTACAAACGCCTTAAGAAAGAATTTGTTTAACCGCAATTTGTGTAGAGGGAAATCTTATTACGATTCAGTTACATTATAAACACCGAGTCTAACATGATTAATATTTTGTAATGACTTAACATAAATACTAATTTAAACTTAATATTTTTCAATACTTGAATGAAATATGGGTTCGATCCCAGCTCCATTAAGATTGTTAACTGAAATTTAATGTACTGATTTAATACGTGCTAGGGTGGTTATGAAAAACATCGTCAGCAAAAATAAATGAGCGGAATAAGTTTTTAAAGATGATGTATTAGGTTCATATATATGAAATTAGTGTTTTGTGGTACTGACCACCTTGATCTGAAATATCTCTTCTTGGGTTAAGAATTCCAAATTCACATTTATAAGTTCATTTAGCTGGTACATTTGAATTTTTAAAACAGTCATTTTTTTGTTTCCTCATTATTTTTTTCTTTGGCATCGCTTATTACCGCACAATGGAAAACATGAAATATCGGTACATTTATGAGTAAGAGTTCTACCATTGCACCAGTGCTGCAGAAACAGCTCGAAGGATTTATGATGTGTACGGCACTGGTGTCGCAAAAGAAAGCACAATACGTTTTTGGTTAAACGTTTTCGTTTTGGAAATTTCGACCTTCAGCACCAACCCCGTGGACGGCTGGAGATCAAAGTGGAAAATAAAGAATCAAAGGCTATTGTGGAAGCGGATCCATCACAAAGCACTTCAGAGATAGCTGCAGCCTTCGGGGTAAGTGGTAAAATTGTATTAATCCACTTGAAGCAAATCGGGAAAATAAAGAAAAAACTTGAAAGATGGGTACCTCATGAATTGAGTGAATCGAACTTGCAAACACGCGTCGTCTGCTGTGTTACTTTGCTCAACCGACACAAAAATGAAGGGATTTTAAATCGAATCATTATTTGTGAAAAAAGTGGATACTTTTTTTTAAATATACTTGACGATAGTCTGAAGCGCTCATCGCAATGGCTGAACTCTGGAGACCCAGCCATATCCTGCCCTAAACGAAAATTGATTCAGAAAAAGTTACTTGTGAGTGTTTGGTGGACTACTGCCGGTCTCGTTCACTACAGCTTTCTAAAATCTAGCCAAACGATTATGGCAGATATCTGTTGTCAACAACTGCAAACCATAAAGGAAGAACTAGCTGCTAAACAACCTAGATTGGTCAATCGCTCTAGACCACTGCTGCTTCACGACAACGCAAGACCATACACTGCACAACAAACAACCACTAAGTTAGATGAGCTACAATTAGAGTTTCTGCAACATCCACCGTACTTCTCGAACCTTGTTTCAATAGATTGCCATTTTTTCCGGGATTTGGACAACTTCTTACAAGGGAAAAAATTCAACTCCGATGCGGCAGTCCAAATCGCTTTCAAAGAGTTTATTGATTCTCGCCCCCATGTTTTTTTAGTAAAAAGAGCAACTAACTGTCTATGAGATGGCAAAAGTGCATAGATAACAACGGTGCATACTTTGATTAATTAAATATATTTTTTACAAAAAAAAAGTGACTTTATATTCCTCCCGTTAATACGCCAATTTCATATGTAAGTACCTAATATTATTAATTCATGTACCACGTAATTTTTAATATTCTTTTATTATAATCCGACTCCGAGAATTGTTTAAAATTTTAAGTACCTTCCTCATCGGGAAGCGAGTCTGGTAAATCAAACAGGAGTCAGTTTATGCCAACAGAAAAAAACAAGGAAAAAACTTAACAAAACATGTTGTTGTGTTTGAGAAACCAGTCAGATAAAATTTATTTAGAAAATTATATAATTTTAAATTTCTCTTCACATATTTTTACGAGTTTAAGTAATTACAATATCACGACTCTTATTTCTCTGGTAATGAACTCGTTCAGTTATACGTTTGCCAGTGTCACAGAATAAATAATAGTACTACGTACAGTGTAAAGTACGAGTTTTATGGAATTAAATTTTAGATTAATCAATTTCGAAACCTTTTTACATTAAATTGATACGTCAAATTGTGAAGTTTTTACGAGATTTTGACGGAAGCTCGAGCCAGCAGACAGCCGATTGCGATATTATTCAAGTTCAAGGCGTCTAAGCAGACACTTGTAGTTCGCATCACCAAAAAAGTACTTGTTTCATCGTTTCATCAATAGTTCACATGCGTAAATATTTAATGCACAATATCGTATAACCTAAACGTACATACGTTACACAAGCTAGTTGTAACGGTTACTCGACTCCACCGAGTAGTAAAGTTTTAGGAGTAGTTCAGTAGAAAACAAGCGTACAGAAAAATTAAATATATAAAAATACTAACTAAACTTAATAAAATATTTAACGTCTTTGTAAAAACAACCTTGAGTAAAACCATATTGCATTAACATCGAAGCTTCATGCGTATGCCAAATTTCAGCTCAATTAGATATCAGGAAGTGCTTAAATATTGATTGATTGACATTTTGAAGTTTGATAATAAAATTTTTTATTTATTACGTCGTAAAATAAAAAAAATCATTTCATTACAAACTTAGAACTAGACAGACATAAGAAGGAAGCAAGTTAATATCAAGATTAAAAATGGTATATTTTAAATAAATATAATGAAATAAGTACAAGTGTGTATCCATTTTAAAAACATAAAATTTGTAGATTATTAGCGTAGGTATAACAAATCCGAGGAGACCAGCCCCAAAGAGCAGCACTTGTTCACCCATACTAGCATGTGGCAGCCATCGCCCTCCTCAATTTTATTAAACGGAAATGGATGACCCGCCATACTATCATATCACAAGCAGAAAACATTGAGGAGAACATGGTATACCTTAGTCCGTGATACACTAATTATAATATTAAACACAAAATTATGTAATTGAAAAAAGTTAGAGGTGTACCAGATTCGTGGCAAAAAGTTCTGTAGCCCCACTTGGTAAGAGACGTAAGTTTATGTTAAGTTTCATTCCTTGTATAAAAAAAATTGCTTTTTTTATTTAATATTCCATTTTGTAAAAACTGATTGTTTAAAAATCTACGAAAAATATACAAAGAGAAACTCATAGGAATAACTGTCTCTAGCATGTCAGATCTAAAACCCAGACCAATTGTTATGATAACTTTGTATTGTTCGGCTTGTGAGACATTTGTATATGGGATTTAAAAACTGACTGTCAAGAGCTTTTTATTAAAGAAGCTACACTAAAATTGTTTTTTTTTTTTAAGTTTTGAAATGAAATAAATTACATGCCTTAATTTCTCCTTCCCTTGTCCACCATTGGACAACCGGGCGGTTGGCAGGGCTTCACACCTTTGTTGCCGATATCTTCCTCGTTCGAAATGCTTGCAGCAAAAGAGTGGAATGATCTATCGGAGTTTGTCTTTCCGTCCGACAACAAAATACCTGTGTTCAAGACTACTTACTGGTATTTTGTGAAGGCATGTTCTGTCCCTGCTTGAGCTAACCTATTCATGCTACAACTATAATATATTTACATGCTGCGACCACGTATGTATGGCTTTACCATATGTGCATAGCTTTAGCATATATGCAAGGCTTTAAAACGTGTGAATTCTCGATTAAAACTCAAGGAATTCCTTTTCATAGGAGAGGGGGCTAACGAGAATACGGCTCACCGGATGGTAAGTGATTACCGCCGCCCAAGAACAACTGCAACACCAGGGGAATTGCAGATGCGTTGCCGGCCTTTTGAAAAGGAGTAGGCTTATTCATTTATTGATTTGCATGTATTGTCAGCACTGAGAACCAAGATAGTATAAATCGTAGTAAAAGGAGTTGAAACGCCATTTTCTATTCCTTTCGCACTACAGCATTTTTGTAACGTAAAACTGACTTCACAGTACGAGTATATTGGACCTGAAATTTTTTCACGATACTTTCTTTCACAGCAGAAAACCTATGAAATTAAGACTAAAAGAGAAGATAGCTGTGATTAACTGAATAAATTAGTATACAACAGTGTTTCCAAACTCGAAATACTCGCATACATACTCCAGTATGTATATGGAACTAATTATGAGCATCCATAACTGAAGAGCAGGTAGATATATAGTTGTAAAATAAGTGAGAGGGGTATGATAGGATCGTTTCAAATGAAAGTCCGTAGTGTGCCTCTTCGGGTTACTTGAATACGAGTTTATGAAAGTATAGTTCATTAATGTATACTACAAAAGAGGGAGTTGTCTAGCCTAGGTAGCAAAACTACCTTCACATGTTTGCAGAAACCACTTAACAAATCAGATTTTATGTAAAATGTATTTCGCATATCCCTGTAGTTGTTCTTATACTAATTTATTCAGTTCATAAAAGTAGTATATTATCGCGGGGATGATTTGCTTATGATTCACTCTTGGCATTCTTCACGTCTTGAACATTTAACGCCGCTGCAAAAATTAAAAAAGTTACAATTAAATGCGATGAAAAAGTAAAGTTAAAGTAAAGTATTTAAAAAAGTTAAGTAAAGTTATTTTTATTCAAAGTGTACTCGCGTAAATTGAAGAAATAATTATGTGTAAATATTTAAAGATATATATTAAAGTTACCCAATGATTGCTTAAAAGGATACAGGTTAAGACGTGGGTATACTTACAACAGCCATCCCATCCGGAATGATCACACCTTGTCAGTAGAGGTATATTATGTAGTGTTGTGCTTGTGCTATGTTCTAAATATTAATCTATACACATTGTTACGCGAATACTAAGTGGATGTTTTCGTGGAACAGCCATATATAAAGGCGCTGCAATACGCGATCGGGGAAGTATTGGATTTGGCGAGACAAGCGAAGCTTCGGAGCGAAATAAAGTGAATCAGTGTGATTAATTACTGGTGTTTTAAGTTTTAATTGGTGTAAAGAAAATAAAGTGTTAATTTAGGTAATGCTATCGGCAATTTTTATTGTCACGAACCTCAAGCTCGTAACAATATTATTAAATTTGAAAAAGACAGACATAATAAGACGTAATATTGTAACAGTTGGATTATATTAAGATAAAAGGCTATTTGCCTATTTTTATTAATCTCTCGTCTGTCGAATAAATAAAGAACAATTTGAGAAAGAATCTAGGCTACATTCTATCCAAAAAAACTTTAAGGTTAAAAAACTACTGAGAAATTACATAATAGACCATGTTGAATGTAACTAACTATCACATCCTGGCGAAGCCGCAACGGATCACTAGTTTAAGAATGAAATTTAAAAATGGTGAAATGTAGTTTTGGTGTTGTTAATGGTAAAATGGAGAGGGCTATGCTCGAAGTTTCTCTGCGTGATATACTCAGAAATGAGGATATCCGCAGTAAAACCAGAGTCACCGACATAGTCCAACGGATTAGTAAGCTGAAGTTGCAATGGGCCGGCCATGTAGCTCGAAGAACTGTAGAAAGAACGGGAAGAAATGTTCTCGAGGTTCTCGACCCCCCTCTCGAGTCAATGTATGCAGGTGGCTCAGGACCGTGCTTTGTGGCATTACTTGGGGGAGGCCTAAGTTCAGCAGTGGACTTGTGAAGGGCTGTAATGATGATGATGATGATGAAATGTAGTTATTTTTTTCTCATACAGACGTTTGTATGCCGCACGTCTCTTGAGCCCACTGAAAATTTGCGCTGTAGTGCTGACTGCAGCGAGGTCCTATAGGTTTGGCACCACATGGTACATGAGTGAACATTATTATTTTATACGTAGTAGAGCTACGCTGCAGCTATATTATGGTTGTAGTACGAATGGGTCGGCTCGAAAGGGAAAGAACCGCGCTCTCACAGAATACCAGTTTAAAATAGCAGCTTATTGCTGCTGTGTTTCGTCTGGTGATTCTAGAGATCCGGAGACTCTATTTACTGGAAACGGGGCATTCCATCTTAGTCCTCAGTGGTGGCAATGCATCTGCGTTTTGATTTTTAATCGATCATAAATGTAGATGTTTATGGGCCACAGTATATACTTTCCATAATATGGACTGTGTGCTCTTTTGTCACCCTTATCTGTATAAAAATAAATAAAGACTTAAGATAATTATAAATTTTACTAAGACGTACGTATTTTTTATTTTATATAAATTGTAATGATAATTAGTATTTATTAAGCGGATGTACCAAATCACATCTAATCGGTTACCATCCCAACATTGGATGAACCAAATCTCGATTTCAGATTTGCCAAAAACGAAATCAATATCTCATTGAACTCTTCTTTGAACTTCCGCCACGAGAAAGATATTAAGCGAATTATTTATACGTTTGTTACAAATATTTGATTGACTATCGACGTCCGTAGACACCGACATTTGAAAACCAATGCCAACATTAAAGAAAAAACCACAACCGCAAAAATGTGATATTGCCCGTCTCTAATTTCAGTATTGTTTCAGCGTTGCACATAAGTATTGATATTTGCGAGATTGTAGGATTTATTTTCTCTCTAGAAGTACGTCTGGGAAACCACCCCTCTTTCTATTTCTGCCGCTTTACGTACTCCTGCCATCTAAATCCTCAGAGGTGACAACGCTTCTGTATGCTTTGTTTGTTTGTTTGATTTTGATTGCAGTTGCCTATGGACTATATATCTTTTTTCCTTTAGGTAGACTGTAAATTTGATTACCTTTTCAGTTTTAAGACACATATCTCAACGCTACTAGTATCTTTGTAGCAAAAATTGTTTTCAAAACTTCATTAACTTAAATTTATTTTTTGATACGCATATATGACCCGGTCGCGATCCTAACACAAGCTATCCTCGTTACTCTTTACAGTTCATTACCCAATGAAGTTAGCCAATGAAGAGACGGCGCATTCTTTTTAGTGAGTTAGCTGCTGTGTACCATTTCTGCCATGACTGCAACGTATGCAGATAATTCGTACTCCAACGCTTTCAAAATGACTGGACAAGCCTGCCTAATAAGTTATGACGTAAAATAACATGGAGTTTATCATCGTCTATATGTATAGCAGGTTAGTACTTCAAAAATGTAGGATTCAAAAAATTTGCTGGAGTTAGAGTTAGTGGCTCAGATGGGTCACAGAACAGCATACGGCAAATATGACGACTCTTCATAACGCAATCAATTTGTGCGAGTACGGTGATTATTCGTTCAAAAGATAAAATTTCATCTTCGATTACGCGATACGTCATTCATCACGAACGAAATATTGCACAATCACTTCCAACTGCTAAGGTTTTATATTGTAACGACAAGGAGTGATTTAAATTTCACGCAGCATCAGCGTACTGATATTGAGTAAAACCACCTATACACATTTTTATTTATAACACTAATAAGATAAACATTAGTTTTCTAATTCTACTAGAGATAAAGCCAACATTCAAATCACACACAATTATATAATCATAAGTATGCAATATCTGGAGAGAATCGGAATTAATAATAATCATAACCACTAATGTTATGCGACGAAGGATTTGGATTAATAGTGCTGGTGTCCTGATGCTCGCGAAGCCTCCTCACTTCTTTCAATAAATCGGATAGGTCTGCTTGCAGTCTGATCTCCCTCTCTAGTTAGTATTTTATTTTGCTCCGCCAAGCAATATTTGCCTCAACAGGCCCATCCCGTCGCTCTCAAGGTGGAACACCTTCTGTTGCAGCGGCTCATCGTCTCCATGTGCTACGGCTGCGATCTCGCTCCATGCCACGCACACTTCCGCTAACGACATCGTCTTGAGTCCCGGGTCGCTATCCACGTACACCGAATTTATCACCTGACGGCTCGAGGGGTGATATAATTTTTTAAATATGAGCCTTTTTCTCAGTGTCCATATACCTGGCTCCAGGGCTATCCCCTTCTGGCGTTCCTTTCGGCTGTGATGTAATTACTACTACAGGTTCAATTCCTACTCCCGCACCAAGAGATTATCTGTTTGTTTTTCAACTAGTCGCATAATCTATAAGCATCTATAAATCTATAATTATAAGCAGAACGTTCACTTCCTTTATTTTTAGAAATTTGCGTGCCAATAATTCGGGAGGTTAAATAGCGGTGCAATAATGAGAAGATGCCGAAACATTATAAAATGTAGGAGCGGAACCAACAACAATATAACCTAAAACGGTTTCCTATGCGTAAGATACGATATACAAGGAGTAGCCCTTCACCTTATTATGTAACAAAAGGTGAGAGAAAATAAATGCCCCAATGACCATATCTATTACTTCAGGAACGGAGTAAGTGTCACCTGCTAAAGCTAAATTATTGAAATTGGTCATTGCGAAACATTCGGCAGACGCTTGGTCACTTTATCCACTGCAAATGAATTTATATTAAAATTAATACTGCGGTCAATACAAGAATAAAATTTGAAATTTATCGAACCTTGGACCGTTTTATTGAAGCATTTAAGCCTTCAAGCTCTAAGCAATTGAAATCGACCGCGGCCCTATTCCGACAAAATTCAAGTGGTCCGATTCGACCGCGCACACCCACAACACTTTAAACAATTAAAACTTATATTTAGAGACTACTTTTCCCTAAAGAAGTGTGGCATTATAGAATTAATATGAAATTTTCTATAGTCTAGAGCAATAAAAAATAGTTATGCTACGGATATTTATTTATAATCTACGTTCATTTCGAACGCCATTTTCGCGTGAATGTTATTGTGTTGATTTTTGGATTTTTCTAGTGTTTTATTAGCGTTTTAGTATAGTATTTTATGATAAAATTGTAATGAAAATTTATGTGTGAATATAATTTATCTTTTCACGTAAATAATTTCGAGTAACATATATTGAAATAATTGTGATTTTCACGCTGTCGACATTCGCTTGGTATGTTTTGTTTTTGTTATTAAAATACTATAGTTTTTTTTAAATAGTCCCGCTGGGTTTCTTGCTGGTTCTTCCCAGGACAGAGATTTTTTTGCGAACCCGTGGTAAATGAAAAAAAACTGACTTTCAATAAGTATTGTTTATAATCTACATTGAATAAAAAAGTTTCTGTTTCTGTAATGAAGACCTGACTTTTATAAAGAGAATTTTGTATAAATTTTATAATGCCAAATTTCTTCACAGAAAAGTAGCCTCTAAATATATGTTTTAATGGTTTAAAGAGCTGTTGGTTGATGCGGTCACATGCGGCCGCTCGGGATTTGCTGGGCGCATGCGACTGCATGGAAATTTTCAGGGAACTGAGGGGTTCAATTACCTTCACTATGGAACATGAAGGCGTCTTATTTGTAAATAATTCCAAATGTTGGCAACACTGCTGATTTATAAAATTACTTTACGACGCGCTACCTACTAACGTACGGACGCTACGTTCGGTTCCACGCGAATCTCTAATTATGATACGCGCGGTACCTAGTAGTACAGGGGTACGCGATAGATCTCCTTCCCGTTCCACAGTGAGCACAAAGTAACTTCAAGTCAGAGCGTTCGTGTGGTGTAGGTAATTCTGAAGCATCGACTTTGGTGGGTGGAGCGTCACTCCTAGACTTGCTTAGCGCGGATGCGGCACCACTCTCAAGATATATCGTTGAGTGATATTTGTTGCTGCATTTATTACATACTGAACTAGAGTTACAATTGGCAACACGATGCTTGTTATTCAAACAATTCAAGTGAAAGTTGTTAGATTTTGCTATCCTATAACGTTCACTCGGTGAATGTTTACAGAAAATTACACAATTATACAGATTACCATGTTGCTAAGTTTTGCATAAGAAACAGGCGTTATGTGAATATAGGGGACTCTCATAAATTACACACGCATTTACACTATACAACCTTCTTATCAGCTGGCCGATGTTTCGTAGGTTCGATTCCGCGCGGCGTAGGAAAGCTACTGTGAGAAAAAGAAACAACAAATGAAAACAGCTCAAGATAGGAACGTGCTTACCTGGGGTGACTGCTATCGGCCTCTTTCCAAGGCCTCGAGGCGGTGGAACTACGTTGCAATTATTGCGACTGTGCGAGAGGTGCGCGACGATAAAGGTTGTGCAAGACGAAGTTGCAATGTGCAAGCGGTCACCATGAAATTTTCGTATAATTCTGTGGATCGACGGCCACAGGGTGCTATCACGGCAAAGATTTTATTCCCACTAAGCGAGTGGCAGTGGCACACGTTGATGACATGCTAAAAAGCCGGTGGCGTCCATTCGGCCGTACACTTTTGCCAGCGTGTGTCCCATTGGACCAAACAAAAATGACGCCACCAATCTAGCCTAGATTGGTGGCGTCATTTTTGTTTGATTATCTCATTTGACTCATTTGGCGTGCCCGTGCAGTAAGGGATCGAAAATGAGAAGGAATGATATTACCAGCTAATATAGTTAATTAAATGTGCACTCAACCAGATATTTAGGAAAACTTTTTAACTTCCCGCTAAGAAAATTGAAAGTTTTAAGAAATCGGGAATTTTTTATCTTTTTTTTCGAAAATCGAATTTTAATTAAATCTTGACGTTTTGAGGTCCGTCCGTGCGTGCGTGCGTGTGTGTGTGTGTGTGTGTGTGTGTGTGTGTGTGTGTGTGTGTGTGTGTGTGTGTGTGTGTGTGTGTGTGTGTGTGTGTGTGTGTGTGTGTGTGTGTGTGTGTGGATGTATGTAAACCTCTTATAACTTTTGAATGGTTTGATCGATTGAAATTAACGAAGCGGATTTCCAAAGTGTTTCATCAAACTTAGATTTTGACTAATATGGACCGGCAGATTTTGAGAAATATCGAAAATAAAAATTTTGAAATTTGTTTTTAATTTGTTTTTTGGAATAACTTTTAAATGATTTAACCCATCGATTTCAAAAACGAATCAGATTTAAAACCTCAAAAACCACTTTGATTGCCGTTGGTTCGGTCAAGATCAGTTAATTGGTTCGTGAGATATCACTAACGAAATATTTTAAAAAAATGTTTTTTTTTTTTTAAATAAACCCGCTATTTTATATTTAAAATAATAATTTGGTGAAATTTGGAGCGCTTTGTATTAGAAATCAGCGGAAAGTTCTAGGGAATACCTGCAGGGTTAACCAATTTTTGTATTAGCATCACCATATTTTGTAGACGAATTCCGCCAATGTTTGGCGAGAATTTACTTTTAGAAAACTCACCTTATATTTCTTACATATTTTACTACCGGAGCTGTTAAAGTTTTAAGGGCGTAAGAAAGATTATGCCAAGTATGCTTATCTCCTTTTAAAGTCTATTGAAAATAAAAACCTTATTTTATATTGATTCTTCCCTACAAGGTGACTTAATATTTAAAACAAAGGGATCAGTGCCAAGTCAATCACACACTTATATATTTCTGAGTAACTGTTATTAATAAAACCATAATATTAAGGTTTATTGTCTCACTATCTGAGAGTATTTTTATTTTAATCTATGGGTTACAATACTCTTCCATTCTAGGAATAATTTTTCATAACCGCAACGCTGAACGTATCTATGGCGACTCGTCTCGTTATTTAGAACCTAGTATTTATGAGATACTATGTCATTATTATTTGGAGACTATTGCCCCATTTACATTCAGCCCTGTTGGGCAGGGAAGTGAGCAGGGAAGTGGGCAGGGCAGTATATAAACAGGCTACTTGCGCTGACACTGCCGCTGCCGCTGCCACTGCCCGACGATCCCTCAAATGTCGGTTTTTCGTGCGGAAGTCAAAGAACGGGCAGCGCGAGCGGCAGTGAGTCTTCACTCACTTCGCGCGATGGGCGTGTAACTTAGAACATTATTTTGAGAACAAAATGATATATTTTTGTGCCGCCATCTACATTCCAAAGTACTGGACTAAATTAGACGCACCACGCCACTACGCAGTTAATGACGGTCACTGATAGTTGAGGTTAATTTTATATTAATATTAATTTCAAATTATTCCGACTTCTCGTTTGTTTATATGCTTTCTTGTATTATAATAAATATTTGCGACCCAGTGTTTTTTTTAATGTGTGCAAAAATGTAAAAAATGTGAAGAAGAAGAAAAATGGCAATGTGTTTTTAAATGTGACCAATTTGGTAGGGACTTTTTTAATATTGGCATAATTTCCATTTTTTATTCACTTGTAAACAGCTAATATCTAAGAAATTGAAGGTTCAAGACACCTCCACGGATTGCCTTATAGGTACTATTTGCCATAGCTGCCACGCTTGGCAGGCGGGTTATTGCCCATCTCCTGTTTCGGTTTCCCTCTCTCGCCTCGGAATTAATGTTTATATTTTATTATTCCAGATGTTTTACACTATTTTCCGAAACCAGAATACCTCACTAGAAAGGTTTCAGCAGTTAAAAAGGATAGCTGGAACATCTAAAATAAAAAACCAATCGTGAATTTTACTATAACTACCGCATTTGCGATCGGCGTTTTGAGGACCGTTTTCTATATCGTCGAACTAAAAAACTTGCAAAAACAGCTTACCCCAGTCTTAACCTTGATAAGTCTATTAAAAACTTTCTCATTGTCATTTAAATAGTTTTAGCAGTGCAGATTAAAGAAACTCACTTTCATGATTATAATATTAGTAAAGGTGGGCAAGCAAACTTTTTGTTTTTACTTATTATAGGTATGTCAGCGTATAGCTTGACTGCGACAACTACTACAACCCCACCTGATGGTCAGTGGTTATAAAGCCATAGATAGTAAAGCACTGTCTTATCAAAACTAAAGGATAGGATTGGATAGGGTAGGGGCAGGAATAAATTCCGTTAAAGTAAATGTTATTGAAGAACTTGAAAATAAATATCACGATTGGCACAAAATCTACACCGACGGATCAAAGAGTGCTAAAGTTGCAAGGGGCAGCTTTTTTCGACCCATATCAAGCAGTTTCTAAATCTTATAAAGTTACTAATGACATTTGTATTATGACCCTTGAACTCATTGCAATATCCGAAGCCCTAAAGTATGCTGCAAGCTATAACTGAAACTAAATTATTATATACTCGGACAGGAAAACTGCTATCCAACATTTGGCTCGATTTGCCTCTGGAATCGTAGGTGTTTCGAAAGCCTATTGCATACTTTCCCAAATAATATATCAGTTCAGTCTACGCGACATATGTGCAAGAGTGCAGTGGATTCCAGCACATACAAATATTAGGTAATGACAAGGCAGGTAGATTAGTGAACTCTGCTTGTATAAATGGTGTAGAATATAATATTGACCCTTGCTACTCAGAAGTACTACCAAAATTCAAAAATTAATGTCATAACAAATTGACAGAATTTTTCAATGAACGCTCTAAAACGAAAGGTGTTTGGTACAAAACAATACAGAGTGAACCACCTCGAATACCTTGGTTTGTAGATACAAAATTAAAAAGAAATGCTATTAAATTAATATTTAGAATAAGAGCAGGTCACATTCCATGAAAAAGATTTCTTATTTGATGAAAAGAACTGATTCCACCTAATGTGAAACTTGTGGAGTAATAGAAAACTTACATCACTTTTAGATGGAATGTGAACGGAAACTAGGGGAAAGGGAATTATTTGGAAGGACATATAAGATAAATGTGGACAATATAGGTATTACGCAGGGCATCCTACATGCCTATACCTTGGATATTGCATTGAGTATGTGCAGATTAACAGCAACGTATATATTTTAATAGGATTGACATGTTAACTAACAAAAATTCCTAAATAAAATAAGAATAAAAAGCTTATTCACTTTTAAATTAAAGACAATGGTATGTCAGTATACCTTGACAGCAACTACTACAACTTCACCTGGTGGTAAATGGTTATAAAGCCCTAGATAGTAAATTAATAATATTTTAGATTTTTAGGGTTCCATATTTACACACAACAAAGAAACCTTATAGTTTCTCCATGTTCATCCTAACGCAGTTTTACTCAGAGACAATAAGTGTTACAAATTTGTAATTTTGCGTAGGCATTAATCATGTCTACAAAACTGTGAAATAAAATCTTAAAAACATTTTTATTTTGGGTACACCTCCTATGCAGGTAAATGAATGATGATTATTTTTACCCGTATATTCAATCATGTAAGGTATTGTTGGACAGGTATTTCAAAAACATTGCGAGTATGGAAGAACACCTTTACGATTTAGGGGTTTGTTTCCGAAATATTAAGCTTTAAAGTCGTATTTTTCATTAGAGTCATGTGTCTCCTCCGCCAACTAAACTGCTATTTATGGAAATGTGGAAAGTATACTCAATAGTAGCATATATAATGAAGTTAAAAGGAAAACTATCGCATCAAATTAGAATTAACAAGTTAACGGATTTTTAACGAGTAATAGTCTACCATTACATTTATTTACAATTAAGTATTTACATACATTTTTACGTGGTAGAGCCATGCTGCTGTTATATTAGTAGTATAGTTATAGCACGAATGGGTCGGCTCGACCGGGGAGGGACCACGTTCTCACAGAATACCAGCGTCAAATGGTAGCTAAATGCTGTTGTGTTTTGTATGGTGAGTGTAGAGATCCGAAAACCCGTTTTACTGGAAAGGAGGCATTCCATCTTAGTCCTCATGGGTGACAACGCATCTGCACCTTGATTCGTAATCGAGGACAGATGTAGATGTCTAAGGGCCACAGCAACCACTTACCATCAGGTGGACTGTGTGCTCGTTTGTCACCCTATACTATAAAATATAAAAAAAAATACCAACTTATTAATTGAACTTGGATTATTACAACTCCATAGAAAATGACATAAAACCAGCTGCATTATAACTTTGTATTGTTATTGTGAACTGTAAGAAATAAACATATTATGAAGAAATCTTACTATTTTCGTTAATTTTTTAGTTGGTAGATATTGTTGTCTCAATCAAAGTATTCATACAATCAAAAAGCCTGATACAGTTTCATTCGTAATACTCTTGGTTTATGCGGGCGACCCTCAGGATAAATCAGGGCAGTTGTAGTAGATTACCTAATCGGTAGAGTTTTCGATTATTACTTATGACATAACTTTAAACAATTTTTAATAGAAAAAAAGCATATATCATAATCAAAATACATGTGGAGTGTAACTTAATCTTTTGCAAATTTTAAGTATTTGACTGCTTTGACATACTAATCGCACATATCGGCATTTTTGAAGGAGCACTATTTTTCATTTTTAGGTTTTAATGATTATAATGAAAATACATTAATTTATTCCTTAATACTATAATAACACTTGACTGCCTCGTTGGTCTAGTGTCATAAATGCAATTTGATCATGAGATCCCGGGTTTGAATCCCTGGTCGGTCTAAAATCTGTTTTTGGGTATTTCTATCAAGAAATTCTCAGCAGTTTTAAATTTTTAAGTTAGAGTTAAGAAATTGGAAATAATAATAATGACCAGTGCTTGCGCATACACTTTGTACACTATAAAATTTGATCTGGAGGACATTATTATTATTATCATTATATATGTGGTATGTAGCAGTGAATAAAGCAAGCCCAATAAAGAAAGTTTTGTGTTACTCATATACTTTCACCACTATTACAGGTGTACATGCTGAAGGATTAGAAATGGAACCCACACTACATATACTGAATGTACTTCACAAGATTCTGCCAAGTTCACATGATAATCCTATAAGAGGTATTTAATTTATTTTTTAAAGGAGAAGGGGGGACGATCATGCAGCTCACCTGATGGTAAGTAACTATCACCGCCCATGAAGAACCACAACACCCAGGGGCATTTACAAAAGAGTAGGTTCTATTCTTGAAAGATCAAGTTGTATTTGTCCAGTAAATTCTCTGGTGGTCATAAATTAATAATTAGTAATTACTGTAACTATATTCTATTACTATACCGGTAAGTTTTCCGTGTGATAAGTTAAAGATTACTATAATAGTAACAACTACGACTAATAATGGTTCAAATGTAGAAAGCGGTTACAACTCTTGTATTTATAACTTCGAAAGGAGGATGGCCACATTTCTATAGGAGCTGGACTTTTTTTTCATGTCCCAAAACAAACTATAGTTAGATTGGTTTGTTTTTATGTTGTAAACACAATCACGTTTAAAAATAATATCTTAATAGCCACGATTTTTTATAATAACTTCAACAATATTTTTTAGGCTGAATCAACAAATACCTCTTACTTTTTTATTTATTGACCATTTTGATAAATATAACATTGGTTTGTAAAAATTACAATCAATGCAAATGATATTACATTACATTAAATTACTAAAATTACAAATTAAAATACATCTACATTTACATGTCAAGCAAGTCAAAAAATGAACATTTCATATATCCTATACCTTTAAACGAGCAATTCTTGTATATAAATATATATATAATCGGAATCTCGGAAACGGCTCCAACGATTTTCATAATATTTTGTGTGCAGGGAGTTTCGGGGCAATAAATCGATCTAGCTAGGATTTATTTTTAGAAAATGTCTTTTTGTCCGTGTTTTTAGGCAATGAAAAACTGCTACAATATCGTTAGAATAAGAACGTAAAGGGGACAATCATTTTTGGGCCCACTAAAAATATTAACGTCACTTAATGGTATTACATCAAAAAAAAGACACCAAATTATAATAGTAAATGGCCTACAGATTTTTCGAAAATGTAAACGGAATCAAGAAATATGAAAAAAAATTAGTTGTTTTGATATTCGTGTTCTGATTAGTGTAATATGGGTAAAATGCGTGTACCTAATTAGTCATTTTGCAGTTTGTATAAAAAGAAAACTATTTTTTCACAAAGCTGACTTAAAAAAGATACCACTAAGAACTTTATGTTTAATTTCTAAAAATTTTAGCTAATATCACGTTATAACATAGTTCTAAATGACTGTGAACCAAAACGTTATTTTATCATTGACTTCCGGTAATTCCCAGCGGCCGGCGGACGGGTACGGCGGGCGGGGCGGCGGGGTATTACCTACATCTTTAATCTTAACGGCATTGACGTTCGTCACGCTACTGTTTTTTTGTATTTATATGCGATTTTAAGAAAATGGAATCTGCTAGATCAGCATACAATGAAAATAGAAGTGTATGTTGCAATTGTGGAGTCAGGTTTCACCGCAGTGTGCGAAGACAATTACTGGCCGAGACAACTGCTGATGTGCGCCAACTTTTATCTGTGTGGATTTCTCATGAGGTGGGATAATATTATCTCATGGAAAGCTAATGACTGCACTATACAATCTATCTACTTACATATTATCTAGATTTAAACTTTTATGAGAAATATATATTATTTTTGTTACTCTCGATTTTATTCCAACAATATTACTATACTGCGGAAACGAAAATTACATATTTTCTTTATTAATGTATTACTTAATATTTTTATTTTTGTTGAATAATATGGGATATGGTACGATTTTTTAGAAATAATACGAAAGAAAACGATCCACAGACTCCAGGAACACATAACGATCTATACATGATTAAGTACTTAATTATTTTAAGTTTTTAAAAGTAATAATAAATATCCCTTCATATTATTAATAAATTCATACCTTCTATAGCTATAATTTTAATCTTTCGTTATATTAAATTGATAAATGATATATTATATTGATTGAATTATTTTACATTTTGACACAAGATGACACTGCATTCTTTCCTGCTATTTACCAACTTACAGGCATAGTTCTTTGCATTGACTCCATTGACTGGCATTGACTGTAAGAAAAAAGTGTGTTGTTTCAAACTATTTGGTAGAAAAAATATAATATGGTATAAACTTGTTTGTTTAAATTGATGTAAACTGTGTTCGTGTTAAAGTAAAAGTTTAAAAATGAAAATTCACGTAGTTTTACTGCTTACAAGTGGATTAGTATGTTAATGTCTAATTGATGCAAAAAATGTTTAACCTAAGGGTTATATCATGCACGTAAGTCAAATATTAAATACCTATTTCACATTTATGTATATAATTTGCCAATGACATTCGAAAATGCAAACTGACGAGTAAAAGTCCATGTGAGTAATATAAAAGTTTATTTTTCCTCCTAGAATTTTGTAAAATCTATAACTTATACTGAATTAACCTTTAACAAATGATAAACACAGGTCTTACTAATAAGTTAAATGTTAAAGTATTGAAGTTTTATGTTATTAGTGAAGTCTAATTTAAATAATAGATAAAATAAAGTCACACAATATACACAAAAGAAGTTTTTGTGGCATGGTATGATGTATCACATGTTATGTGTGTCTAATTATCTTTTGTCAGTCAATCAGAAATCAAAGTCGAAAAAGTATATATATATATATATATATATATATATATATATATATATATATATATATATATATATATATATATATATATATGTGTCAATATTTATTCTAAGAATAAAATATTATGTAAATAGAAAAATAAGTTATTTTGTGCAATGAAAAATATTTCAATCCACTGTAATATTACCGTTACAGCCAATTAAACTCCACTGCCGAACATAGGCCTCCCCCATATATTACTAATATTACACAACTCCATAACACTCTAATATTATAAAGTTTCTTTATCACTAAGAACACACACAACACACTTATATGATATACCTGAAATAATGTAAATATTGTAAAATCATATATTATTTGAAATAAAATGTATTGTATTTCAAATAATATAGGGTTCCACATCAAACATTTACTTTCATGCCAACTTCGCTTCCCTCCTCAAAATGTACATTTATCTGAACTTAATACTTATTTACTCTTTTATTTTTAATTCCTGATTTTTTCAGTTACACCCACTTGATGCAGTTTGTTGTAACTGCCTAAGAATATTGCAAGAAAGTGTTGCATCTGCTCACTCCATTAGAAGATTTGGGTACAGGAATATTTGTATTCCATGTGGATCTTCAATTTTAAGAGCACACCGTACACGGATTGTGCCTATTAACTCTGAAGAAAGAGATATTATTTTGCAGTGGATACCATCACACCAGGTACTTACTTTATTTTAAAAGGCTGTACACAGATTGATGTTTGTAAAATCAGACACCTTGCATACAATTTGGCCTGATATTTATGTTCATTCAACATGGCAGTTCACTAACAGGTTATCTTTAAGTTTACAGTCTACCAAAAGTCTACTGCTGAACATAGAACTCCCCATAGATTGTCTTATGGGGGGATATTTGCCATTAATAACCACTTTTTTTATTTTTAGTTATTAGATGAACGATACTTCTTCCTTATCTTACACCCATATTTGTATGCTTTTGTACTTATTATACAAGTAATATTTTTTACCTTAAAAGACATTAGTATAAATAAAACGGGTTGGGTTTACCATTCGGTCGCCTCAATTTGAAGATTCTGTTACTGTGGGGGGCGTCAAGGGAGTTTATCTGAAGCACCTATATGCGAGTTTTGCTACCGGAGCAGCATCGAAGTATTTTTATTTATTTTTTGAAAATATTGGTAAACGACTAATTAATTAAATATTCTCACGTTTTTGACGTTTCATCTGTCAATGTCATATCGATATATAGTACTAAATCGATCTAGTGAATCGATATTTCACCCTAGATAATCAAGATCAAATCTTTTCTGTTTTGTTAAGATTTACAAAATTATTTATAATTAGTTGAAAGTACCCCAACTCGTAAAGAATGACAGTTTTTCAATTTAATCATTCAATGTTATCTGAAACTTAAAAGAACTTGGACTTAGTGAAATATTGTTAATAATTCTAAAATAATTACTTCTTGTCTGATATGTGATGTATTATTTATTTCTATTTAAATAAATAGTGCCACAAAAATATTATGAGGGGAAACAATTGCATGCTAATATTTATAATTTTAAAAGACATTTAAACTATTTAGTGTTAAAAAGATTGAAATAAATAGAACAATAATAAATATTATTAATATTTAGAGTAGACACTGTAAAACTATGGTTCATTTTGTTAGTTGATAAAAAAATAACTTTTTTCAGGTGGATCGTTTAGAACGAGTATGCAGTCCTTGCTGGCTGAGGGCTTCCAGAGCTGTATGGAGACAGAGACAACAAAATGAGAACAGGGATATTGAGTTACAATCCATGAATATAGAAGACATCGGTAACATCCCACAACCACCCCCTATACCTGCACCT
This sequence comes from Parnassius smintheus behrii, assembly GCA_036936625.1. Lineage (NCBI taxonomy): Eukaryota > Metazoa > Arthropoda > Insecta > Lepidoptera > Papilionidae > Parnassius > Parnassius smintheus. Next base: position 11,173,698 of record JAUPFT010000026.1, on the reverse strand, counting down.
GTAACCCCTGCCATTACCAGAGCGGTATCAACAATTACTATGGCTAATTATAAGCGTGCTGCTTCTACTTCCCGTCACTGTATTTTTAAGTCATGTAATCATTCATCTAGATTTTTAATACCTAAACTACTTAAAGAGAGATTGCTGATAGATCACTCATTTTATGTGCCACTGTGCGCTCGTATTTGTGAATACCATTTAAATGAACCCCACAATGATTGGAATAATTTATACACGAGTAGTAACTGTTCAGATTTTACTGCATCTCAGATAGACAACCTTTGTTCCTTACTTAAAAGTAGTGTTACTCAAAATTATAATATTTTAAATATCATTGAACATAATTCAATATTATGCAAATATTGGTTAGGATTTACCAACTACCAATTTGAACAGTTACTAGTTGAAATTCCATCTATCAGTGAAAGAGTTAAATCACCTAAAAGAAGTCTAGCTATGTTCTTAATGAAACTTCGTACAGGTGATAGCAATGAACGCATAGCTTCTCTATTTAATGTAGCTTCATCGACTGTGTTCAATCACTTAAATATTGTAAGTCAGTGCTTTGAAGAGCAATTCATCCAACTGCATTTAGGGACAAATACCTTATGCATTCAACAAGTTGCTCAATATAACTTGACAATACCAAATGGCTTGTTTGGTAATCCAGATATGGATCCTGAATTTATGCCAGCCATAGTAATATGTGATGGTACATACATTTATGTGCAAAAAAGTAGTAATTACTTATACCAGAAGCAAACTTATAGTTTACATAAGTATCGTAACTTAGTTAAGCCATTTTTAATAGTGTGCTGTAATGGTTATATCCTTGATGTTTTTGGACCATATCCTGCAACAGAATCAGATGCTTCTATAATTCTTAGACTGTTCAACGATAATAGTCCACTGCGAACCTATTTTAGAGAAAACGATGTATTTATTCTTGATAGAGGTTTTAGGGATGCAATTCCATTCTTGCAGCAATGTGGTTATAAGGCTTACATGCCTGAATCTAAACAAGCTGGTGAAATACAATTATCAACCATTGCTGCCAACAAGTCCAGATGTGTAACTTTGTGCAGGTGGGTGATTGAAATTGTAAATGGGAGATTTAAACGGGACTTCAAATTATTTCGTCAGGAATATTTTAATACTGCATCTACTCATCTCATGCTATACTTTAAAATTGCAGCTGCATTAGTAAATCGATTTCATACGTTGATTCGTAATAATTTTCATGCTGTAGAGATATTGGCAATTGCTCAAGCCAAACTAAACACTCCAAATAATTTAGCCTCCTACGTAGAAATGCACAATTTAAATAGAGTGAGAGTGCGATTTGCCAGCATTAATGGTAATCTTCCAGAGCTAGATAATTTTCCTCAACTGACATTCCAGGATCTCATTCTGTTTAGTCTAGGAATTTATCAAATTAAACAAGCTCGTAGTTATTACGGGGAGCATGTCAGGGCTTCTGGAGAATATAAAATCGAGGTATACCTGCAATCTGTCCATGATTTTGGTCCAAATAGTTATCTATTGCGAGGTAGGATACAATCAAGGCACACTAGTAAAAAAACTTATTACACTTATATACTACTTGACACCAACCCATCAATTGCTAACACTAGGGCTGCTCTTACTGGGTACTGTTGCAACTGTTTGGTAGGCAGACGCACTGTTGGCTGCTGTGCACATGTCATGTCTGTTGTCTGGTTTCTATCTTGGGCACGGCATCGAGATGAGGTTGAACCACCTGCATCTTTTTTAGATGATATATTACTTTCAAGTAATGATATTGAAAATGATGAATGATGATTATTATTCTTAATGCGTATTAATATTGTAATATAAATGATCATTTTTGCTATAGTTGTTCCACTTGTGGCAACCAAAGTTTTTTGTGTTATTCTATAGGAAGATGCTGCTGCTCATCTCCTGGTATTTTTATTTTATTCTGTCGACTTTAACGACACCATACGGGACGGAACGTGATGGCAATTCACGGAAGGCCTCTGTAATATTTTACATTATATCTTTAATTTAGGAGCCATATGTTCGGCAGTGGACTGTTGTAATGATGATGAATAATGATGACTAAAAATTGTAATTTTTGTTGCTTATTTGAACTATTTCTATTTTACTGTGTGCTTTATTATCTGTTATATATTATGTTATATGTGTAATTTATAAATAAACGCCGAGCAAAGTTGAATTTATTGCTCTGGCACCCTTTTTTATCTCTTTTAATTGACAATATCCTTCTGATTTCTAATAATATCGTAAACGGGCGAGACGTTATATTTTAATGATGTATGGGATTTATACTTGCTAATAGATGAATACTTTAATGAACAAAGGGCCGGCACTGCACCTGTCTGCTGTGTTATTTTTAAAAGAGGACTCATAAAACACTGACGATTTTTACCATAATTAATGCAGTGATTATACATGATCTTTGGGACTTATTACATATCAATATCGTATCGTAAATAGAAATGTTACCATCAAGTTATTTTGAAAAAATCTTTTAATATGATCTTTTGATATGAAAACACGAAAAATGTTTCTACCTATGTCCGTTAGAAACCATCCAAGCGATTTTGATGAAATGTTTATGTGTGTTTGAATGGGTCTCTATACGATTCATATTCACATATGGACTCGGTAGGTGGCGCTGTTGTCGAAATCCAGAAATCACCTGTGCGAAGTCGGGGCGGATCGCTAATAATAAATACAATTAAACTATACCTGTGTGTTTGTTATCCTGGCACAAACAGTTCAAAACATCTTACTTCCTCACAATTTATCAGTGTGTAATAACAGATAAGCATGATATTACCTAGTCATTTTGGTATTTTAGAACCCAGTCATTTTAAGATGTATAATTAGGTATTTAATAATCAACCAAAGCATATTAAAAAAAGTCTTGACACCGGGCCTGTCTGTCTGCATTAATAGATCTGAATTATATAGACTATGTTGGAAATGATGATTTACTATCTATAAATACGGTTGCATTATAACTTGTTTTTTACACAGTCAGTTTAAAACATCTTTCTTACTATATAACGTGTGTTGGTAATATTGTAAATATAAATGGATATATTATACCTTAGTCATCTTGAATTTAATCATATTATTTTAACGGTAATTGGGAAGTACACTCACACTCAATATATATAAAAAATTGTATCCATACCACATTTGTACACAGACAGGCACTATATTTTGCCGTAACTACTAAAAATATTGAAGTACCTGAAAATGCTGAATGTACCTACAACTTGGTTTTATATGAACTATTATTCAACAGTGCACTATTTTAACTTAAAATACCGGTAAAAACCACTATAAATAGCTTTTAGTTTATTTCTAGGTTATTTTAAAATTCATATTTTAATTGTTAATTTCTCGATTTTCCGTCTAGATGTGGTAAAACTAATATTACTTTTGTAATCTATATATTATAAGGAATAAATCGACATCCATTTCATTGCGTGACGCGAAAATTTGTGGTGGGCCCATTCTCCATACAAAAATTGATTGTCTCCTTTTGGCAGTTTGTTAATGATTACAAATAGCTTAATTGGTATATTGGGCGGTCACAAAATCGTAATACCATGGATCGAACCCAGACCGACTGCCTTTTTTAATTTTTTTTTTCAAGTTCCTTTCTTTTTTGAGAAAATCTATTTTTTCGAACCCTTTTTTTAGTAGTTTTTAAAAACACGAAAATTTAAATTAAACTAATTGCACTCATGATTTTTTATTCAAATAACCAGTTCAGGTTTTTCTATTATGTCGCTAAGATCAAAAAATATTATTCGTATTTCATCAGTATGTAATTTGTATCTAAATATAATTTCCAAAACACAGGAATTAAAAAAAAAACAAGATTAAAAATACCGAGCAAAGCTCGAAAGCGTGATTCAAAAAGTATGTTTTTGTCAATTGTCGAAACGCGTTTAATGGAAGTCTTTATTTCTAAAGGCAATTTATTGCACATTTTAATTAATAGCGAAAAACCTTGCTTGGCCGCTTTATCCGACTGCGATGTAGCCTAAAAGTGTAAGCGATAAGTGAGGAGGGTAATTAGCGTTATTAATCAGTGCTTAGCAATGGTTAAAAAAAAAGATGACAATTTATATTTTATATATTGTTCATTACCCATATATGGATACATTATCATGAGGGATAATAATATTAACATAATAACGTCCTTAAGTGGCAATTGCACCTCATGACAACATCCTCGGTTCACGTCAGTGTTTGTGTGACACCAGCACTCCTGCTCAACATGTTGAATGTTAAATTAAATTAAAGTGGATGTTTCTCAAATTAATTGAATCCTGGTATTTTCTATAATCCTATAAATAACGTAACCTGATGATTACTTGTTAATTTTAAATTTTTGGTATTAAAATTATGGTCGATTAATTATTTAACTATAGAAATAGAAATAGAAATAGAAACTTTTTTATTCAATGTAGATTATAAAAATACTTATTGAACGTCACTTTTTTAATTTACCACTGGTTCGCAAAAAAAAACCTCTGTCCTGGGAAGAACCAGCAAGAAACCCAGCGGGACTTTTTTTTTAATAATAGCTTACAATCATGTTTACAATCAACAACACAAGATAAATTAGAAATAGCTTGGTAGCGATCACCCTTCCCAGGGGTTATTATCATCTATAAATTCCTTAATATTATAATAACCCTTTTTATACAAACTTAGTTTAATAACATTTTTGAACTTTGTGTATGACAAATTTTGTATATTTTCTGGGATTTTGTTGTAAAAGCGTATACATCGCCCCAAGAATGAATTACTGACTCGGTGGAGTCGAGTAACAGGTACTACCAGCTTGTGTCTGTTCCTAGTATTTACAGAATGAATATCACCTATTTTCGCAAAACTACTTTTATTTTTGTGTACGTACATTACATTTTCATAAATGTATTGAGAGGCCAGAGTTAATATATTAATTTCTTTAAATTTTTGTCTCAGTGACTCTTTTGGTTTTAAATTATATATTGCTCGAATGGCCCTCTTCTGTACTAATTAATTAATTACTCAGTTCAGACTGCCTCGTTGGTCTAGTGGTTGTAGTAGTGTGACTGCTGATCATGAGATCCTGGGTTCAAATCCCGGGTCAGACCAAAACATTAATTGAGTTTTCCGTCGAGAAATTCTCAGTAATTGCCCGGAGCCAGGAAGTTGGCAGAGCCTCACCCCCGTGCCTCGGAAAGCACGTAAAGCCGTTGGTCCTGCGCCTTTACTCTCTCCGGTCGTGTCAGTTTACCATCCCATCGGATTATGAAAGTGAGGGAATAGAGATATGACGACTCCGTGGCGCAGTGGCTTAGCAATGAGTGGCTGCGCTGGGGGTCGCGGGTTCGAATCCCGCACGGAACAAATATTTGTACGGCCTACAAATAGTTGTTCCGGGTCTGGATGTTTGTCCTTGTGCAATTTATGTTTGTAAACTGCCCCTACGATACAAGAGAAAATCTTAGTGTAGGTAGGTAAGGACATTATTACTCAGTTATTTATATAAGGAAATCATACAGCTTTTTATTAAAATACATGATGTGTGTACAATTAAATGTGAGTTTTACATTAGCGAAAACAATTTCTAAAAACTGTCTAACTTAATTAAACTATTTAATTAGACTTAAATATCAAATACATCACTGTAATGTTCCTGTAAAACTAACCCAATTTTTCGGAAAAGGTATCGATATGAACTCATTATATCTTATATTCTATTATACCTTATTACGAGCCAAGCTTCAACTATGTTATGGTTGTAGCACGAATGAGTCAGCTCGAACGGGGAAGGATTACGCTCTCACAGACTAACAGCGCAAAATACCTGCTTAATGATGCTCTGTTTCTTATAGTGAGCGTAGAGAATCAGACCCTTTTTACTAGAAACAAGGAATTTCATGGGGTAGGGGTGACAAGCTGTGTCTGCATTTAGATTCTTTATATATCTTATTATTAATTTAGGTGTCTATGAGCTTCAGCATGCACTTGCCGATTGCACTTTGCTATTGGAATGTGTGCTCCTTTGTCACCCTTATTCTATAAAAATACATATTCTTAGAATAGAAAATATATTTGCTTAAAAACATGGTACATAAGATGGTCAATGACATGGAACTGATTAATAATGATTGATATTAATCCAGTACATAATAAATCAGCAGAATTGAATTAAAATTAACAACTATTCATAAAAACGTGAATAATTATAGTCTTTGAATACCAAGTCCTTTCACACGTGAAATGAATCGTCATTAGGTGCGTTCTGAAACTATTATTTGAAATAATTTTGAACAGTTACAATAATAGAAATAAATGAATAACTTTTTTTTGTGGCTACTTAGAGAGTTATACCTTAACAATAAGGGTATTTTACATAAATATTTCATATTGGTATGCTGTAATTTCGTTGTCTGGCACGATTTGGCCATCCTCCCTTTGTTATCACTGGGCTGCAAGCCATGCAGTGGAAATGCTACACTTTTTCACTGTGTACACTGCAGCACTGCGCAAGCTCCAGAAGCATTCTAATAGCATATTGCATAATATATATTATATCATTATAAGGCAGAAGTTGCAATTCAAAATTCAAAATCATTCATTAAAAAAGGAGAATCCAATACAATTTGATCTATGCTGTCATTGTTTCATTTGATCTGTATATGCATACCTGATTGTCGTACTTTTTTCAGGTACATTGATTACAAGAAGGCGTACAGATGTGAAAATAAAAAAAAAATAAAAAACTCATGATTTTAAAAAGCAAAATTAATAAAACAAAAATGTCAAATAAAAGCTGCAATGAAAATGGCGAAGACAAAAATTGTTTCCATATCTTTTTTAACTTTCTTAAATCTCATTGTAATAGGTAAAACTTTGTTTCACAGCATATATGTTCTGAATAATGTTTTAGACACTTTTTATAAAATCTTTGTGACAAAGTGAACAATTTCCTTAAGAATCTATATCTTTTAAGGCTTACATATTGAAAGTGCTAAACAATTTGTCTTTAAAAATTGTATTATCTTCCACTACATTCATTTTATACTGTACTAACTGCATATTCAGGAATATGTGGGTGTGCCTAGTCAAAGATATCAGAGTTTTATTCAATTTTTTTTCTTGGTATTATTTTGTTGCTTTATGTAGTCCACAATTTATTAGATTGATTATAAATTCAAATATTCTTTTTAAAGTTGTATTATGTATGAGTATGTTATGTTATAATATATAAAATGTTCATTTAGTTAAAAAATAGTATATTGATTACACATGTTAACAATGGTAAAGTGGGCATAAGAAGTCACTTGTAAATTATTTGTATTTTAAAAGGTATAGTTGTTACACACATTTAAATAGTTATGTTACTAAAATATAGTAACATCATCAAGTACATATTTTAAAGATTAATAATGCTCCAACAAAATGTATCTTTTTACATTCAAGTAAAGATGCACCACTATTAACAATTAATTGATACTAATTCATGAAATTTTGGAAGAGGAGCAAAACTTTGGAAAGGATTCAAATACTAATATGCTCTTAAATGGGAAGGAGCTAAGTCTTGTGAATACCACTGTTTTTTCGGTATTACTATTGGGCTCATGCAACTAACATTGAAGCCATACTTGTTTTGTAAAATAGAGTCGACGTATGGACAATTAATATCTTAAATTGTAAAGAGTCCCTTAGAGAAAAATTTTAAGAAATAACCCGCATTATAATTATGAAAATGTAATGTATGTAGGTACATAAAACATAAATAGCTTTCATAATATATATTCTCATTGAATAGAGATGTTCATACTTTAAACACTAGGAATAAACATAGCTTTTAATACCAGTTACTAGACTCCATTGAACCAGTACTTACTTACTTACTTACTTATCTTCAGGCACAATCCCTAACGGGGTAGCCAGAGAGAACAGATCGCCAAGTGTCACGATCCTTACATACCTCTTTCGCTTCTTTCAGGTTCATTAACTTCTTCATACATGCACGTCTAGGTATCCGAGTACTCTTGACCCTCCCCTCTTCGAGCAATTTGCTCACATGGTCTTCGAAAGTTAGTCTCGGTCTACCTCGACACCTTTTAATATTTACTTTCGCTCTATATATTTTCTTCACCATTCGGTCTTCACTCATTAGTTCAACGTGCCCAAACCATTGGAGTACGCCCCTATCAATTTTTGTGGTAAGGTCATCTTTCAATCCTGCCATATTGCGAATCTCTTCGTTTCGCTTTCGGTCGGCTATGGTAACACCACACATTTTACGATGAGATCGCATCTCCACTGCATTCAACTTGCTTTTATGCTTCTTCTGGCATACCCAGGTTTCGCTGCCATATAACAAAGTCGGTACCAACACTGCGTTATGTATTGCAAGGCGTGCACTCTTCACCACGCCTTGCCTTTTTACTAATGCATTCAGGGCACCATTGACTTTGTTTCCGGCAGCGACACGCTAATCCACATCTAAATCACATCTTCCATCCCGGCTGAAAGCACTCCCCAAGTATACAATTAGCATTTACCTGTTCTAGACATTCCTGATTTACCCATATTTCACATTTCGTTCTCTCTTCGTCCTTTTCAAATACCAGAACCTTAGTTTTATTAGCATTCAAACGGAGACCTTTAATTTCACATTCCTCTTTCATACACGTGACTAATGCCTGCAGTTCTGCTTCTGATGGTGCAATAAGCACTGCATCATCAGCATACAGCAGACAATTAACTTTAATGTCACCCAATTTCACACCCAAACAGCTATTTTTCAGCTTCTGTAAACAGCTGTCGAGATACAGTATGAACAGCCAGGAAGACATGACACAACCATGTTTTACGCCCGCTTGGACGCTAAACATAGGTGACAGGTTATGCCCTACCCGCACACAGGCTTTACAGTCATAGTAAAGTGACTGCACAGCCCTTAACAATCGACCATCCACACCATATCCCGGCAACAATTCCCACATTTTCTTCCTTACAACCTTATCAAATGCTTTCTCCAGATCCAAAAAAGCGCAGAAAATCCTCTGGTTAACACTCAGAAGTTTCTCTGTGATCATGCGGAGAGAAAACATTTGATCCGTGCATCCTCTTCCAGGTCTAAATCCGCATTGTGCCTCCCATAAGAATCTTTCCGATTTGCTCTTGCATCATACGTGTCAAAACCTTCGAGTAAACTTTACTTGCTAAACTGGTCAAGCTGATCGCCCGATAGCACCCGCAGTCAAAATGTGAACCTTTACCTTTATATAAAGGAACAACGACCGCGGATAGCCAATCATCCGGGACATCTCCCGTCCGGCAGCACAAATTGCACAGCAGATGAAAGCTGTCCCAGACGCGAGGCCCACCGTACTTGACCATTTCAGCAGTAACTCTGTCTAGTCCCGCAGCCTTACCACATTTCAAACTTCGAATCGCACGTTCAATCTCTTTCATGCTGATGACCTCAGTGTTTTTTTTTTTATAGGATAGGGTGACAAACGAGCACACAGTCTACATGATGGTAAGTGGTTGCTGTGGTCCATAGACATCTACATCTATCCTCGATTACGAATCAAAATGCAGATGCGTTGTCACCCGTGAGGACTAAGATGGAATGCCTCGTTTCCAGTAAAAAGGGTCTCCGGTTCTCTACACTCACCATACGAAATACAGCAGCATTAAGCTACTATTTCACGCTGGTATTCTGTGAGAGCGTGGTCCTTCCCCGGTCGAGCCGACCCATTCGTGCTACAACTATACTACTAATATAACTGCAGCATGGTTCTACCACGTATAAGTGTGGCGTGCCAGTCACGGCGTCACCCCCGGATCCTTCACTAAGATCATGACACGCATACATTTCTCTATAAAATTCACTCTATCGCTGCTTGAAGTCCAATTTTTCTGAGAGGACGTCATTGGTTCTCGAAAGCACTTTGTTCATTCTTAAGGCTGCGCACCACTCCGGCACCTTCCAACCTCTTTCCAGAAGAGTTTGGAGTTTTCCCTAAAGTTGTGCGACAACCTCTCGTCCGCTTCTATTCTACACCTTACACGTACTTCCTCAATCAATGTTTTCGCATGAACTTTCTGCAGCTTATATCTTTCTTTCATCTTCTCTCTCATATGCTCATCGTTACTAGAGGCCAAGTAGTCTAACCATGCTTTTTTCTTCTTTTTTACAGCTTCTCTCATTTCATCATTCCACCATGCATCTCTTCTTTTACTACTACCTCTTTTTGTCATTCCACATACTTCTTCCGCTGCACTTACCATTCCATCCCTAAGGTTCTGCCATGTTCTCTCCACACATTCTTTCCTGCCATCGATGGTGTCAAGCTTTTCGGCTACCCTCGTGTGATATTTGTCCCTAGTATCCGCTCCTGAAGCTTCCAGCTTCGGATGCGACAGACCGACTGTGGTTCTGTCACTGCCGTCCGGTAGCGCCAACCCGCGAACAAACCCCTAAATCTAGTAATTACTAGATAATGATCCGTTCCCAGGTCAGCACCCCTGAATACTCGTGTATCCATCACCTGTTTTCGCAGTCGGTCATCCACCAGGATCAAATCAATCATACTTCTCTCATTCTTTCTTTCTCTAGTGTACATATGGATTTTCCTGTGATTAAACATAGTGTTTGTCACAAGAAGACCCTTTTCCTTGCATACAGCCAGTATAAGTTTGCCAGCATCATTAACCCTTTTATCGCCAAACTTTCCAAGCATCGACTCGTATCCTGGTCGATCGATACCTACCCATCCATTCAAATCACCACATACAACAGTTCTTCTAACCATTAGTTCTTTTATGGGGCAATGTAAGATCATCAAATGTAGAATGTAGAAGCTTTTACAACAAAATCCCAGAAAATGTTACAAAATTTGTCGTTTAACAAGTTTAAATGTTTTATTAAAGGAAAAATGTACAAAATGTGTTTTATAATATCAAAGAATACATCAATAAAAATAACTTCTGGGAATGAGGTGATCGCCACCATGCTTGTTCTATTAAAATTTATTTAAAAAATACAAACAAAATTATTGTAAAGTGAAATATGTTTTAGAAAGAGTCGAACCAGTTGTAAATAAAACATGACATTCAATAAGTTTTATGTAATAATCTATATTGAATAAAAAATATACTATGTATTCTATTCTCTGTAATATATCAACTAACCAGTAGGGACATTGTATAAAGAAATCAACTGATATTGTGCAAATATTGGTAAATTTAACACATCTAATGTTAATCAATAATTAAGCCAAGAATTTTTAAACAATAAACATTTTAAAAATAACCGGTTTTTATTTTTGTAGCAGAAACTAACAATTAGCACAAGAAACATAAACAACTATTAATTACATTACAGCACTTGTGCAATGTAATTGATGGTTGTATATAAAATAAAAATTGTAAAGTGCAAGTAAAGGGCGAGCTCAAAACACTTTTTATTTAGCGCCATCTGTTATTCTAAGCACGTATCAATAACGAAAATAAATATTGAGTCGCACATCTATCTCTAGTATATACGCAGTAATCTATGCTTCGCGCCAAGCGCCTGGATGAACGGACGTGCGTGCCGTCTTATTAATAAGTACGGTCTACCAAAATGACTTTCGAGTGGAATAATGAAAATACAAATAAAGTTTTTAGAACTGCTGGAATCAGAAAAAACTATATGGGATATCGACGATAAAAACCCCAATTCATCATCTTCTTCGAATACGAATTTTCTTTTTGAGATAACATAATACTTATGTACATAGGTAATTAATCATAAATTCGTCAAATTTATTATATTAATGTAAAATTTAATTTAAGGAATTAATGAATATTGACATTTTATTTATAAAAACGATTAGTAACTCATATTGATTATTTATTTATTAAAATGTAAAGTAAGTTAAATGGTAATATTTGCATAATATTTTTGAATTATAATTTTATTTATATTAAAATTATGAATTAATTTATACTGTAGCGTAATTATTAAAATAGTAATAGCTTAACTAATCTCGTATAATATCTAATATTATTTATGTAACAGTAATGTAATAATTCAATTAATTTATGAACAATTTACTGTGTAAGAATTCAAATAGAGTGGATCTGTATAAGTATTTAATTGTACATAATATTTGAATTCAAAAAGAATGTTTGTACCTAACTTTTAAGCAATGCAATAATTTTAAAATGTAAAATTGGGTTTGTGTAGTGTGTTGTGTGGCAGGGGCTGAATGTAAATGAGGCTTAAGAGTTTATTCTGATCTTTCCCATAGTCGTCTCTTACGATTCCCATTAGACGAAAGGAGATAATGGGTTCGGTAATGCTGTATGGTAACACAGTGTGCATGTGCGTGTTTTATATTTATTTATTCCTTTTTAGCTTCCTTATAACAGAAAAATACAAGGAGCCTACATAATACCTTGAGGCATTTTCATCATCCTCCACTCAACCCATGGAGTGGTGAGAATTCGACGTAGATGTTGCAATAGAGAAAAAACAACAAAATAAAATGATAATTAAGTATGTTATAAATACGCATGTATGTGTAACTATGCAAGTATGTAATGCAATGCAACGCAAGATTAAATGCTGCTGAGGAGTACCACTCAAATACTGAGATTGTAGGTTGCAAAGTAAAACACTGTTTATCGTAACACCGTGCTAATGGTACTGAATTTATTATAAGAACAATATGTGTACAATGCATTGAAATGACGTCAAACACGAGCACGCGCTCCAGTTACGCTAACATATAAAAATGTACGGGTTTACTCGTACATATTGCCAAGTCTTAAACAAAGAAAGAGTATAAAATCTAAAAAGCATACAAAAATAAGAAAAATATTATTCATCTATTTTACACTCGAACTTAATAATCTTGTCAAACGTTGTGGATGTAGTCTTATTCGCAGTGCGCGAACCGCTGCATATGCGGCGCGCGGTCGGCGCCGGCGGCGGGCTGCCGGGCGCGGGGGGCGCGTCAGCTGGCCTCGCCGTGTTGATATAATGTAGTTTTCTTCTATACAGGTAGATAGCTGCCGTTAGTATTCCTGCGGCTACTATGAAGTACATGATGTATATCATAACGTAGTGGTGTATGTCATCATTTGATATCCCTTCATCAGATTGACTAAGCAAGTCTTGTATTTGCCCCTTGATTTTCCAAAATGTATTATTGTGATATTCAGCAACAAATGGCAGCTGGTTGGTAGATGTATTGATGAGAGAGTTCAATATGGACTCTTCATCCGTACTCCCGATGTCAAAACTTCCTGTATATATTTCACTCTTATAGTCCTGCTGGCCTTGTATAGAAAACGTGTCCCCCTTAAGAATACAATCTTGACCTATACTGATAACGCCGCTGCCGCGCAGACTCGTCGTCGCCAGCCCAGACGAGCATAATATGCGGATCTTGCATTCTTCGCAGCATGTGTACAGCCAGTTATCACGAGAGTGTAATTTAATCCATCTGTCGGGGCACTCCTTTGTGCACTACGACAATATGTTTGATTGCTGTCATCCGTGATTATTTTTACGTCACATATAGACTGACCCACTTTAAGTTCGTATAACGGACTAGTAATGGGGCATAATAGGTTAACGTCATTGTATCTTATGCAGAGTTGTAAATCATTCTCCGACAGCGACATAAAGGTATCATTTCGTAAATTGAATGCTATGTAGTCGGTAGAAGGTGTGACGTAGACTGAGTTCAAATTTTTTCCTTGCAGTATAGGTATGACTCTACTAAGTTCATGATTGTCAGTACCCAGTAGTGGCACCTTCACTTCAATTATGACGTAATCTTCGTTTATTCTTGCATTTACTTGTAGCATTTTGAATAACTCCTTAATATTTTGAGCGTTGACCGGGACTAAAAACTCTCCCTGGACATGTCTTGATATGATGTTTAACTGTTCTTGCAGTTGTGCCGGAGAAAGCAAGTGAACGTCGAGCCTAACGTGGTATATGTTCGTAACAGTATTAATCTGGGTGTCCTCTATTCTTCTTAAATTTGATAAAATAACGTCAAGAGTAACAACATGCGTAGTAAAATAAAATATGTTTAAGGCTCGCTGTTTTACTTGTTGAACTTCGCTTGAAAAATGCCTTATTTGTTTGTCGATTCTCGTGAAATGCTTATTCATTATGTATTCATTTCGCTGTATTATATTATTTTCCGCTTCAACTATTGTAGTTTGATTTTAAGCAACTTTTGCAAATAGATTTCGTTTTGATGTATTAATTATATGTCTTTAGAGTATTTTTCAGCGAAATTGTCATCCAAAATACCAAATAAATAATTGCTTAATCTTCCCACACCATTAATTAAACCTCTTCTTGTTCTAGAAAGTGGTGCAAATTTTAAAATATTATTGTAGTGTTCGATCTCGTCCAACTCGTGTCTGAACTGAGCCAGTGTTGAAGTGCATGTACTTTCTTCATTACAGATGCTGTTTAAATGCTCTAAGTATTTCTCCACTTTTTCAATGTTTTTCCAGAATGTTGACATATTGTAGTATATAATTATGATCCAGTGTCTTTCTACAAGTTGCAAATCAGTTCTTCGATCAAAATATAGCGCTTTGTTCGTTTCTAAAGGAGTTATTTTGTACTTTTGCTGTATCAACGGTGATATAATGTCATGAGAAGTAACAGCAAATAAATTAAATAATTTGGCTTACTTCTAATGCGATTTGACGTGTATCCAGTAGCGCCGGGGTCACTGGCCGCTCGAGACGATTCATTATCCTGATTAGGGATTACTGGCAAAGGACACAGCTTCGTAATGGGCCGTTTCAGGATCCCGTGCTTAGTTTTAAGTGTGACAGCGCGTACATACCCGTCCTTGCCGGGGTGTACATCGATGACCTTTGCTAACGCCCAGTTAGAAGGAGGTAAATTATCTTCTTTCATCACGACTATGCTGTCCAGTTCTATATTCTTTTGAGGTATATGCCACTTGCTTCTTATTTGTAACGTGTGCAAATATTCTGCAGAACACCGCTTCCAAAACTCTTTGTGCATATGCTCAGTTAGCTGCCATCTTGTTTTTACGTTGTTAATATTGTCATCAGATAATGGTTCAGATAGAATAGGACCGCCGACGAGAAAGTGGCCAGGTGATAGGTAATCTATGTCTTCTGGGTTTTCAGTTAAAGAACTTAGAGGCCTTGAGTTGAGGCAAGCCTCTATTTGCGCAAGCAACGTCGAATACTCTTCGAAGGTAAGCTTCTGATGGCCAACTACGCGCTTCAGGTGATGCTTTAAACTTTTAACAGCGGCTTCCCATATGCCGCCCGCACTGCTCCACGCAGCCACCTAAAATGCCAAGTAATTCCCAGCTGGCTGACGTTCTCGAGGAAATCAGTGTTAATTGTCTGTAGCGCTTGCTTGTATTCCTTTTGAAGTACACGTGACGCACCCACGAAGTTCGTACCGTTGTCACTGTAAACGTGTAATGGCGTGCCGCGACGAGCGCACATACGTTTAAATGCAGCTAAAAACGCTGATGCAGTGAGGTCTGACACGAGCTCCAGGTGAACGGCTTTTATAGTTAGGCATATAAAGACAGCTTATCCTTTCAGCTGCGGAGACTCTAACCGTAATTCTCCATTGACTGCGGAGCTGTTTAATAAAATGGACGGCTGATTGGCCCCAATCCGTTTAAACGCAAATATCTTGATTTTGGTATATCGAATACTATAATATGTATACATTTCTGAATTCTCTATGAAATTTCCTATAAACGAGTACATATATTTAATAAAGTTTAAAGTAGTTAGTATAACTAAATATAGAATAAAGTCAAAACTATGATATTTCTCAATGACACAAAGTTTTTTAATAGTTCAATTTTATTTTATTTTAATCTTACGTCTATTGTTTACAATATTTTATGAGCAAAATCATAGGCTACAATACAATTTTTTATCGTAAAACGCATTAATAATAAGCTTACAAGAACCCACAATCAATTTACACCAATGTAGCATGTGGTTCGGACCAGATGCGGCATAATGCGGCGTAATGCTTTAGTCAATAAAAATAGTTTTTTTATTTCATTACAATGATTCAGTATTGAATCTTTCTTTTTCTTTACATGATTCAGTCATCTTTCAATAGGTCTGCTAAGTTTTAGAAATCCGACAAAGTATTTCATAAGTACTCTTAATGCCGATATCAAAATTTTAGTCGTAAGTGCCATACTTACTTCACTTACACTTCACTTATCTTCACGCACAATCCCTAACGGGGTAGCCAGAGAGAACAGCTCGCCAAGTGTCACGATCCTTACATACCTCTTTCGCTTCTTTCAGGTTCATTAACTTCTTCATACATGCACGTCTAAGTATCCGAGTACTCTTGACCCTCCCCTCTTCGAGCAATTTGCTCACATGGTCTTCGAAAGTTAGTCTCGGTCTACCTCGACACCTTTTAATATTTACTTTCGCTCTATATATTTTCTTCACCATTCGGTCTTCACTCATTCGTTCAACGTGCCCAAACCATTGGAGTACACTCCTATTGATTTTTGTGGTAAGGTCATCTTTCAATCCTGCCATATTGCGAATCTCTTCGTTTCGCTTTCGGTCGGCTATGGTAACGCCACACATTTTACGAAGAGATCGCATCTCCACTGCATTGAACTTGCTTTTATGCTTCTTCTGGTATACCCAGGTTTCGCTGCCATATAACAAAGTCGGTACCAACACTGCGTTATGTATTGCAAGGCGTGCACTCTTCACCACGCCTTGCCTTTTGACTAACGCATTCAGGGCACCATTGACTTTGTTTCCGGCAGCGACACGCCTATCCACATCTAAATTACATCTTCCATCCCGGCTGAAAGCAGTCCCCAAGTATACAATTTCATTTACCTGTTCTAGACATTCCTGATTTACCCATATTTCACATTTCGTTCTCTCTTCGTCCTTTTCAAATACCAGAACCTTAGTTTTATTAGAATTCAAACGGAGACCTTTAATTTCACATTCCTCTTTCATACACGTGACTAATGCCTGCAGTTTTGCTTCTGATGGTGCAATAAGCACTGCATCATCAGCATACAGCAGACAATTAACTTTAATGTCACCCAATTTCACACCCAAACAGCTATTTTTCAGCTTCTGTAAACAGCTGTCGAGATACAGTATGAACAGTCAGGAAGACATGACACAACCCTGTTTTACGCCCGCTTGGACGCTAAACATGGGTGACAGGTCATGCCCTACCCACACACAGGCTTTACAGTCATAGTAAAGTGACTGCACAGCCCTTAACAATCGACCATCCACACCATATCCCGGCAACAGTTCCCACATTTTCTTCCTTATAACCTTATCAAATGCTTTCACCAGATCCAAAAAAGCGCAGAAAATCCTCTGGTTAACACTCAGAAGTTTCTCTGTGATCATGCGGAGAGAAAACATTTGATCCGTGCATCCTCTTCCAGGTCTAAATCCGCATTGTGCCTCCCATAAGAATCTTTCCGATTTCTCTTGCATCCTACGTGTCAAAAACTTCGAGTAAACTTTACTTGCTAAACTGGTCAAGCTGATCGCCCGATGGCACCCACAGTCAAAATGTGAACCTTTACCTTTATACAAAGGCACAATGACCGCGGATCTCCAATCATCTGGGACATCTCCCGTCCGCCAGCACAAATTGCACAGCAGATGAAAGCTGTCCCAGACGCGAGGCCCGCCGTACTTGACCATTTCAGCAGTAACTCTGTCTAGTCCCGCAGCCTTACCACATTTCAAACTTCGAATCGCACGTTCAATCTCTTTCATGCTGATGACCTCAGTGTCATCGAGGTCCTTGTTTGGCGTGCCAGTCACCGCGTCACCCCCGGATCCTTCACTAAGATACGCATACACTTCTCTATAAATTTCACTCCATCGCTGCATGACATCCGATTTTTCTGAGAGGACGTCATTGGTTCTCGAAAGCACTTTGTTCATTCTTAAGGCTGTCGCACCTCTCCGGGACCTTCCAACCTCTTTCCAGAAGAGTTTGGAGTTTTCCTTAAAGTTGTGCGACAACCTCTCGTGCGCTTCTATTCTACACCTTTCACGTACTTCCTCAATCAATGTTTTCGCATAAATTTTCTGCAGCTTATATCTTTCTTTCATCTTCTCTCTCATATTTTTATCGTTACTAGAGGCCAAGTAGTCTAACCATGCTTTTTTCTTCTTTATTACAGCTTCTCTCACTTCATCATTTCACCATGCATCTCTTCTTTTACTACTACCTCTTTTTGTCGTTCCACATACTTCTTCCGCTGCACTTACCATTCCATCCCTAAGGTTCTGCCATGTTCTCTCCACACATTCTTTCCTGCCATCGATGGTGTCAAACTTTTCGGCTACCCTCGTGTGATATTTGTCCTTATATGTATCCGCTTCCTGAAGCTTCCAGCTTCGGATGCGACAGACCGACTGTGGTTCTGTTACTGCCGTTCGGTAGCGCCAACCCGTGAACAAACCCTTAAATCTAGTAATTACTAGATAATGATCCGTTCCCATGTCAGCACCCCTGAACACTCGTGTATCCATCACCTGTTTTCGCAGTCGGTCATCCACCAGGAACAAATCATACTACTTCTCTCATTCTTTCTTTCTCTAGTGTACGTATGGATTTTCCTGTGATTAAACATAGTGTTTGTCACAAGAAGACCCTTTTCCTTGCATACAGCCAGTATAAGCTTGCCAGCATCATTAACCTTTTTATCACCAAACTTTCCAAGCACCGACTCGTATTATGGTCGAGCGATACCTACCCATCCATTCAAATCACCACATACAACAGTTTTTTTGTTTCTCTTAACCAAATCTAGAACTTCTCTTACATTCTCCCAAAACTGCTCCAGCTCAGCCCTGGACGACGAAGCTACCGGCGCATAAACAGCCAAAAGGAATATCTTCGTCAGTCCCATTTTGAAGCGAACCCAGAGAAGTCTTGAGTTCACAACCTTGTATTCAGTCATAAGATCGACCAACCGGGACGACAACAGCACTCCCACTCCCTGGCAGGCGTTCTCGCTTTCCGGGACTCCGGACCATATAGCTAACGTCCCGCCAGGGAGCTCTTCAGTACCACTGCTTTTCCGTTTGGTCTCCGACATACACGCGACATCTAATTCTCTTTCTTTAATTATTTCGATCAACTCATTAGTCTTATCTCTCATGCCCCCTTTAACATTCCACGTGCCAACTCTGCACTCCGTCCTCCACCTTCCGCCGTGTCGGGCTGTGCGTGACAGGTGGCGGTCCCCATCGCCGCTTTGCGTGCTGCATTCCACACCAACGGGGACGAGCTGGTGTGCGTCGCCTTGGGGGGACGCCCTAACCCTCGTTTGCATGGGTGCGCAGCTGTGTAGAATTGCAGCCCTGAAAAGGGCTGGCAGGGGTCGCGACGAGCACGCTTCTACAATGACCACAATACAGAAATAAATAAAAAGATTTGTTTTAAAAACATGAGATCCCGGATGAAAATTGACTTTCTTAGTGCTTTAGATTTTTCTTTCCGTCATAATAAACTTCACTTCTTCAGAAAAAAATCTTATTTAGTGAAGAAAATATTAAATTTGCTTTTCCTTACAAGAGAAATCACATGAAGACTAAGCCGGAATGCCTTGTTTCAGTAAAAAGTCTCTCCGGTTCTGTATACTCATTATACGAAACACAGCAGCGGTAACCAGCTATTTTACGCTGGTATTCTGTGAGAGCGTGGCCCTTCTACGGTCAAGCCGACATTCGTACTACAACTATACCAATTATATGGCTGCAGCATGCCTCTACCACGTACTTATTTTAGACGATATTATATGACGATTTCGATCAAAGAAAGAAATACTATAGGAAATCGACTAAAGAAAAAAATGCAATAGGTTGTCATGTAGAGGTGAAATAAGAGGTTCTACTACCCCATATCATCATAAATGTCTTAAATTTTTGTCTCAGAGACTCAAATTAATAAGACATTATGAAATCTGTGCTCATTTGAATTGATTGTTCTTGGAAAATATTTCTATATCCATTTATCTTCAAGATATTCTTCATTTATATTTCTATGGAACATTTTCAAATTTAATTAGACAATTCTATGCATGTGAGCTGAAAAAAATATTTCAATAAGGTATTACAACCATTTTAAAATAGTAATTTAGTAATTTTAAAATTCCTCAACTAGGCAGAACAAAAATCGGGATGGCATGCAAACATTTTTGTAACGATCAATGTTTTTATCCTCGTAAGTTTAGTACTTTCTGCTTCTACGAATCCGTCTTTCATGATGCCTTTTAAAAAAATTTTGGAATAAAACTAAACAATCTTAATGATAACTTGAAAAATTTAGAAATAACACACAGAACATTACCTGGTTCACTTAACCAGTGATGTCACGACGGAATCAAATATGGCAGATAGCGTTTTGGAGATTTGAGGTATAGATAAAGAATATATTCTTAAAATTGAATTATAATACTTATGATGCATTTTTATGAATAGAAATCAATAATTCTCGTTTAATTTATACAAAACCTATCATAAATATATATTTTTTATTTTATTTACGCGGTTTAAAAAACCCTATTAGCCGTCAAGCTATATTTTGTGGCTCAACTTTAGCGAAGGAAGTCATAAATTTTATATTATTACACGACAGTCAAAATTCATTAGGAATATAAAATTGCAACTTCATGTGTAGATGGAGTAGAAAGTATGGAAGGACTTTTACGACCCGTCAGGCTTTTGAAAATTCTATAATTTTTCTGCTTGAACGGTAGCATTTTAACCGATATTCAACAAGACAACAGAGAGTTTTAACATGTTTTTCTTACACAAGTATGTACACAAGTAAGTGTGACTCTCCATAGCTCTCTAAGTGACCTCTAACTTCTTCATACGGCCGGCAGTGAAGGACCATGTCTCACATATTTATTTATCTACTACGTGCAAATTTAATGAGCTCGGTGATTTTTATGAAGCTAAGCATTATTTATTATCCATTAGGTTAACTCTGAATGTAAACTGAACACAATTTGCCGCTTTGATCAATTAACGTGTGGGTGCTCATGTATTCAGTTAAAATGAAGGCATAATTTAGATGTTCAAAGGCCACAGCACAGTAGCAATTTAAAGACAGATTGATAATTAAGCGGAGTACTAACTTATGCTTAAATAGTTACCTACTAATAGTTAACTACTAACTACTAATAGTTAACTACTAACTACCAATACCATTTTAATTTGAAAAATAGCATCGGTGAATGATATTACTAATAAGTTATTTTTTTCACATACTGCAAAACTTTTCAATTATTCCCAATCAATTTAAATGTTAAAGTGACGTTATTTCAAAATCTGGTCTTTATTTATTATTAAAAAAAAAAGAACCAGAAAGCGAATGTCTATTCAACTTATAACCATTTTTATTGAGAAAAGGTGACAAACGAACACACAGGTCACCTTTTGGCAAGTGGATGTTGTGGCCCAGAAATATTGTCTGTGCCCTATTAAAAATCAAAGTGTTGATGCGTGGTCAGAGACTAAGATGGAATACTTTCGGTTAGTCTTCGGTTCCCTACACAAACCATACAAATCACAGCAAAGAAAGCCGCTGTTTTACGATGTTAGTTCGTCGAGAGCGTGATCCTTCCCCTGTCTATCTGACCCATTCGTGCTACGACTATAATTTAGCTGTAGCACGATTCCTTTCTCTAAGCTTAAACACATTTTTAATTGATAATAAATGACGGATTGACTTATTCAGTTTTTAATAGTGTCTCAGAATGCATTCTTTTATGTACGGCTAGCGATTCTAACGGCCTTCGCACGTTTGATATTTGGATCTCGACAACATCGCAAACTATTGGGAATATAAGCCATCTAGGGACCTATTTAAATACACACAAAAAATAATAAAAATCTGTTGGATGGTTTTAAAAGTATGCAACAGACGTAGATAGAAACATTTTTGTGTTTTATACATAGATAAATTTGTTATATATTTGTATATATTTATAACATGTGATATATTAACCGAAACCGACCTTTATCCGGTGATCGGTCTTAATTTTGGTTAGATGTTCGATTTTAACAATCTAAGTTACATACTTCGATTTATTTGATACCATTTGTTATAGTACATGGAGTTTGCCCTATTGGATGTCATGAGGAGATAAATCCTCTTTTATTAAATATGTTTTGATGACTCTCCTTCCGTCCTTGTGCACTCTATGTATGTAAGCTACTCCCAAGGAAACAGAAAAAATCCTAGTGTCGGGTAAAAAAGATAGATGAAGCATATGTGACTAACAAATAGCCATAAAATGGCGGCAAAAGGAATTCTCTACACCATATAATTTCATTCCATGGTAGCTCAGATGGTTAACGCTCCCTGTAAATATAACAGAACGCGAGTAACCCGGGTTCGATCCCCGCCGGCACCGATGAAATTGTTAATTGAAATTTTAATTGCTGATTTACCACGTGCTCGACGGTGAAGGAAAACATCGTGAGAAAACCTGCATGTCTGAGGAATAAGACAAAAAAATATTTCGAAGGCATGTGAAGTTCGCCAACACGCATTGGGGCAGCGCGGCGGTCATTTCCTTGCCCTAAAAGCCTCTCAGAAATAAGGGAGGCCTGTGCCCAGCAGTGGGTCG
This sequence comes from Parnassius smintheus behrii, assembly GCA_036936625.1. Classification (NCBI taxonomy): domain Eukaryota; kingdom Metazoa; phylum Arthropoda; class Insecta; order Lepidoptera; family Papilionidae; genus Parnassius; species Parnassius smintheus. The sequence goes on along the minus strand of JAUPFT010000026.1, from coordinate 11,150,956 downwards.
TATATAGGCCTTTATAATTTCATAGAAGTCGTAAGAGGAAACAAAGGGAAACTGGAGTAGGAGATGAGTAGCAGCATCCTCCTGATAAGAACTCACTTACAATAATACCAATCCGCCTGCCGAGCTAGGTAACTATGACAAATATCCCCATTATCAGGCAATTATTAGGAGGCCTATATATAGTAATGGACTTTTGTACACTGTAATTAATAAATTAATTAATGAGTACACGCAAAAGTAATCTATTTATACTAAAATACTGCTACTAGTATCTTACATATTACATTTATATCAGTAAATATCAAAATATCTAGCTGCAGCTAGGTGAAAAGCTGCCAATACTATCAGGTGAGCCTATGCTTGTTCACCTCCTCAAAAAAAATGATAAAACGCAAAATTACAAGCAAATCCAAGCAAGCTACAGTCGCTATATACCGATCCGAGTCGCTATATATTACTCAACTGCGGTGGAGGCCATAAGAAAAGTAATATTTATCTATATATCTGTTTCTATGTCCGCCCGTAACTCGTAAACTATAAGTCGGGTTTTGCAAAATCTAATTCCAATGAATTTATTGTAATAGTTGAAGTAGCATAGTTAAGACATCCGCATAAATTCAATATGGCCGTCGGAAACTATAATATGATTTTTCATAAAAGGATTCATGGAGTATTTCAGAAACGTAGAACTCGATTTATTCATTCATTCCTTATCTTTAGCCTATAAAAATTTAACTCCTAAAAATAGGGGGGCCTATTTTTAGGAGTTAAATTTCTAGGTTTCTAGGTCTTATCTAAGGTGTTTTACGTTCTAATGTCGGCTACCTCCTCAGCCTCCTCCCGAGCATGGGCTGTATAGTGATCGAACCGTCAAGAATATTAAAAAAAATTATATACGCGTTAAAATGCGTGAGAACGAGTTGTATTTCAATGTGTAGTGCTCGCGTAAATACAATTTCTTTTTTTCGGTTTGCAATCGCAGTTTCTTATTATTTTAAGTTGCTATGAGGAAAATGCTGCAGCACATCTTCTGTTTCAATTTCTGTCTGTCACCTCTTACGACACCCACTATGCTGTACTAATATAGGGTTGTTTATATTCTTACACCGCGACCGGAGAAATCGATTGCTACAGTCGAATGTTTTTTTTTTATTTAAAATTTTGCTTGTTCCTTTTAGTTTTTAGATATTTAAATGAACATGATTATGCCTTATAAAGGAACTAGAATGTGAGGTAAATATTTTATAACAAAGATCCAAATATATCAAGTCTAGCCAAGGCATATGTCTATACTAAACTAAAGCAGATTACGACGTATATATGCAACACTAATATGTCTAAGATTTATTTAGGCGCAAATAATTATTTAAGATTTGAAGTACAATGAAAAGATTAGTTGTTTTTGTAGTAAATGAAACAATTTAAATGAGAATTCTAACGTTGTAAAAGCCTGGTCGTTACGCGCACAAGTTCATTACTCAACGGAGTGATTGTGACTGATGGCCAATCAACATTCTCTGATTGGCAAACGGGGCAAAACAAATGTATGCGTATTTTGAGTCCTGTACACACTTACTCTTTCTTTTTATTTTACTATTATAATATACTCTTAAATTTAAATGGATAACTGTGTTTTCAGTAGAATAAAAATGACGTATACGCCAATATTATTCAAATTTCATATCTCGTAAATTATAGCAATTTTTAAAATTTTGTTCATGATAGTTTAATATCTAAGTATTGTCCCTTAAATTTGCACCTTATTGAAAACAGATATAAATTAGCCAAAAAAATATAGAAATAATTTTAGTACTTTTTATTGAGAAAATTACTGAATTATTAATTATAAAAATTACAACGCTTAAAATTATCTTGAATTATCCAAAGATATTTTATTTTCAGTTTGAAACTAGATTTACTATATAAAATATCAATTCCACCTTGCGTTATTTCATAGGTACTTCTGAAATGTGCTAAAAAATCATCGTGAGAATATCGTGTCCGAAATCATCAAGCAGAATTAACTAATGATTTCTTAAATTTACGCGAACACTACACATTGAATAAAACTATTTTTTACGGATTTTATCGCGTTTAATTACATTAATTTATTGTTATTATTATCCCGACGTTTCGGGTGCTTTACAGCGCCCATGGTCACGGGGGTGACTGAGATGTTTGACGTCCCAATGTCATAGTTAGTCCGGCTACCTTCAGTTTTTTAATATTAATTTTTGGTCCGATTTACGCAAAACGAGCTTATAGTATCATCAAGTCTTGCAGTGGTATGCTTGGGTTTGGGTTTAATTTTGTTAATTATAGGATCCCAAGCAGATGGTAGCACCCAACCATCTTCTCTATTGAAATTTGGATGTTTTTTAATTTCAATAGCCTCGCGTATCATCCTTGGTAGGAATCGGTGTTCTTTTGCGATAATTTGTGGTTTATCAAATCTAATGTAATGGTGGGGACGATCTTGAACATGTTCGCAGACTGCAGACTTCCCGGAGCGTCGGTGCTTCACATCAGCTATATGTTCCTTCACGCGGGTTTTTATAGATCTCTTTGTTTGAACTATGTAAGAGAGACCACATTCACAATCTAGCTTGTACACACCTGCATCTTGTAGAGGAATATTACACTTGATGGATGGTAAAAATTGACTAATCTTCTTCAGCGGCTTGTAGTATGTCTTAATGGACGCTCGCTTCAAGATGTAGCCAATCTTGTCCGTGACTCCTCTAACATATGGTAGTAGAGCAGGCGCGCGCTCGACTGTGGCCGGCTTCACTCGTTCACTGTGACGTAGGCGCGGGACCCGAAGCTTGTTGTCTTGCAATACTTGCTTGACATGCTGAAACTCCGCAGCCAGATGTTTTCTGTCACAGATCCCTCGTGCTCTCTGAAACAAAGATTTACCCACGGTAGCTAACTGTGAAGGATGATGGTGAGATTCACCATTTAGATATCGGTTGGTATGGGTCTTTTTCCTATACACAGTGTGACCAATAGTGTTATCAGGATTTCGGATGACTAAAACATCTAGGAAAGCTAAAGAATTATTTGCCTCTAACTCCATTGTGAATTGTATTTTAGAGTTTATGGAGTTAAGGTGGTCTAAAAATGCAGTTACTTTGTCAGATGGTAAAATTGTGAAAGTGTCGTCTACGTACCGCTTGTAGAACCTTGGATTTACAGGAGCAGTAAGAAGGGCTTTCTCCTCAAAGTCCTCCATGAATATGTCGGCGACTATGGGAGACACAGGTGAGCCCATCGCCACACCATCTACTTGCTTGTAGAACTCCTCCTTTCACAATAGATAGCCAGATGTGAGGCAATGTTCAAGTAGTATTGCATATTCTTGAGGCATGTTATTTTCTTTTAGCTTCCTAGTTACAATTGAGATGCAGTCCACAATAGGTAGGCATGTAAATAGTGACTGAACATCAAAACTGACCATAGTTTCATTGTTAGCGAGATGTAGGTCTTTTATCTCACTACAAAATGGTATGAATCCTTTGTGTGTGCTCTGGTATGTCCTCTCAGTGGTGATAGTATTTTTGCTAAGTATTGTGCCAGCTTATAAGTTGGTGAATCGATCTGGCTCACTATGGGACGTAGTGGAGCGTTTGGTTTGTGTATCTTCGGTAACCCATACAACCTCGGTGGTTTGGCACATGATGGTATTAGCGAATTCACGTCGAGATTTAATTTTTCGGAGTATTTCTTTATTAAATCGCTAGTTGTTTTAAGCGTGTTAGTTGTAGGGTCTGTTTTGACCTTTTTATATGTACTTTCGTCCGATAAAAGTTGTTGTATTTTAAAATTATATTCCGACGCTACGGTGGTAATGGACGCGATCTTTGTTTCAGAGAGCACGAGGGATCTGTGACAGAAAACATCTGGCTGCGGAGTTTCAGCATGTCAAGCAAGTATTGCAAGACAACAAGCTTCGGGTCCCGCGCCTACGTCACAGTGAACGAGTGAAGCCGGCCACAGTCGAGCGCGCGCCTGCTCTACTACCATATGTTAGAGGAGTCACGGACAAGATTGGCTACATCTTGAAGCGAGCGTCCATTAAGACATACTACAAGCCGCTGAAGAAGATTAGTCAATTTTTACCATCCATCAAATGTAATATTCCTCTACAAGATGCAGGTGTGTACAAGCTAGATTGTGAATGTGGTCTCTCTTACATAGGTCAAACAAAGAGATCTATAAAAACCCGCGTGAAGGAACATATAGCTGATGTGAAGCACCGACGCTCCGGGAAGTCTGCAGTCTGCGAACATGTTCAAGATCGTCCCCACCATTACATTAGATTTGATAAACCACAAATTCTCGCAAAAGAACACCGATTCCTACCAAGGATGATACGCGAGGCTATTGAAATTAAAAAACATCCAAATTTCAATAGGGAAGATGGTTGGGTGCTACCATCTGCTTGGGATCCTATAATTAACAAAATTAAACCCAAACCCAAGCATACCACTGCAAGACTTCATGATACTATAAGCTCGTTTTGCGTAAATCGGACCAAAAAATTAATATTAAAAAACTGAAGGTAGCCGGACTAACTATGACATTGGGACGTCAAACATCTCAGTCCCCCCCGTGACCATGGGCGCTGTAAAGCACCCGAAACGTCGGGATAATAATAACAATAAATTAATGTAATTAAACGCGATAAAATCCGTAAATAATAGTTTTATTCAGAATTAACTAAACGAAATACTTATGGAAAAGCAACGACGCCTTTCTATCTATCAGTCACAGACCAAAGTCTTTGAGACTAACTTTACGAAGATAATTGAGGCGTAATAAATACAGGCTTAAGGTCCTAAATTCTGACTTGCAAATAACAGGGATCTTTAGGGAGTAAAATGAAAACGTAAGATTCTTAGATCTTCTGAGTTATATACATTAAGGCATTTTGAAGTATAATTTCAAAACAATAAATTTATTTTTAACGCCTTATATTTTAATTGTTTAACTTATTGAGAAAACTTAAGTTTTGTATGTTTGACTATCGTTCCGGGTGGAATCTAGAAACTCAAAATTTTGAGCACTTTCCGATTAGTTACAAACTATGGCAATATACCCCCCATGAAGAATTACGCAAAAAGACGGCCCCCAGTCCCCGGGCCCCGCCATTCCTGGCTACGGTGGCGACCATGGTAACGACGGGACAGCGGGTTCTTCTGTTGCGGTAAATGGTACAGTTATAAATACATATGGTGTTATACTACTTCAGCTATACCTTGGACTCAGACGTACTTTTACATGAAGATTTACTATTGCCAATATTAAAAAAAACCTATGGTAGGAGTAGAATGCTTCCAGAACTCTGAGTTTTTGCTCTTTGCCGATGACATAAAAGTTTTAGAGTAGTTAATAATTCTTATGATTCTAATATCGTACAAAACGATCTCATTTACTTAGATAATTATTGTATCTGTAACAAATTAGACTTGAATGTTTTTAAATGTAATACTATATCTTTCAGAGGGCAGCGGATATACTTAACTTTTCTTATAGATGCGGTAAAATAAGGAATCTCGGCGGCACTATTGATACTAAGGTTTTATTTGATCGGCATATAGGTATAGTAAATATATAATATAGAATGTATAGTAAATAAAACATATAAGGCTCTGGGTTTTATTATAAGGTCTTGTTGCAAATTCTGTTAGTTGAAATCATAGATATAAGAAACAAGGAGATATGCTCAGTAGTTGAAAATGTATCGGAACCCGGTGTCTCCAGTTGGCCCCTACCACTCGCCAACTACTACACTTGCAGATCAGTAAAAGCAGTAGATACACAGTCGCGCACACACTCGTATTTTATAAATCAGAACGTACTACACATTCAATTATAAATAATATATTTGAATTCACAGCGTGCGTTTACCATTCACCGTGCTACTTACTCACACAAAAATATCGGTCACTATCGTTGTGCTGTAAAAAAGCCATTTATTTTACATATACGTTAGTGATTGACTAAACTGGAAAGTTAACGATTGTTTCATTTATACCAAAATTTTACTAATATTTTTTTGGGTCCTGAATATAAAATAAATAAAATATCATATGTTCAGAGAATAGTTTAATACAAGTAATTAATATGTAGGTAAAAATATAATAATAACCTAAAATTTAATCAACTTTCTTTACGACTCTTGGTTACGCATTCAGCGTAGTGTTGCTGTAAAATAATCAAAATAAGTAAAAAACATTATGCCGCGTCGGTCTTCCTATCGAGTTGAAACGGTTGACAAATTGGAGAATAAACTATAATAGCAATTCGCCAATCCACATTATTGTCGATAGTGGATCTGCACACGCACATTACTAGCTCGTCACAAGATACAGCGGCCGTACTACGCAGTATATCCACATAAATAAAGTATTGTTTTGTGATATTTACATTGCTTGTTGAGTCACTTGGTGTCATACTTAGGTAGTGGTTATGGAGCAATGTATTTACTGCAAAAATATTACAGTGGCTGTGATATTTGGAAACAAAAATAACGTAGTAAGAGAAAGAAATATTTTACGATTTGTTGTTTAGTATTATTTTTAAAGATAAATATAGTATAATGAAATACTTGTACTTAGGTATGGTATGTGATTTCATGCTTAACAAAGTTTTTGTTTTGGGCTCGGTTTTTACAAGAAACCACTGAACAACATGGCATTCTGATATGATAATATTTCACGATGACGGTCGCAAGCGCACTAATTCGCAGAAACGGCCATTTGTATAGAAGCTGAGTATTTTGATCATAGCGAGCGGACACAGACACGCCCCCTTGCCACTTCTCCTGTTTTTAATATTTATATGGTTGAAATCAAGGAAATCATTGTTTTGTTCTCTTGTTCGTAGCCATTTCGAATATGCGTCTCAAGTATGGAATCCTCAATATAAAGTATATTATATTAATAAAATTGAAGCAATTAAAAAAATAACATTCGATATGTAGGTTCTAAATTTCAAATACCCAAAGAAGGCTATAGATTGCAGTGTTCTCATCTTACATGTATTTTTACAATCCCTTACATGTATCTTTATGTAGATCTAATTACAGGCGCAACTCATTTTTCTTAAGTGCATATGAATCATTTAATACATTTTGTAAAGACTGTGATAAGGCTGACCAGTTGACTTGACTACTATTTGTACTACTATTTGTAAATTGATAACATCTGAATTTAGTAGCAATTAACTTTTGAATTCTTAAATCTGATCAACATTAACGTGTAAATTGTATTTACTTATATATATATATATATATATATATATATATATATATATATATATATATATATATATATATATATATATATCTATATATATATATGTATATATCTATATTCTATATTTTTACTCAAACTGATTACTCATCTGTAACCTTATATATCATATAGTATTAATTACGCACACGCACACACGCAGTAGGTGTTAAAGCCTTTTCAGAAACCGGCTTGTCCGGGAGACTGGAAGTGGTCGTGTCTGCTTTCGAGACGATCCGTAATTATTCTTGAAAAAAGCACGTAGACGCAGCTCAGAAGGGAAATCGGCTTGCATTTTTTCAAGAGACCGTTGTCGCCTTTCTTAAAAACAAAACCACCGCACTTCTTCTTCGGAGTAGTGCCACTGTGGAGAGAAAGATTTTAGGTACCGGTTTTCCACACGCTTTTAGAAGCTTCGCTGTAATTTCATCCTCACCCGGTGGACTTGCCATTTTGAAGTTGCTGGAGAGCCATTCTAATCTCGCCCATACTGATTTCCGGGATATCACCGAAATAGTATCAGAGAAAACTTGTTCTGGGATCGTTACCCAGACTTGAGTGTGGTTCCAACGTTAACATGTACAGATGCCCGCACAACGACTCAATCATTTTCAAAACCTCAGGTGTTCCGGAAACGATGATGTGTCATTCGGTCTTCAGTAAGTCCCGCAGTATGCATTTGGAGGTCTGTCTGTTCATTTTCCTGTATCTTGTCAAATCTGGTGAAGACTGCAGCTTCATCTCCCATTTAATAGCCATGAGATTAAGAGTGAAATCGGAGAGTTTTTGTATTCTCCTTCAACGGATCTTAGATAGTTAGCACAGTTTCTATTTTATCTCGTCCACTCACTCTATATTATATCGTCCACTTCATTCCAGTGTGCTAGGCACTAAAAGTGGAGTATTAGAAAGAGCATTTTTGCATTCTTCAAATGCATTCAAAAGATCTGGTGTCATACTATGGATGAGATTTTTATTTTACTTTAGGTCCCACTAAGGCAGCGTTTAACGGTGCTTGGATCCTAGCTGCATTTAGTACAAAAGTTCTTTAAAAAGTTAATCATACCTAAGAATCTGTAGAGCTTTTTTACAGTACGTGGCATTGAAAATTCTTGTATAACCTTAACTTTGGTGTTGAGCGGTAGGATGCCGGATGTAGATACATTTGATGATACGCGTTTTCTCGCTCTCAGCTGAGAGAACAAACGCTATTTAGTTCAGCTCTCAGAAGAGCTGAAGTAAGTAGCGTTTGTTTATTTCTGGGGAATATGAGAAAATCAGAGTATCGTCGAGAAAATCAGAATATCAGAATTCAACTCATTAATTTATAATCCAAGCTGAATATCTGGTATCTGGACGATGATACACTAGGTGGTAGACCAGATGACGTCTGCGTAATCTTACTCATATTTTTCAAAATTTTAAAAAATATTGCTCTTGAACCAAATGCTAATAAATGTGAAATATTTATTTCCAATCATTCATTGTATCAGAGATACTTTAATTCAAATATTTGTCCAGGAATATAATCTGACCGTACGGAATCTGTATACCTGTTGGGTGCCGCGTTGTTTTCCGTTAGGAAGAAACGTGTTTTGAGAATCTGTTGCAGTGTTAAATAGTTACTTAGAGCTGACAACGTATCAGCATTTTGATTCTTTAAAGATGATCGATCTAGGTGTATATGGACCACAGCATCCACTTACCATCAGATAGACTGTGTGCCCATGTGTAAATCCTATTATAATTTTTTTTAAAAACTTACCAAAATGTGCAAATGAAAATAATATCGTATCGTGCTGCATTGAATTATATCAACAAATTAAAAAATGTAGGTAGTGGACTTTATCAATAAGAAAATTGCCTATATAACAAAAAATTTTTAATACTTGGCAAAATTTAATAGCTTTTAGATTCAATGTTACACTAAACGACCAAAATTTCCGCAGAGGCTCTATGTCAAGGTTACCTTAACCATTTTTTCTACAAAACTCCTGTGTGGCCTTGTATGAGAGCGCCATACAGTCTGGCAACAACCACAAATTGGGAAATTTTGCTTTTGTCTGAAGGGTAATATTACATACTCGTAAAAACAACTCATTACTGAACATATGTAGGGCTTTACTTCGACATTGGTTCACAATTCATATTATACTAGATATTAATGTTAGTTAAGTAACCTATATACATGCCATTATTGGAAAATTGCCTTCAATGTAATTTTCAGTTATTCCAATGTGAGTTAGCGGACTTCAAGTGTCCTCAAAATATTTTGTAAGTGACATTAGACGTTATAAAAATGCAATTTAAACATATAATATTCGTTAATTCTATTAATTCCACGAAATTTTTAATAAGGTTACCTCTACATTACGATTTTTATCCTTTATCGTAGCGGCAGTTTATATACACAAATTTTAAAGAGATAAAAATCCAAAACCAGAACTATTATTTGTAGGCCATAACAATACTTGTTCCGTGCGGGATTCGAACCCGCTTGCCTCAGCGCTGCTCATTGCTAAGCCACTGCTAGACAGAGTCGTCAACTTTGTTTATTTAATACTTATGCATACATACATACTTATAAAATTGAAATAAACTGAAACTGAAAACTGCCATTAAGACATGATTACTTATGTATACATACATACTTATAAAATTGAAATAAACTGAAACTGAAAACTGTCATTAAGACGTGATTAATCGTTATTAAAATTTATTGCTTGTCCGTTAAACGGATTAATTTTTAAATTGACTAAACTGAGAGTAATGAAACTTCACAACATATAGAGAGCAAAAATTAAGAAATTTTTTTAAGAAAAGAAAAAACAGAAAATTTATAAAATAAATGGTCTTTGATTATTTTAAGTCTATATAATGCCATATTTTTAGGTCATTCTAAGGTAAAGCCAGAGCGCGTCTTACGTATTACTGTACAATGTTTTACAATTTTGTGTTCCCAGCATTCGCTCTACGGGAAAACAATCTTAATAATGTGACACTAAAAACACAAAAAATTTCGTCTGCTTTTATATTATGCAAACATTCCTAAATGTATCAGTTTTTTTATAATTTAAGATTCATCCTAGAACTAACTTTTCTTCATATTAAAAAAAAACTGCTTAACTTGACACCAATGACTGTAAAAAATACGTAGAGCGCATACCTTGTAAGCTACGGCGACTAACTTATAAAAATATTGTTACTTTAAATTAAATTTGCTTAAATCAAACATGTTAGAGACTTGTTAAAATATATTTATCTAGAAATAGCTTTCTCAGAAGTGAATTAATGATACGCGAAAATATGTTGTAACAAGCACCTGTGAATTTCATGTTAACTGAATCTGTATTGATTCTATTATTAAAAAAAGTTACATCACCTGCACCAAGGTCGCGTTGGGGTCACCAGTTTAGTCTAGTGCGCATAATTCTGTCTTTAATACAAAATAAGTGCGCACATACTCTGACACAGCACAAGGTGCCTGTGTGCTTGTGCTTACAATTTCCTTAATATAATAAGGAAGGCAAACAAGCCCCCAGTCCACCACGTTATCACATCATCCACAGGTAAGTGTATGATGTGGTCTTTAGATACCCACATCTATCGTGCATTAAAAATAAAAATCTTGAGTTGCAGAGGCGTTGTAAATTGTATTTTTATTTTTGTAGTTGTAAGTTATAATGCCTTGTTATTAGTAAAAAGGGCATCCGTTCTTCATCCATCTACACTTACTTAAAAAAAAACACGACAGTAAGGTGCAAATATCGTACAAACGTCCAACGTAATAAAGACCATTTTCAAGGCAATAGTCATCATATACTACGATTTAAGTAAAGAAATGGAGAAAGTGTGTGAAAATGTTGTGAGAAAAAAATAATTGTGATGGATATAATATAAATACCATACTATTATTTTTAAGTGAAAGTTTTTAAAGGTGATACGAAAACTCTATTTACTGGAAATACTAGTCCTTGGTGATAACATATCTACAATTTGACTCTTAATCGAGGATAGATGTAGATGCCTTTGTGCCTTACCATCAGCTGTATGTTTGCAAATAAGGACCACAAGCTACTTTATTTCTAAACTAGCTATGCCTGCGATATCGTTTAGGTGAAACATGTTCTATTTTTATAATAATTGGAAGATAATTAAATATTATAATAATTGAAAGTGACTTATTTGTACTTTTAACTGTCACGAAGAACCAGAAATATACAAATCTGGATAAAAACTTTCAATTAGTCTATTAATCAAACAAACTAACGAACAAACAAGGAGACGGTCCCACAAACGAACCAAGAAATGAATTAGTTAAACTATAAGCTTATGTTTCATATTGTAATTAGGGAAAAGAATGAACGCAACTACGTAATCCACTATTTGCAGCACTAAGTTCCCATACAATAGATAAGAGATTGACTTAAATAAGCAAGGTGTCAAAAACGATTGTCTAGTTTAGTACATTTCTTACTGAAATCAAGTCTAAAGTGTGTCGATTAGCTATTATAATAAGTTTGATAATGTAATAGTACGTTTTTCTCCATTGTAGACAGTGAAAGCTGAAATTATCTTATTACCTAAAATCATGTATTTATTTGAAAAATTGTCTTTTCAAATGTTGGTAAATATTTTATTATAACGTTTAAATTAACTTTATAAAAATTAACTAATCTTTTAAACTGTACTGTAAACTGTGTATTTAAGTAAGATAAACATTTTTTAAGAAGTATTGAAATCTTAAAAAAAACTTTCTACTATTTATTATAAATAACTTAAATTGTTAACTTTAATTGCTCTCGGTGTTCAACAGAGTGACCATCTAGGTCCAGCTCTTTTCAGTTTGGGAACTCAACCTATTATTTTCAATTCACAACCAAAGCTAAAACACCGGTTTTTTGCCTTTCTATTTAAGAGCATCGACTACACCCATCGGACAGTTGTGGGTTCAACATTTTTAGATATTAGGCCCTAAATCAACAGTTATGTGGGGCTACTGTAGAAGGCACCTTGAATATTTAAAAAGGCACGAACAGCAATTTTTTTAACCTTCAGTGCTTTTTCGACCCTGTCAATAACACTGATCAGGAGCTGTTTCCGTACATTGGGCTCTGCGGTAACCATGCTGGTTGTATTGTATGGACCTCGTATCTAGAGCTATGTATATTCCTTATATATTGTTTCGAGCTCAGGGTTTGTGACAATAAAAATGCCGATTGAATTGCCAAAATTGACACTTTCTTTACCGAATACCAATTAAAACTTAAAAGAAACTAATTAATCACACTTATCACTTTAGTTCACTTTATTTCGCTCCAACATCTCGGCTTGAATTCCAATTCAATACTCACCCAGTCGCGGCCCTTAACACCTTTATATAGAGCCTCTTCCACTGAAACATCTAGAATGTTCGAGCAGAAGTGTTAGAAAGTTCTAGCAAGGAATTTTTTAGAAAACTCTCCTAGTTTTGCTACTCGATACTGGATGTCGCTAGTGAATTTTCAAGAAATACTTTGACGCTCCTATTTTTGCTACCCGATACTAGACGGTGCTAGTGCCATATACCAGGCATCAACTATGGCGCGCAACAATATCTATCTACAACCTTTTTTTCAGTGTCTTAAGAAAAAAGCAAGATGGACTTATAGGTCTCAATGAATTTCGTAAAGCGTAGTCCTTTTTACCAGCCTTAGGTATAAATAGAAATTTGGTAGTAATTGTCCATCGGTCTGTGATATATCCCCGTGCAAAATTTTTTGTGAAAATTTCAAAAAAATAAGGAAAAACGATAACAATACCCCTCTGTAGTTCTCCCTCTAGTCTTATATGGTTTAAAGGAGTAAACAGCCCACTGCCCCAGGTTTGGCCCTATTACCTTTTCAGCGCTTTGTCAGTCCTCATTATAAGGCCTTCGTAGGACCCTAAAATAGTTCAAGGCAAAATTCTTATGTGATTCTTTAAAATGGGTTGACTTTTGTAACCCAATGCTTCTGTTTCACTAGCAGTGAAGTTACTATCAGGTTTTTTAAGAAGACCGATCTGATAAGCTTTCGATAACATTTTGTGTAGTCTTGTACTGCGAGGCCAAAACTCAACTTCCTCGCATAGCTTCTTCTGAGATGTTTTCATGACCTTCCTAATTTCTTTATTGTATTCGGTTAGGGCTGCACTATAAATATCCCACTATTTGGTTTTTTTGACCCTATTAAATAGTTTTCTGGTCTTTTCCCTTAGCTCCTTTAACTTCTTGCTCCACCAAAGAACTTTTCATGTTAAGGTCTTGGTTTTGACGGGATAGCTATCCTCAAAAGTGCACAGATACCTGCGGTTACTGTTGTAGATTTAACGCACAACGGTGGACACAGATGTCCGATACCACCAACGTCTGAACAGACCATCAATTCGGCATAAAACCAAGTCCTTTGTCAATGTCAATGATCCGTCCCTATGTTGGATCCCCAGTAAACCCTTGTATCTACCCCTGTGCCCCTCATTTTTTCATTCACAATTATGAAATCTATCATGCTCTTATCATCACCTCTTTCTCGCGTATACATGTGTATATTCTTGTGACGAAAGAAAGTGTTCGTCTCAAGAAGATTCTTTTTCACACATACGATGAGGATTCTTTCACTATTCTCATTTTTACTTTCATCACAAAATGTTCCCAGTATCCTTTCATAACCAAAGCTCTTCCCTCCTACCCTTCCATTAAAATCTCAAAGCATAACAGTATTTTTATTTCCTTTACATTTCATTGACACCATCCTTACCATCTCCGAAAACTGCTATAAGTGGGTTTAGACATGTCTGGATCGTTGACCCCTAGAACGAACATCTTTAAGCTCACTTTCACTCCTATTTTACCAGTACGAGGCATATATGCCATATGTATTAGCATACTTTTCCTTCAGTTTCGTCTCACTTACACATAACATTTACTCCTCTATCATACATCATATATCGCATACTTCATTTATCTTACCATTTATTGCTTCATATATATTCAGCTTAGCTAGACGGGCTTCCGCAATCCTCTTTTCTCCCTTCCGGAAAACAGAACGTGATGGGAGGCGAACCTCGTCACCGGATTTCGTGCGCATTATTCTTTAGCGTTTTTTCTACTCTCGAGGAATTTAATTTTGAAACGACAATAAATTAAGAAAATTACGTAAGAAATGTACTTTTATTTTCTTACTTGGGAGAAACGGATTCCCATTTCATTTTATAAGAATTTATTCGTTTTTAGGTTTTTATATACTTTGATCTTTTGAGATCTTGGCTCCGCAGTGCAATAACAAACGGTTTGAGGTAGTGTATAGTTTGTATGTTATAAAAATAATTGCATACTAGTAGTCTCTAGTGCATATGTTACATTTTATTATAAAATAATAAGGAACAAAAAAGGAAGAACTCTTTTGGCCATTGGATAATATTATGTAAAGACAGAAAATTAATTAAAATGTATTCACATCTGTAAACCACGAAGTGGCGGTGTTAGAATATCTACTATCCCACATCATCCCGTGGGTGTCGTTAGAGGCGTCATTCTAGAACAAATCAGGAGATGGACAGCAGCGCCTTCCTAATAACGATTAAAATAAAATCAGGCAATCTAACGGGAAAACTATATTAATCACTAGCATTTGATAGGCTGTTCCTTTGCTGCTAGTAAATCTACTCATGCTCTCTTATTTGATTCAACATCCATACGTTCCTCATCATCCCACCATAACGAATCATTTTTCCTTTCATTCGTTCTCTTACTAACACCACATACTTCGGTAGCTGCATCCACTTAAGCTTTCTCAACATTTTTTTATACGTGGTAGAGCCATACTGCAGTTATATTAGTAGTATAGTTGCAGCACGAATGGGTCGGCTCGTCCGGGGAAGGACCACGATCTCACAGAATATCTGGCGGCAAGTAGTACCTTAATGCTGCTGTGTTTCGTATGGTGGCTGTAGAGCACCGGAGACGCTTTTTTCTGGAAGCGAGGCATTCCATCTTAGTCCTCATGGGTGACAACGCATCTGCATTTCGATACGTAATCGAAGATGGATGTAGATGTCTATGGGCCACAGCAACTACTTACCATCAGGTGGACTGTGTGCTCGTTTGTCACCCTATCCTATATTAAAAATAATGCCATACATCCTCCAAGTCTAACTCATTCATGCACAATTCATCCAAACCACTTACATTTTCTTTCAGCTTACATTTGTACTTGTTTTTCTCACTTTCATCTTGTAACCTCTCTGTTCTAATACGCTGTAATGCAGTGGTAGACAGCGATTTCTGACGCCGCCAACGTCTGAAAATTCTTTAATGACGACAAAAAGTGTTCGTCACACAAATATTTTTTCCACACATACGGAGATAAGGCTCTCACCCTTCTCATTTATACTTTCATCACCAAACGTTCCCAATATCCTTTTATAACCAAGCCTCTTCCACCAACCCTTCCATTAAAATCTCCTAGCATAACAGTATTTTCATTTTCCTTACACTTCATTAACATCATCCCTACCATTAGCAGTAAAAATAAATATCAAATTCCCTAAATACTTTTAAGAGAAAAAACTTTTTTGTTAACGTAAAGCGCACGTCAAGTCGTCTATGAAGATTATCATAAATCTAAATAATGCCACATAATACATCGTACTCAGGTGAGAACTCGGGTCGGGTTGTTAGTTTCAAATGAAACTTAGAGAACATATCATGACTAAATAGTACCTGTAATTTCTTATGTCTCTGCAGTTGGGTAAAATGAGTTGGCCATAATTAATAAATAATGGACATTAATTTAAGATAATATTGCTGTCTCAAATGAAGCTATTTTATTAACATAAAGGATTTTATTCACTTGATTAGCTGTTCAAAATTACCTCTAGCTTATCATTCATTTGTTGTTTGTAATATTCATTTACGAAATATTATATATTATATTATGTTTGGTATTCGATAGTTCGTAGAATAAGTTATTTAATTCATGCACATCTCATTCACAACCATTGGTTCAATGGTTCATTGGTTCAATGGTTGTAAGCGCGACTGCTAATCATGGGGTCTGCAGTCTCGGTTTCTAAACGCGGGTCTAACCGTAGTAAATTATTGGGGTTTCCTGGTCAGAAATTTGTAGTAGCAGTACTGAGTTAGCAAATTTAGAGTGTTTAACCCAGTGCCACAAAAAGTACGTAAAGCGTCTAATCTCTCTCCGAACGTATCAAATTGTTGTCTCACCGGTTAAGATAGTATGGTAAGAGAGAGTCGCACGCAACTGTGCAATATAATTCCGAACTGCGCAAATGGCTGTGCACTGTCTATGATCCACAGACCCGAAACAATTATTCCTAGGCCATACAAATAACAGGTATTTGTATGACCTTGAAGGAATTTAGCTCACGGAGACACGGAGCCGTCAAATATCTATCATGTCTTATATCTCCAGTATTGTTTACGTGGTAGAGCCACACTGTAGTTATGGTTGAGGCACGAATGGATCGACTCGACCGTGGAAGCACCATACTCTCACAGAATAGCAACGTAAATTAGCAGTCTAATATTGCAACGTTTCGTATTCTAAGTTTCAAAAACTGGATAATCTTTTGACTGAATACTAATTTAACCTTAGCCCTCAGGCGTGACAACGTATCTGCATTTTGATCCTTACTCGAATAGAGATGTCTATGGGCTTCAGCATTCACTTACCACCCGGAGTACTGTTTTTTTTTATATAATATAAGGGTAATAAACGAGCACACAGACCATCTGATGGTAAGTGGATGCTGTGGCCTATAGACATCTACATTTAACCTCGATTGAGAATCAAAATGCAGATGCGTTGTCCTGCCCTGAGGACTAAGATCGAATGCCTCGTTTCCAGTATAAAAGGGATTGCTCGATTGCTTTGCTCTATTGTCAACCTCATTCTTTAAAAAAGGACATGAATTATAGTTTTACCTTAATTACTATTATTTTAATAGTATAATGCTTAAATATACTCGCTTTGCAAATACAAGCACCTTTTGTAATCTTGTATGTCAATATAGTAGTTTTACGTTCATTGCAATATCGGCAGGACTGTGGGATCACTTTATCATATAATAAATGTGATGAAGTATTTTCTTGTTATTTTTTTACGAAACGTAGATTTTCTGACAAACATCCAGACCAATTACTTCAGACTATTCAAATTTTAGTTGAGTACGGGATCAGAACCCGCGATACTCAGCGCCGCAACTTGATGCTAATGTGAAATTCCCCGAGATAATAACGTACGTTTTACATTTTCTAGAATGTAAAATATAAATGGTATAAAATGTTTTTACAAAAAAAAATCATCTTCATTAATACAGCCTGTCCGAGTTCACTGCTAACCATATATCACCCCATAGTATGTATCATAGGAAGGATATTTGCCACAGTTGCCATGCTTGGCCGACGGGTTCGAAACCGCAATTTTTTTATATTTTAGTTGAAATTAGCAAGAACATGCTGTCGATCTCCTAGTTTGTTTACCTATGTCAGCTGTAATGACATCTATTGTACGATTTGTTGTCATCATCATCATCATCATTACAGTCCTTCACAAGTCCACTGCTGAGCATAGGCCTCCCCCAAGGAATGCCAATGTCTTATTAGGTCGTCACTACATCTAGTGGGGGGTTTCCCTACACTACCCCTACCGGTGCGAGGCTGCCACTCGAGAAACTTTTTTCCCCATCGGTTGTCGGTTTTTCGAGCTATATGGCCAGCCCATTGCCACTTCAACTTTCTAATCCGTTTGGCTACGTCGGTCACTCTGGTTCTACTGCGGATATCCTCATTTCAAAGTTTATCACGCAGGTAAACCCCGAGTACTTTCCATAGCTCGCTGAAATCAACTTGGAATCGTTGAGGAGACTGCACAGAATAGAACCGCCCAAATTTTGACGGAATCAAAGGCTTTTTAATAGTCCACATACGCCAGGCAAAGTGGCTGATTGTACTCTTTGGTTTTCTGTTCAATCTGCCGCAGGGTATGCGTGTGGTCTATTGTACTGAAGACTTTTTGAAAACTGGCTTATTCGCGAGGCTAAAAGTCGTCGAGTCTGCGTGTGAAACGATGCGTAATGACTCTCGAAAACAGCACGTAGAAGGGAAATCGGTCCGTAGTTCTTCACTGAACACTTGTCACTTTTCTTAAAGAAAATGTACAGCCACCGCACTTCTACTCCACGCCTCCGGATTAATGTCACTATGGAAGACGGAATTGAAGAGCATCTTAAAATCCTTAAGTACCGACCGACCTTGCCGTTTTTAAGGTGCAGCTTTGCCAGTTGGCTTTTTCTGTCAGACCAATCTCTGACAAAGGCTTTTTAGCCATAGTTCCGCTCGATCGCTTCTACAATACGAGCAGTAATGAACAGATTTCTGCCACATCACAGAATTAAAAGGGGAGCATACTCAGCGTGTTTTCCCAGATATAGCGCAACAGTTCAATAACCATAATTGGCTGAACGAACGAGCAATATTGGCGGCGAAAAATAATGATTCCGAGGATCTTCAATGCGACTATTCAAAATTTTCTTCCAGGATACTTGGTTTCCTTCAAGTCAATCGACACCGTTCTGAACCAGGACGACGTAGTCAACTATTTTACGGAGTTTTTAAATTCACTGAAATTGCCTGGATTACCACCTCACAATTTGCAGTTAAAAGTAGAATCAGTTATCATCATGCTTCGTAAAAGTAATCAACCTCGACTGTGCAATGAAACAAGACTGGCTGTGAAAAAGGTGATGAATAACGTCATTGAGACAACAATCATAAAAGGAAAATGCAAATGAGAGGATGTCTTGATCCCGCGTATACGGATGATACCAACGGATTTACCATTCGATTTTAAACGCTTACAATTTCCAGTACGTCTGGCCTTTGCGATGACCATAAATCGCAAGGCTTGTCGTTGGAATTTTGCGGTATCAACTTGGAGATTCCCTGTTTTGCGCATCTTCGCGCGTTCACTCGTCGGAAAACCGTCATCTTTGTTTATTTACGCACCACAAAACAAAATAAAAAATATAGTACTATATCGGCTTTATTAGCCGGTATAGTATAGTATAAAAGCAAGCAACACTTACCGATTGGCGGAGTTAAGGTTAACCACAGGGCATCTGTCAGGTGAAAAAAAGGGCTTCTCGCAAATAAACTCAAGAAATAAGCGTTGTTATCATGGTTAAGTACAAATATAAGATAACACAAGGAGGCCGCCCTTTTGACGCAAAATTATATCAAACTCGCGACCCCTAACTCGACCCGGGAGATTATGTAACGCCCGACGTTTAACTGGCGCGGGCGCAGCGCCCAAAGGCTTCCTGCCGAATGCCACGACTGCTCTGCGCGTACGACGCAGCTAGCCTACGCTACGCTAACCGTTTCAACACCCCGCTCGAGGCAATCGGGCGTAAACAGAATGTTAATGTTAAAATTTGTGTTAAAATTTAGAACCTTATCTCAGATCCATAAGTCATCGCTATAAATAATGAAAAATCGTTTAAAGCTATCTTTTGCACTCGATATCTTGTTTTTTTTTTTAACTTAAAAACTGATAACCGTAAAACTT